>CM055901.1:36805115-37141238 GCA_029582155.1 Panopea generosa | reverse complement strand
AAAGAGTTTCCTTATAGGCATAGTGCCACCATTGCAAAAAGGAAGTGCTTCCGTGGGGTAGTCGCATAATGGCGGTTGTAAATAATCCTCAATTCTTCTTCTTTAAAAATGCATTTTCCTTATTTTAATGCTCATTTTTTTATTTGAATGGCATTATTGATGTATTTTGAACATTTTGATAGCATTGTCATGTTTGAATTGTGAATTTAGAAAAAAAAAAATGATGCTTGGAAAT
Source organism: Panopea generosa (assembly GCA_029582155.1). NCBI lineage: Eukaryota > Metazoa > Mollusca > Bivalvia > Adapedonta > Hiatellidae > Panopea > Panopea generosa. Next base: position 37,141,003 of record CM055901.1, on the reverse strand, counting down.
TGGGGTATGAATTCATGATTTCGGAAGTCTACTTTCTCTTTGTCACCAGTGTACACATCTGAGCAGAAAAAAAATCTCTTATATGACACATGACCCCTACTTTTCTCATCATATTTTGATAGTGCAGAGGTTGACAAACAGTAAAATGTAGGTTTCACTTCTTTCATTTGGGACCCTCTATGAATGACAAGCCTTCAAACTTTTATTATTTACTATAGAATAAAGAACAAAAATCAATGGTGGGGTTACACCTATAAGAGAGACTTGAGTGAAATGGGGGTGATTTCCAAAATGTTAATTGTAGGTAAAATAACCTCTTTTCTACACTCTCATAGTATTAAATGACAAACTGGAGACATTTGCTTCATAAAAAAACACATTTTGGCAAGTGTATGCCTCAAATAAAGCATATATGTGCATATTTACATTGAAATTTCATGAAAAAATCACAAAATTTTGAAGATTTTTTATTTTGGATGATTTAAATGTGCAATTTTTAGCATGTACATTGTATTGAATAATGTATTTTGGTAAGATAATGTCTTCAGTGTATCATGAGACTGTTTTGGTGCAAAAATTTTAATGGAATTAGGTAAAAAAAAATTTTTTTGGGTAAAATTAGTCAAACACATCAAAATTGCATGTCGGTCAACATCTCGCGCCTGTATATAATGATCATGTAAAAAGTGGTATTTTGACAAAAGTTTCAGTATTTAATAGCTGCAACTTGGCAGTATTACTTCAAATTGGTAGTACTTAGCAAAAATGAGGTAATTATGTAATTAAAAAAAAAAGAGTTTCCTTATAGGCATAGTACCACCATTGCAAAAAGGAAGTGCTTCCGTGGGGTAGTCGCATAATGGCGGTTATAAATAATCCTCAATTCTTCTTCTTTAAAAATGCATTTTCCTTATTTTAATGCTCATTTTTTTATTTGAATGGCATTATTGATGTATTTTGAACATTTTGATAGCATTGTCATGTTTGAATTGTGAATTTAGAAAAAAAAAATGATGCTTGGAAATTGGGGTATGAATTCATGATTTCGGAAGTCTACTTTCTCTTTGTCACCAGTGTACACACTGAGCAGAAAAAAAATCTCTTATATGACACATGACCCCTACTTTTCTCATCATATTTTGATAGTGCAGAGGTTGACAAACAGTAAAATGTAGGTTTCACTTCTTTCATTTGGGACCCTCTATGAATGACAAGCCTTCAAACTTTTATTATTTACTATAGAATAAAGAACAAAAATCAATGGTGGGGTTACACCTATAAGAGAGACTTGAGTGAAATGGGGGTGATTTTCCAAATGTTAATTGTAGGTAAAATAACCTCTTTTCTACACTCTCATAGTATTAAATGACAAACTGGAGACATTTGCTTCATAAAAAAACACATTTTGGCAAGTGTATGCCTCAAATAAAGCATATATGTGCATATTTACATTGAAATTTCATGAAAAATCACAAAATTTTGAAGATTTTTTATTTTGGATGATTTAAATGTGCAATTTTTAGCATGTACATTGTATTGAATAATGTATTTTGGTAAGATAATGTCTTCAGTGTATCATGAGACTGTTTTGGTGCAAAAATTTTAATGGAATTAGGTAAAAAAAAATTTTTTTTGGGTAAAATTAGTCAAACACATCAAAATTGCATGTCGGTCAACATCTCGCGCCTGTATATAATGATCATGTAAAAAGTGGTATTTTGACAAAAGTTTCAGTATTTAATAGCTGCAACTTGGCAGTATTACTTCAAATTGGTAGTACTTAGCAAAAATGAGGTAATTATGTAATTAAAAAAAAAAGAGTTTCCTTATAGGCATAGTACCACCATTGCAAAAAGGAAGTGCTTCCGTGGGGTAGTCGCATAATGGCGGTTATAAATAATCCTCAATTCTTCTTCTTTAAAAATGCATTTTCCTTATTTTAATGCTCATTTTTTTATTTGAATGGCATTATTGATGTATTTTGAACATTTTGATAGCATTGTCATGTTTGAATTGTGAATTTAGAAAAAAAAATGATGCTTGGAAATTGGGGTATGAATTCATGATTTCGGAAGTCTACTTTCTCTTTGTCACCAGTGTACACACTGAGCAGAAAAAAAATCTCTTATATGACACATGACCCCTACTTTTCTCATCATATTTTGATAGTGCAGAGGTTGACAAACAGTAAAATGTAGGTTTCACTTCTTTCATTTGGGACCCTCTATGAATGACAAGCCTTCAAACTTTTATTATTTACTATAGAATAAAGAACAAAAATCAATGGTGGGGTTACACCTATAAGAGAGACTTGAGTGAAATGGGGGTGATTTTCCAAAATGTTAATTGTAGGTAAAATAACCTCTTTTCTACACTCTCATAGTATTAAATGACAAACTGGAGACATTTGCTTCATAAAAAAACACATTTTGGCAAGTGTATGCCTCAAATAAAGCATATATGTGCATATTTACATTGAAATTTCATGAAAAATCACAAAATTTTGAAGATTTTTTATTTTGGATGATTTAAATGTGCAATTTTTAGCATGTACATTGTATTGAATAATGTATTTTGGTAAGATAATGTCTTCAGTGTATCATGAGACTGTTTTGGTGCAAAAATTTTAATGGAATTAGGTAAAAAAAAATTTTTTTGGGTAAAATTAGTCAAACACATCAAAATTGCATGTCGGTCAACATCTCGCGCCTGTATATAATGATCATGTAAAAAGTGGTATTTTGACAAAAGTTTCAGTATTTAATAGCTGCAACTTGGCAGTATTACTTCAAATTGGTAGTACTTAGCAAAAATGAGGTAATTATGTAATTAAAAAAAAAAGAGTTTCCTTATAGGCATAGTACCACCATTGCAAAAAGGAAGTGCTTCCGTGGGGTAGTCGCATAATGGCGGTTATAAATAATCCTCAATTCTTCTTCTTTAAAAATGCATTTTCCTTATTTTAATGCTCATTTTTTTATTTGAATGGCATTATTGATGTATTTTGAACATTTTGATAGCATTGTCATGTTTGAATTGTGAATTTAGAAAAAAAAAATGATGCTTGGAAATTGGGGTATGAATTCATGATTTCGGAAGTCTACTTTCTCTTTGTCACCAGTGTACACACTGAGCAGAAAAAAAATCTCTTATATGACACATGACCCCTACTTTTCTCATCATATTTTGATAGTGCAGAGGTTGACAAACAGTAAAATGTAGGTTTCACTTCTTTCATTTGGGACCCTCTATGAATGACAAGCCTTCAAACTTTTATTATTTACTATAGAATAAAGAACAAAAATCAATGGTGGGGTTACACCTATAAGAGAGACTTGAGTGAAATGGGGGTGATTTTCCAAAATGTTAATTGTAGGTAAAATAACCTCTTTTCTACACTCTCATAGTATTAAATGACAAACTGGAGACATTTGCTTCATAAAAAAAACACATTTTGGCAAGTGTATGCCTCAAATAAAGCATATATGTGCATATTTACATTGAAATTTCATGAAAAAATCACAAAATTTTGAAGATTTTTTATTTTGGATGATTTAAATGTGCAATTTTTAGCATGTACATTGTATTGAATAATGTATTTTGGTAAGATAATGTCTTCAGTGTATCATGAGACTGTTTTGGTGCAAAAATTTTAATGGAATTAGGTAAAAAAAAATTTTTTTGGGTAAAATTAGTCAAACACATCAAAATTGCATGTCGGTCAACATCTCGCGCCTGTATATAATGATCATGTAAAAAGTGGTATTTTGACAAAAGTTTCAGTATTTAATAGCTGCAACTTGGCAGTATTACTTCAAATTGGTAGTACTTAGCAAAAATGAGGTAATTATGTAATTAAAAAAAAAAGAGTTTCCTTATAGGCATAGTACCACCATTGCAAAAAGGAAGTGCTTCCGTGGGGTAGTCGCATAATGGCGGTTATAAATAATCCTCAATTCTTCTTCTTTAAAAATGCATTTTCCTTATTTTAATGCTCATTTTTTTATTTGAATGGCATTATTGATGTATTTTGAACATTTTGATAGCATTGTCATGTTTGAATTGTGAATTTAGAAAAAAAAAATGATGCTTGGAAATTGGGGTATGAATTCATGATTTCGGAAGTCTACTTTCTCTTTGTCACCAGTGTACACACTGAGCAGAAAAAAAATCTCTTATATGACACATGACCCCTACTTTTCTCATCATATTTTGATAGTGCAGAGGTTGACAAACAGTAAAATGTAGGTTTCACTTCTTTCATTTGGGACCCTCTATGAATGACAAGCCTTCAAACTTTTATTATTTACTATAGAATAAAGAACAAAAATCAATGGTGGGGTTACACCTATAAGAGAGACTTGAGTGAAATGGGGGTGATTTTCCAAAATGTTAATTGTAGGTAAAATAACCTCTTTTCTACACTCTCATAGTATTAAATGACAAACTGGAGACATTTGCTTCATAAAAAAACACATTTTGGCAAGTGTATGCCTCAAATAAAGCATATATGTGCATATTTACATTGAAATTTCATGAAAAATCACAAAATTTTGAAGATTTTTTATTTTGGATGATTTAAATGTGCAATTTTTAGCATGTACATTGTATTGAATAATGTATTTTGGTAAGATAATGTCTTCAGTGTATCATGAGACTGTTTTGGTGCAAAAATTTTAATGGAATTAGGTAAAAAAAAATTTTTTTGGGTAAAATTAGTCAAACACATCAAAATTGCATGTCGGTCAACATCTCGCGCCTGTATATAATGATCATGTAAAAAGTGGTATTTTGACAAAAGTTTCAGTATTTAATAGCTGCAACTTGGCAGTATTACTTCAAATTGGTAGTACTTAGCAAAAATGAGGTAATTATGTAATTAAAAAAAAAAGAGTTTCCTTATAGGCATAGTACCACCATTGCAAAAAGGAAGTGCTTCCGTGGGGTAGTCGCATAATGGCGGTTATAAATAATCCTCAATTCTTCTTCTTTAAAATGCATTTTCCTTATTTTAATGCTCATTTTTTTATTTGAATGGCATTATTGATGTATTTTGAACATTTTGATAGCATTGTCATGTTTGAATTGTGAATTTAGAAAAAAAAAAATGATGCTTGGAAATTGGGGTATGAATTCATGATTTCGGAAGTCTACTTTCTCTTTGTCACCAGTGTACACACTGAGCAGAAAAAAAATCTCTTATATGACACATGACCCCTACTTTTCTCATCATATTTTGATAGTGCAGAGGTTGACAAACAGTAAAATGTAGGTTTCACTTCTTTCATTTGGGACCCTCTATGAATGACAAGCCTTCAAACTTTTATTATTTACTATAGAATAAAGAACAAAAATCAATGGTGGGGTTACACCTATAAGAGAGACTTGAGTGAAATGGGGGTGATTTTCCAAAATGTTAATTGTAGGTAAAATAACCTCTTTTCTACACTCTCATAGTATTAAATGACAAACTGGAGACATTTGCTTCATAAAAAAAACACATTTTGGCAAGTGTATGCCTCAAATAAAGCATATATGTGCATATTTACATTGAAATTTCATGAAAAATCACAAAATTTTGAAGATTTTTTATTTTGGATGATTTAAATGTGCAATTTTTAGCATGTACATTGTATTGAATAATGTATTTTGGTAAGATAATGTCTTCAGTGTATCATGAGACTGTTTTGGTGCAAAAATTTTAATGGAATTAGGTAAAAAAAAATTTTTTTGGGTAAAATTAGTCAAACACATCAAAATTGCATGTCGGTCAACATCTCGCGCCTGTATATAATGATCATGTAAAAAGTGGTATTTTGACAAAAGTTTCAGTATTTAATAGCTGCAACTTGGCAGTATTACTTCAAATTGGTAGTACTTAGCAAAAATGAGGTAATTATGTAATTAAAAAAAAAAGAGTTTCCTTATAGGCATAGTACCACCATTGCAAAAAGGAAGTGCTTCCGTGGGGTAGTCGCATAATGGCGGTTATAAATAATCCTCAATTCTTCTTCTTTAAAAATGCATTTTCCTTATTTTAATGCTCATTTTTTTATTTGAATGGCATTATTGATGTATTTTGAACATTTTGATAGCATTGTCATGTTTGAATTGTGAATTTAGAAAAAAAAAATGATGCTTGGAAATTGGGGTATGAATTCATGATTTCGGAAGTCTACTTTCTCTTTGTCACCAGTGTACACACTGAGCAGAAAAAAAATCTCTTATATGACACATGACCCCTACTTTTCTCATCATATTTTGATAGTGCAGAGGTTGACAAACAGTAAAATGTAGGTTTCACTTCTTTCATTTGGGACCCTCTATGAATGACAAGCCTTCAAACTTTTATTATTTACTATAGAATAAAGAACAAAAATCAATGGTGGGGTTACACCTATAAGAGAGACTTGAGTGAAATGGGGGTGATTTTCCAAAATGTTAATTGTAGGTAAAATAACCTCTTTTCTACACTCTCATAGTATTAAATGACAAACTGGAGACATTTGCTTCATAAAAAAACACATTTTGGCAAGTGTATGCCTCAAATAAAGCATATATGTGCATATTTACATTGAAATTTCATGAAAAATCACAAAATTTTGAAGATTTTTTATTTTGGATGATTTAAATGTGCAATTTTTAGCATGTACATTGTATTGAATAATGTATTTTGGTAAGATAATGTCTTCAGTGTATCATGAGACTGTTTTGGTGCAAAAATTTTAATGGAATTAGGTAAAAAAAAATTTTTTTGGGTAAAATTAGTCAAACACATCAAAATTGCATGTCGGTCAACATCTCGCGCCTGTATATAATGATCATGTAAAAAGTGGTATTTTGACAAAAGTTTCAGTATTTAATAGCTGCAACTTGGCAGTATTACTTCAAATTGGTAGTACTTAGCAAAAATGAGGTAATTATGTAATTAAAAAAAAAAGAGTTTCCTTATAGGCATAGTACCACCATTGCAAAAAGGAAGTGCTTCCGTGGGGTAGTCGCATAATGGCGGTTATAAATAATCCTCAATTCTTCTTCTTTAAAAATGCATTTTCCTTATTTTAATGCTCATTTTTTTATTTGAATGGCATTATTGATGTATTTTGAACATTTTGATAGCATTGTCATGTTTGAATTGTGAATTTAGAAAAAAAAAATGATGCTTGGAAATTGGGGTATGAATTCATGATTTCGGAAGTCTACTTTCTCTTTGTCACCAGTGTACACACTGAGCAGAAAAAAAATCTCTTATATGACACATGACCCCTACTTTTCTCATCATATTTTGATAGTGCAGAGGTTGACAAACAGTAAAATGTAGGTTTCACTTCTTTCATTTGGGACCCTCTATGAATGACAAGCCTTCAAACTTTTATTATTTACTATAGAATAAAGAACAAAAATCAATGGTGGGGTTACACCTATAAGAGAGACTTGAGTGAAATGGGGGTGATTTTCCAAAATGTTAATTGTAGGTAAAATAACCTCTTTTCTACACTCTCATAGTATTAAATGACAAACTGGAGACATTTGCTTCATAAAAAAACACATTTTGGCAAGTGTATGCCTCAAATAAAGCATATATGTGCATATTTACATTGAAATTTCATGAAAAATCACAAAATTTTGAAGATTTTTTATTTTGGATGATTTAAATGTGCAATTTTTAGCATGTACATTGTATTGAATAATGTATTTTGGTAAGATAATGTCTTCAGTGTATCATGAGACTGTTTTGGTGCAAAAATTTTAATGGAATTAGGTAAAAAAAAATTTTTTTGGGTAAAATTAGTCAAACACATCAAAATTGCATGTCGGTCAACATCTCGCGCCTGTATATAATGATCATGTAAAAAGTGGTATTTTGACAAAAGTTTCAGTATTTAATAGCTGCAACTTGGCAGTATTACTTCAAATTGGTAGTACTTAGCAAAAATGAGGTAATTATGTAATTAAAAAAAAAAGAGTTTCCTTATAGGCATAGTACCACCATTGCAAAAAGGAAGTGCTTCCGTGGGGTAGTCGCATAATGGCGGTTATAAATAATCCTCAATTCTTCTTCTTTAAAAATGCATTTTCCTTATTTTAATGCTCATTTTTTTATTTGAATGGCATTATTGATGTATTTTGAACATTTTGATAGCATTGTCATGTTTGAATTGTGAATTTAGAAAAAAAAAATGATGCTTGGAAATTGGGGTATGAATTCATGATTTCGGAAGTCTACTTTCTCTTTGTCACCAGTGTACACACTGAGCAGAAAAAAAATCTCTTATATGACACATGACCCCTACTTTTCTCATCATATTTTGATAGTGCAGAGGTTGACAAACAGTAAAATGTAGGTTTCACTTCTTTCATTTGGGACCCTCTATGAATGACAAGCCTTCAAACTTTTATTATTTACTATAGAATAAAGAACAAAAATCAATGGTGGGGTTACACCTATAAGAGAGACTTGAGTGAAATGGGGGTGATTTTCCAAAATGTTAATTGTAGGTAAAATAACCTCTTTTCTACACTCTCATAGTATTAAATGACAAACTGGAGACATTTGCTTCATAAAAAAACACATTTTGGCAAGTGTATGCCTCAAATAAAGCATATATGTGCATATTTACATTGAAATTTCATGAAAAATCACAAAATTTTGAAGATTTTTTATTTTGGATGATTTAAATGTGCAATTTTTAGCATGTACATTGTATTGAATAATGTATTTTGGTAAGATAATGTCTTCAGTGTATCATGAGACTGTTTTGGTGCAAAAATTTTAATGGAATTAGGTAAAAAAAAATTTTTTTGGGTAAAATTAGTCAAACACATCAAAATTGCATGTCGGTCAACATCTCGCGCCTGTATATAATGATCATGTAAAAAGTGGTATTTTGACAAAAGTTTCAGTATTTAATAGCTGCAACTTGGCAGTATTACTTCAAATTGGTAGTACTTAGCAAAAATGAGGTAATTATGTAATTAAAAAAAAAAGAGTTTCCTTATAGGCATAGTACCACCATTGCAAAAAGGAAGTGCTTCCGTGGGGTAGTCGCATAATGGCGGTTATAAATAATCCTCAATTCTTCTTCTTTAAAAATGCATTTTCCTTATTTTAATGCTCATTTTTTTATTTGAATGGCATTATTGATGTATTTTGAACATTTTGATAGCATTGTCATGTTTGAATTGTGAATTTAGAAAAAAAAAATGATGCTTGGAAATTGGGGTATGAATTCATGATTTCGGAAGTCTACTTTCTCTTTGTCACCAGTGTACACACTGAGCAGAAAAAAAATCTCTTATATGACACATGACCCCTACTTTTCTCATCATATTTTGATAGTGCAGAGGTTGACAAACAGTAAAATGTAGGTTTCACTTCTTTCATTTGGGACCCTCTATGAATGACAAGCCTTCAAACTTTTATTATTTACTATAGAATAAAGAACAAAAATCAATGGTGGGGTTACACCTATAAGAGAGACTTGAGTGAAATGGGGGTGATTTTCCAAAATGTTAATTGTAGGTAAAATAACCTCTTTTCTACACTCTCATAGTATTAAATGACAAACTGGAGACATTTGCTTCATAAAAAAAACACATTTTGGCAAGTGTATGCCTCAAATAAAGCATATATGTGCATATTTACATTGAAATTTCATGAAAAATCACAAAATTTTGAAGATTTTTTATTTTGGATGATTTAAATGTGCAATTTTTAGCATGTACATTGTATTGAATAATGTATTTTGGTAAGATAATGTCTTCAGTGTATCATGAGACTGTTTTGGTGCAAAAATTTTAATGGAATTAGGTAAAAAAAAATTTTTTTGGGTAAAATTAGTCAAACACATCAAAATTGCATGTCGGTCAACATCTCGCGCCTGTATATAATGATCATGTAAAAAGTGGTATTTTGACAAAAGTTTCAGTATTTAATAGCTGCAACTTGGCAGTATTACTTCAAATTGGTAGTACTTAGCAAAAATGAGGTAATTATGTAATTAAAAAAAAAAGAGTTTCCTTATAGGCATAGTACCACCATTGCAAAAAGGAAGTGCTTCCGTGGGGTAGTCGCATAATGGCGGTTATAAATAATCCTCAATTCTTCTTCTTTAAAAATGCATTTTCCTTATTTTAATGCTCATTTTTTTATTTGAATGGCATTATTGATGTATTTTGAACATTTTGATAGCATTGTCATGTTTGAATTGTGAATTTAGAAAAAAAAAATGATGCTTGGAAATTGGGGTATGAATTCATGATTTCGGAAGTCTACTTTCTCTTTGTCACCAGTGTACACACTGAGCAGAAAAAAAATCTCTTATATGACACATGACCCCTACTTTTCTCATCATATTTTGATAGTGCAGAGGTTGACAAACAGTAAAATGTAGGTTTCACTTCTTTCATTTGGGACCCTCTATGAATGACAAGCCTTCAAACTTTTATTATTTACTATAGAATAAAGAACAAAAATCAATGGTGGGGTTACACCTATAAGAGAGACTTGAGTGAAATGGGGGTGATTTTCCAAAATGTTAATTGTAGGTAAAATAACCTCTTTTCTACACTCTCATAGTATTAAATGACAAACTGGAGACATTTGCTTCATAAAAAAACACATTTTGGCAAGTGTATGCCTCAAATAAAGCATATATGTGCATATTTACATTGAAATTTCATGAAAAATCACAAAATTTTGAAGATTTTTTATTTTGGATGATTTAAATGTGCAATTTTTAGCATGTACATTGTATTGAATAATGTATTTTGGTAAGATAATGTCTTCAGTGTATCATGAGACTGTTTTGGTGCAAAAATTTTAATGGAATTAGGTAAAAAAAAATTTTTTTGGGTAAAATTAGTCAAACACATCAAAATTGCATGTCGGTCAACATCTCGCGCCTGTATATAATGATCATGTAAAAAGTGGTATTTTGACAAAAGTTTCAGTATTTAATAGCTGCAACTTGGCAGTATTACTTCAAATTGGTAGTACTTAGCAAAAATGAGGTAATTATGTAATTAAAAAAAAAAGAGTTTCCTTATAGGCATAGTACCACCATTGCAAAAAGGAAGTGCTTCCGTGGGGTAGTCGCATAATGGCGGTTATAAATAATCCTCAATTCTTCTTCTTTAAAAATGCATTTTCCTTATTTTAATGCTCATTTTTTTATTTGAATGGCATTATTGATGTATTTTGAACATTTTGATAGCATTGTCATGTTTGAATTGTGAATTTAGAAAAAAAAAATGATGCTTGGAAATTGGGGTATGAATTCATGATTTCGGAAGTCTACTTTCTCTTTGTCACCAGTGTACACACTGAGCAGAAAAAAAATCTCTTATATGACACATGACCCCTACTTTTCTCATCATATTTTGATAGTGCAGAGGTTGACAAACAGTAAAATGTAGGTTTCACTTCTTTCATTTGGGACCCTCTATGAATGACAAGCCTTCAAACTTTTATTATTTACTATAGAATAAAGAACAAAAATCAATGGTGGGGTTACACCTATAAGAGAGACTTGAGTGAAATGGGGGTGATTTTCCAAAATGTTAATTGTAGGTAAAATAACCTCTTTTCTACACTCTCATAGTATTAAATGACAAACTGGAGACATTTGCTTCATAAAAAAACACATTTTGGCAAGTGTATGCCTCAAATAAAGCATATATGTGCATATTTACATTGAAATTTCATGAAAAATCACAAAATTTTGAAGATTTTTTATTTTGGATGATTTAAATGTGCAATTTTTAGCATGTACATTGTATTGAATAATGTATTTTGGTAAGATAATGTCTTCAGTGTATCATGAGACTGTTTTGGTGCAAAAATTTTAATGGAATTAGGTAAAAAAAAATTTTTTTGGGTAAAATTAGTCAAACACATCAAAATTGCATGTCGGTCAACATCTCGCGCCTGTATATAATGATCATGTAAAAAGTGGTATTTTGACAAAAGTTTCAGTATTTAATAGCTGCAACTTGGCAGTATTACTTCAAATTGGTAGTACTTAGCAAAAATGAGGTAATTATGTAATTAAAAAAAAAAGAGTTTCCTTATAGGCATAGTACCACCATTGCAAAAAGGAAGTGCTTCCGTGGGGTAGTCGCATAATGGCGGTTATAAATAATCCTCAATTCTTCTTCTTTAAAAATGCATTTTCCTTATTTTAATGCTCATTTTTTTATTTGAATGGCATTATTGATGTATTTTGAACATTTTGATAGCATTGTCATGTTTGAATTGTGAATTTAGAAAAAAAAAATGATGCTTGGAAATTGGGGTATGAATTCATGATTTCGGAAGTCTACTTTCTCTTTGTCACCAGTGTACACACTGAGCAGAAAAAAAATCTCTTATATGACACATGACCCCTACTTTTCTCATCATATTTTGATAGTGCAGAGGTTGACAAACAGTAAAATGTAGGTTTCACTTCTTTCATTTGGGACCCTCTATGAATGACAAGCCTTCAAACTTTTATTATTTACTATAGAATAAAGAACAAAAATCAATGGTGGGGTTACACCTATAAGAGAGACTTGAGTGAAATGGGGGTGATTTTCCAAAATGTTAATTGTAGGTAAAATAACCTCTTTTCTACACTCTCATAGTATTAAATGACAAACTGGAGACATTTGCTTCATAAAAAAACACATTTTGGCAAGTGTATGCCTCAAATAAAGCATATATGTGCATATTTACATTGAAATTTCATGAAAAATCACAAAATTTTGAAGATTTTTTATTTTGGATGATTTAAATGTGCAATTTTTAGCATGTACATTGTATTGAATAATGTATTTTGGTAAGATAATGTCTTCAGTGTATCATGAGACTGTTTTGGTGCAAAAATTTTAATGGAATTAGGTAAAAAAAAATTTTTTTGGGTAAAATTAGTCAAACACATCAAAATTGCATGTCGGTCAACATCTCGCGCCTGTATATAATGATCATGTAAAAAGTGGTATTTTGACAAAAGTTTCAGTATTTAATAGCTGCAACTTGGCAGTATTACTTCAAATTGGTAGTACTTAGCAAAAATGAGGTAATTATGTAATTAAAAAAAAAAGAGTTTCCTTATAGGCATAGTACCACCATTGCAAAAAGGAAGTGCTTCCGTGGGGTAGTCGCATAATGGCGGTTATAAATAATCCTCAATTCTTCTTCTTTAAAAATGCATTTTCCTTATTTTAATGCTCATTTTTTTATTTGAATGGCATTATTGATGTATTTTGAACATTTTGATAGCATTGTCATGTTTGAATTGTGAATTTAGAAAAAAAAAATGATGCTTGGAAATTGGGGTATGAATTCATGATTTCGGAAGTCTACTTTCTCTTTGTCACCAGTGTACACACTGAGCAGAAAAAAAATCTCTTATATGACACATGACCCCTACTTTTCTCATCATATTTTGATAGTGCAGAGGTTGACAAACAGTAAAATGTAGGTTTCACTTCTTTCATTTGGGACCCTCTATGAATGACAAGCCTTCAAACTTTTATTATTTACTATAGAATAAAGAACAAAAATCAATGGTGGGGTTACACCTATAAGAGAGACTTGAGTGAAATGGGGGTGATTTTCCAAAATGTTAATTGTAGGTAAAATAACCTCTTTTCTACACTCTCATAGTATTAAATGACAAACTGGAGACATTTGCTTCATAAAAAAACACATTTTGGCAAGTGTATGCCTCAAATAAAGCATATATGTGCATATTTACATTGAAATTTCATGAAAAATCACAAAATTTTGAAGATTTTTTATTTTGGATGATTTAAATGTGCAATTTTTAGCATGTACATTGTATTGAATAATGTATTTTGGTAAGATAATGTCTTCAGTGTATCATGAGACTGTTTTGGTGCAAAAATTTTAATGGAATTAGGTAAAAAAAAATTTTTTTGGGTAAAATTAGTCAAACACATCAAAATTGCATGTCGGTCAACATCTCGCGCCTGTATATAATGATCATGTAAAAAGTGGTATTTTGACAAAAGTTTCAGTATTTAATAGCTGCAACTTGGCAGTATTACTTCAAATTGGTAGTACTTAGCAAAAATGAGGTAATTATGTAATTAAAAAAAAAAGAGTTTCCTTATAGGCATAGTACCACCATTGCAAAAAGGAAGTGCTTCCGTGGGGTAGTCGCATAATGGCGGTTATAAATAATCCTCAATTCTTCTTCTTTAAAAATGCATTTTCCTTATTTTAATGCTCATTTTTTTATTTGAATGGCATTATTGATGTATTTTGAACATTTTGATAGCATTGTCATGTTTGAATTGTGAATTTAGAAAAAAAAAATGATGCTTGGAAATTGGGGTATGAATTCATGATTTCGGAAGTCTACTTTCTCTTTGTCACCAGTGTACACACTGAGCAGAAAAAAAAATCTCTTATATGACACATGACCCCTACTTTTCTCATCATATTTTGATAGTGCAGAGGTTGACAAACAGTAAAATGTAGGTTTCACTTCTTTCATTTGGGACCCTCTATGAATGACAAGCCTTCAAACTTTTATTATTTACTATAGAATAAAGAACAAAAATCAATGGTGGGGTTACACCTATAAGAGAGACTTGAGTGAAATGGGGGTGATTTTCCAAAATGTTAATTGTAGGTAAAATAACCTCTTTTCTACACTCTCATAGTATTAAATGACAAACTGGAGACATTTGCTTCATAAAAAAACACATTTTGGCAAGTGTATGCCTCAAATAAAGCATATATGTGCATATTTACATTGAAATTTCATGAAAAATCACAAAATTTTGAAGATTTTTTATTTTGGATGATTTAAATGTGCAATTTTTAGCATGTACATTGTATTGAATAATGTATTTTGGTAAGATAATGTCTTCAGTGTATCATGAGACTGTTTTGGTGCAAAAATTTTAATGGAATTAGGTAAAAAAAAATTTTTTTGGGTAAAATTAGTCAAACACATCAAAATTGCATGTCGGTCAACATCTCGCGCCTGTATATAATGATCATGTAAAAAGTGGTATTTTGACAAAAGTTTCAGTATTTAATAGCTGCAACTTGGCAGTATTACTTCAAATTGGTAGTACTTAGCAAAAATGAGGTAATTATGTAATTAAAAAAAAAAGAGTTTCCTTATAGGCATAGTACCACCATTGCAAAAAGGAAGTGCTTCCGTGGGGTAGTCGCATAATGGCGGTTATAAATAATCCTCAATTCTTCTTCTTTAAAAATGCATTTTCCTTATTTTAATGCTCATTTTTTTATTTGAATGGCATTATTGATGTATTTTGAACATTTTGATAGCATTGTCATGTTTGAATTGTGAATTTAGAAAAAAAAAATGATGCTTGGAAATTGGGGTATGAATTCATGATTTCGGAAGTCTACTTTCTCTTTGTCACCAGTGTACACACTGAGCAGAAAAAAAATCTCTTATATGACACATGACCCCTACTTTTCTCATCATATTTTGATAGTGCAGAGGTTGACAAACAGTAAAATGTAGGTTTCACTTCTTTCATTTGGGACCCTCTATGAATGACAAGCCTTCAAACTTTTATTATTTACTATAGAATAAAGAACAAAAATCAATGGTGGGGTTACACCTATAAGAGAGACTTGAGTGAAATGGGGGTGATTTTCCAAAATGTTAATTGTAGGTAAAATAACCTCTTTTCTACACTCTCATAGTATTAAATGACAAACTGGAGACATTTGCTTCATAAAAAAACACATTTTGGCAAGTGTATGCCTCAAATAAAGCATATATGTGCATATTTACATTGAAATTTCATGAAAAATCACAAAATTTTGAAGATTTTTTATTTTGGATGATTTAAATGTGCAATTTTTAGCATGTACATTGTATTGAATAATGTATTTTGGTAAGATAATGTCTTCAGTGTATCATGAGACTGTTTTGGTGCAAAAATTTTAATGGAATTAGGTAAAAAAAAATTTTTTTGGGTAAAATTAGTCAAACACATCAAAATTGCATGTCGGTCAACATCTCGCGCCTGTATATAATGATCATGTAAAAAGTGGTATTTTGACAAAAGTTTCAGTATTTAATAGCTGCAACTTGGCAGTATTACTTCAAATTGGTAGTACTTAGCAAAAATGAGGTAATTATGTAATTAAAAAAAAAAGAGTTTCCTTATAGGCATAGTACCACCATTGCAAAAAGGAAGTGCTTCCGTGGGGTAGTCGCATAATGGCGGTTATAAATAATCCTCAATTCTTCTTCTTTAAAAATGCATTTTCCTTATTTTAATGCTCATTTTTTTATTTGAATGGCATTATTGATGTATTTTGAACATTTTGATAGCATTGTCATGTTTGAATTGTGAATTTAGAAAAAAAAAATGATGCTTGGAAATTGGGGTATGAATTCATGATTTCGGAAGTCTACTTTCTCTTTGTCACCAGTGTACACACTGAGCAGAAAAAAAATCTCTTATATGACACATGACCCCTACTTTTCTCATCATATTTTGATAGTGCAGAGGTTGACAAACAGTAAAATGTAGGTTTCACTTCTTTCATTTGGGACCCTCTATGAATGACAAGCCTTCAAACTTTTATTATTTACTATAGAATAAAGAACAAAAATCAATGGTGGGGTTACACCTATAAGAGAGACTTGAGTGAAATGGGGGTGATTTTCCAAAATGTTAATTGTAGGTAAAATAACCTCTTTTCTACACTCTCATAGTATTAAATGACAAACTGGAGACATTTGCTTCATAAAAAAACACATTTTGGCAAGTGTATGCCTCAAATAAAGCATATATGTGCATATTTACATTGAAATTTCATGAAAAATCACAAAATTTTGAAGATTTTTTATTTTGGATGATTTAAATGTGCAATTTTTAGCATGTACATTGTATTGAATAATGTATTTTGGTAAGATAATGTCTTCAGTGTATCATGAGACTGTTTTGGTGCAAAAATTTTAATGGAATTAGGTAAAAAAAAATTTTTTTGGGTAAAATTAGTCAAACACATCAAAATTGCATGTCGGTCAACATCTCGCGCCTGTATATAATGATCATGTAAAAAGTGGTATTTTGACAAAAGTTTCAGTATTTAATAGCTGCAACTTGGCAGTATTACTTCAAATTGGTAGTACTTAGCAAAAATGAGGTAATTATGTAATTAAAAAAAAAAGAGTTTCCTTATAGGCATAGTACCACCATTGCAAAAAGGAAGTGCTTCCGTGGGGTAGTCGCATAATGGCGGTTATAAATAATCCTCAATTCTTCTTCTTTAAAAATGCATTTTCCTTATTTTAATGCTCATTTTTTTATTTGAATGGCATTATTGATGTATTTTGAACATTTTGATAGCATTGTCATGTTTGAATTGTGAATTTAGAAAAAAAAAATGATGCTTGGAAATTGGGGTATGAATTCATGATTTCGGAAGTCTACTTTCTCTTTGTCACCAGTGTACACACTGAGCAGAAAAAAAATCTCTTATATGACACATGACCCCTACTTTTCTCATCATATTTTGATAGTGCAGAGGTTGACAAACAGTAAAATGTAGGTTTCACTTCTTTCATTTGGGACCCTCTATGAATGACAAGCCTTCAAACTTTTATTATTTACTATAGAATAAAGAACAAAAATCAATGGTGGGGTTACACCTACAGTCAATGACTCACCAGTGCATAAACCGGAAATACAAAAAATCAATAAGCATCACTTGTAATTTAACAGACGATGTCGTTCCGGTGATTTTCACCGGCGCAATCCAGTGAACATTTGTAGCAGTAATATAATATAAGCCATTCAGTAAACTTACATAATGTTACAGAAGTAATATAACAGTGACAATTCAGTGAACAATTGTTGCAGTAATATAACAGAAGCCATTCAGTAAACTTACATAATGATACAGAAGTAATATAACAGTGACAATTCAGTGAACATTTGTTGCAGTAATATAATAGTAGCCATTCAGTAAACTCACATAATGACACAGAAGTACAGTATAACTTCAATATATCGAAGTTCAGGGGACCGTCATGAAAAGTTCAATATACCGGGACTTCGATATATGTGCATGTCTGGATCACTCGATTGGTAATGAGATCGCAAAACGTATATGGCCGTAGATCTGCCTGTCATACTTTTACTAGTAAAGGTAAGTTGAAGAAAAAAACATAAACTAAATCGTGTTTATTATTTATTGAATCACTGCATGTCATTTAAAAATCAATATAACTAAAGCACTACAAACATGTACAAAAATAAAAACTTACATGGAACAATTCCGGTATACGAAAATAACCACATACATGTACATGAATATTCCATCAGTACATCAGTTGGTACACACACACATGAACAAAACATCAACATATATGTACAATAAACATAAATAAATGTTCATAAATTACACTTGTAAGATAACATGATATGAAACTCAACGTCATACAATGCGTGCAATTTACACGTCCGTTATGTAATCACGTACCACGTATATGTAATCATGACAGACGCAGCCGCCATGTTTGCGTACACAAATTTAATGTTTTTTATCAGTAAATTATCACCATTCTGCCTTTAAGTAATCAAATGTTTATTAAAGTGTGACTCCTAACAAACATTTATATGAGCACTCGAAGGGACTTAACGCTGTATGATCAACGGGGCCTTGTTCCTACGATCACCGCAGGTGTGAAATACATGTACATCACTTCCGCGAGAAATTTTGAACAGGTAATCGATATTCGATACATAAATGGTAAATGATGTGTAAAAGGACTCTTTGGGGCCGTAAAAAACTTCGATATACTGAAAAAATTCGATATGTATAACTTCGATATACATGTAATATAACAGTGACAATTCAGTGAACATTTGTAGCAGTAATATAATAGTAGCCATTCAGTAAATTCACATAATGATACAGAAGTAATATAACAGTGACAATTAAGTGTACATTTGTTGCAATAATATAATAGTAGCCATTCAGTAAACTCACATAATGTTTCAGAAGTAATATATCAATGACAATTCAGTGAACATTGGCAACAGTAATATGATAGTAGCCATTCAGTCAACTCACATCATGTTACAGAAGTAATATAACAGTGACAATTCAGTGGACATTTGCAGCAGTAATATGATAGTAGCCATTCAGTAAACTCACATAATGATACAGAAATAATATAACAGTGACAATTCAGTGAACATTTGCGGCAGTAATATATTAGTAGCCATTCAGTAAACTTACATACAGTTACAGAAATAATATAACAGTGACAATTCAGTGAACATTTGCAGCAGTAATATAAAAGTAGCCATTCAGTAAACTCACATAATGATACAGAAGTAATATAACAGTGACAATTCAGTTAACATTTGCAGCAGTAATATAATAGTAGCCATTCAGTAAACTCACATAATGATACAGAAATAATATAACAGTGACAATTCAGTGAACATTTGCGGCAGTAATATAATAGTAGACATTCAGTAAACTAAAATAATGATACAAAAGTAATATAACAGTGACAATTCAGTGAACATTTGCAGAAGTAATATAATAGTTGCCATTCAGTAAACTCACATAATGATACAGAAGTAATATAGCAGCGACAATTCAGTGAACATTTGTAGCAGTAATATAATAGTACCGATTCAGTAAACTCACATAATGATACAGAAGTAATACAACAGTAAAAATTCAGTTAACACTTGTAGCAGTAATATAATAGTAGCCACTCAGTAAACTCAAAATGATACAGAAGTAATATAACAGTGACAATTCAGTGGACATTTGTAGCAGTAATATAACAGTAGCCATTTAGTAAACTTACATAATGATACAGAAGTAATATAACAGTGACAATTCAGTGTACATTTGTTGCAGTAATATAATAGTAGCCATTCAGTAAACTTACATAATGATACAGAAGTAATACAACAGTGATAATTCAGTGAGCGTTTGTTGCAGTAATATTATAACAGTGACAATTCAGTGAACATTTGTAGCAGTAATATAATAGTACCCATTCAGTTAACTTACATAATGATACAGAAGTAATATACCAGTGACAATTCTGTGAACATTTGTAGCAGTAATATAATAGTAGCCATTCAGTTAACTTACATAATGCTATAGAAGTAATATAACAGTGACAATTCAGTGAACATTTGTAACAGTAATATCATAGTAGCCATTCAGTAAACTTACATAATGATACAGAAGTAATATAACAGTGACAATTCATTGAACATTTGTAGCAGTATTATAATAGTAGCCATTCAGTAAACTCACATAATGATACAGAAGTAATGCAACAGTGACAGTTCAGTGAACATTTGTAGCAGTAATATAATAGTTGTCATTCGGTAAACTTACATAATGATACAGAGGTAATATTACAGTGACAATTCATTGAACATTTGTAGCAATAATATAATAGGAGCCATTCAGTAAACCTATATAATGATACAGAAGTAATATAACAGTAACAATTCAGTGAACATTTGTAGCAGTAATATAATAGTAGCCATTCAGTAAACTAAAATAATGATACAGAAGTAATACAACAGTGACAATTCAGTGGACATTTGTAACAGTAATATAAAAGTAGCCATTCATTAAATTACATAATGATACAGAAGTAATATAACAGTGACAATTCAGTGAACCTCTGTAGCAGTAATATAATAGTAGCCATTCAGTAACATTACATAATGATACAGAGGTAATATAACAGTAACAATTCAGTGAACATTTGTAGCAGTAATATAATAGTAGCCATTCAGTAAACTCATAATGATACAGAAGTAATAGAACAGTGACAATTCAGTGACCATTTGTAGCAGTAATATAATAGTTGTCATTGTAGTAGTAATATAATACGAGCCATTCAGTAAACTTATATAATGATAAAGAAGTAATGCAACAGTAACAATTCAGTGAACATTTGTAGCAGTAATATGATAGTAGCCATTCAGTAAACTTACATAATGGTAAAGAAGTAATATAACAGTAACAATTCATTGAACATTTGTAACAGTAATATAATAGTAGCCATTCAGTAAACTTACATAATGATACAGAAGTAATAAAACAGTAAGAATTCAGTGAACATTTGTAGCAGTAATTTAATAGTAGTCTTTAATAAACTTACATAATGATACAGAATGAATATAACAGTGACAATTCAGTGGACATTTGTAGTAGTAATATTATAGTAGTCATTCAGTTAACTTACATAATGATACAGAAGTAATACAACAGTGACAATTCAGTGAACATTTGTAGCAGTAATATAATAGTAGCCATTCAGTAAACTTACATAATGATACAGAAGTAATACAACAGTGACAACTCAGTGGACATTTGTAGCAGTAATATAATAGTAGCCATTCAGTAAACTTCCATAATGATACAGAAGTAATACAACAGTGACAATTCAGTGGACATTTGTAGCAGTAATATAATAGTAGTCATTCAGTTAACTTACATAATGATACAGCAGTATTATAACAGTGACAATTCAGTGAACATTTGTAGCAGTAATATAATAGTAGCCATTCAGTAAACTCACATAATGATACAGAAATAATATAACAGTGACAATTCAGTGAACATTTGCGGCAGTTATATAATAGTAGACATTCAGTAAACTAAAATAATGATACAAAAGTAATATAACAGTGACAATACAGTGAACATTTGCAGAAGTAATATAATAGTTGCCATTCAGTAAACTCACATAATGATACAGAAGTAATATAGCAGTGACAATTCAGTGAACATTTGTAGCAGTAATATAATAGTACCCATTCAGTAAACTCACATAATGATACAGAAGTAATACAACAGTAAAAATTCAGTTAACATTTGTAGCAGTAATATAATAGTAGCCACTCAGTAAACTCAAAATGATACAGAAGTAATATAACAGTGACAATTCAGTGGACATTTGTAGCAGTAATATAACAGTAGCCATTTAGTAAACTTACATAATGATACAGAAGTAATATAACAGTGACAATTCAGTGTACATTTGTTGCAGTAATATAATAGTAGCCATTCAGTAAACTTACATAATGATACAGAAGTAATACAACAGTGATAATTCAGTGAGCGTTTGTTGCAGTAATATTATAACAGTGACAATTCAGTGAACATTTGTAGCAGTAATATAATAGTACCCATTCAGTTAACTTACATAATGATACAGAAGTAATATACCAGTGACAATTCTGTGAACATTTGTACAGTAATATAATAGTAGCCATTCAGTTAACTTACATAATGCTATAGAAGTAATATAACAGTGACAATTCAGTGAACATTTGTAGCAGTAATATAATAGTAGCCATTCAGTAAACTTACATAATGATACAGAAGTAATACAGCAGTGACAATTCAGTGAACATTTGTAGCAGTAATATAATAGTAGCCATTCAGTAAACTTACATAATGATACAGAAGTAATACAGCAGTGACAATTCAGTGAACATTTGTAGCAGTAATATAATAGTTGCCATTCAGTAAACTTACATAATGTTACAGAAGTAATATAACAGTGACAATTCAGTGAACATTAGTAGCAGTAATATAATAGTTGCCATTCAGTAAACTTACATAATGTTACAGAAGTAATATAACAGTAACAATTCAGTGAACATTTGTAGCAGTAATATAATAGTTGCCATTCAGTAAACTTTCATAATGATACAGAAGTAATATAACAGTGACAATTCAATGAACATTAGTAGCAGTAATATAATAGTTGCCATTCAGTAAACTTACATAATATTACAGAAGTAATATAACAGTGACAATTCAGTGAACATTTGTAGCAGTAATATAATAGCAGTCATTCAGTAAACTTACATAATGATACAGAAGTAATATAACAGTGACAATTCAGTTAACATTTGTAGCAGTAATATAATATTGTCATTCAGTAAACTTACATAATGTTACAGAAGTAATATAACAGTGACAATTCAGTGAACTTTTGTAGTAGTAATATAATAGTAGCCTTTCTGTAAACTTACATATGATACAGAAGTAATATAACAGTGATAATTCAGTGAACATTTATAGCAGTAATATAATAGTAGCCATTCAGTAACCTTACATAATAATACAGAAGTTATATAACAGTGACAATTCAGTGAACATTTGTAGCAGTAATATCTTAGTAGCCATTCAGTAAACTTACATAATGATACAAACATATGTGGTGATATTGTAATAGTTACCATTGAACAGACTTACTTATGCAGTAGTATTGTAATAGTATCTATTCAGCAATTTACATATGTAGTAGTATTATAATAGTAACCATTCAAGAAACTTACATGTGTAGTGGTATTGTAATAGTTACCATTGCACATACTTACATATGTTGTGGTATTGTAATAGTTACCATTGAACAGATTTATTTATGCAGTAGTTATGTGAGAGTAACCATTCAACTAACTTACATATGTAGTACTTTGTATTATAATAGTAACCATTAAACAAACTTCCATACGTACATGTAGCAGTATTATAATAGTCACAATTAAACAAACTACATATGTAGTAGTTTGGTGATAGTAATTATTCAACAAAATTACATACGTATTGGTATTATAATAGTAACCATTCAGCAAACATACATACTTAGTAGTATTATAAAAGAATCCATTCAACAAACTTTACTTTGTAGTGGTATCATACTAGTAACCATTCAACAAACTTACATATCAAGTGGTACTTTAATAGTAACCATTCAGCAAACTTACATATACAGTAGTATTATAATTGTAACCTTTCAGCAAACTTGCAGAAGTATTATCATAGTTATCATGCAGCAAAATTACATATGCAGAAGTATTATAATAGTAACAATTGTGCAAACTTACATATGTAGTAGTAGTATAAGAGTAACCATTCAGCAAACTTACATATACAACAGTATTATAATTGTAACCTTTCAGCAAACTTGCAGTAGTATTATCATAGTTATCATGCAGCAAAATTACATATGCAGAAGTATTATAATAGTAACAATTGTGCAAACTTACATATGTAGTAGTAGTATAAGAGTAACCATTCAACAAACTTACATATGTAGTAGTATTATAATTGTAACCTTTCAGCAAACTTGCAGTAGTATTATCATAGTTATCATGCAGCAAAATTACATATGCAGAAGTATTATAATAGTAACAATTGTGCAAACTTACATATGTAGTAGTAGTATAAGAGTAACCATTCAGCAAACTTACACATACAGCAGTATTATAATTGTAACCTTTCAGCAAATTGGCAGTAGTATTATCATAGTTATCATGCAGCAAAATTACATATGCAGAAGTATTATAATAGTAACAATTGTGCAAACTTACATATGTAGTAGTATAATAGTTACCATTCAACAAACTTACATATGTATTAGTATTATAATAGTTACCATTCAGAAAACTTACTTATGCAGTACAGTATAATAGTATCCATTCAGCAAATTTATATATGTAATAGTATTATAATAGTAACCAATCAACAAACTTACATATGTAGTGGTATTGTAATTGTAACCATTCAACAAATTTACATATGTAGTGGTATTGTAATGGTAACCATTCAACATATTTACATATGTAGTGGTATTGTAATAGTAACCATTGAACAGACTAACTTATGAAGTAGTATTATTATAGTAACCGTTCAATAAACTTACATACGTAGTACATGTAGTAGTGTTATAGTAACAATTCAGTAAACTTACATGTGTAGTAGTAGTAGTATAATAGTTACCATTCAGCAAATTTACATATGCAGTAATATTATAATAGTAACCATTCAGCAAACTAACTTAAGCACTACAGTATAATAGTATCCATTCAGCAATCTTATATATGTAATCGTATTATAATAGTAACCATTCAACAAACTTACTTATGTAGTAGTATTATAATAGTAACCATTCAACCAAGTCATATATGTAGTAGTATTATAATAGTAACCATTCAACAAACTTACATATATGTATGTAGTGGTATTATAATAGTAACTATTGTGTAGATTTAATGATGTAGTAGTAATATAATAGAAACTATGAAGAAAGCATACATATGAAGTACTATATGAAATAGTATAATAGTAGTAACCCTTCAACAAACTTGCATATGAAGTAGTATTATAATTGTAACCATTTAACAAATTTACATATGCAGTAGTATTGTAATGGTAATCATTAAACAAATTACATATGCAATAGTTTTATAATAGTATCCATTCAGCAAACTTACATATGTAGTAGTATTATAATTGTAACCGTTCAACAAACTTACATATGCAGTAGTATTGTAATGGTAATCATTAAACAAACTTAAATATTTAGTAGTAATGTAATAGTAACCATTCAGTAAACTTACATACGTAGTAGTATTGTAATGGTAACCATTCAACAAACTTACATACGAAGTAGTATTATAATGGTAACCATTCAACAAACTGACTAAGTATTATTATTATAATAGTAACCATTCAACAAACTTACATATGTAGTAGTATTATAATGGTAACCATTCAATAAACTTACATACATGTTTGTAGTGTTATTATAAAAGTAACTTTTGTATAGACTTAATTATGTAATAAAAATATAACAGAAACTATTCAATAAACAAACATATGTAGTAGTATTATAGTAGTAACCATTCAACATATTTACATATGTAGTAGTATTATAATAGTTATCAATCAACAAACTTACATTTGCAGTAGTATTAAAATAGTTTCCATTCAACAAACTTACATATGTAGTAGTATTATAATGGTAACCATTCAACAAACTTGCATATGTAGTAGTATTATTATGGTAACCATGTAATAACCTTGCATATGTATTGGTATTATAATAGTAACCATTAAACAAACTTACATATGTAGTGGTATTATAATAGTAACCATTCAACAAACTTACATCCATAGTGGTATTATAATAGTAACCATTCAACAAACTTACAAAGTGGTATTATAATAGTAACCATTCAACAAACTTACATACGAAGTTGTATTCTTTTTTCTTTTTTTTTCAATTTTTTTTTATTTCCATAGTACATTCACATACAATTTATTATTACATACATAATGCAATTTACAATCTTCATATATATTTGTTTATGAACGTAATATCAGAAATAAAGTTTAGGATTTTGACAGAATAGGTCGGAGAGAAGAGAAAAAAAGGCGAAGAATAAGATTTTTTTGTTTAGAAAGAAGTAAATTACTCCACACTGACACTTTATAGATTAACATTTCGTATTAGAAAAATTGCAGTTTATTCCATTTGTTTTCATGTTGTGTAATTTTGTCTTTTGTCAGTGCAATTAATCTTTCAAGGTTTTCATGGTATTTTAAATATTTCTTAAAATTGTTAAAATTCGGTATTGTGTTTGCATATTTGTTTTTAAAAATGAAGTATTTTGCATATATCAATATACAGTTTAATAAGTTAGTGTAGCTACTCTGGTCCACATATCCAAAGGAGATCATTGAATAATTCAAATGTATGTGTATCTGTTTTTCATCTAAAAACATTTGAATTTCTGTCCAAAAACTTCTCGAAATATGACATTCCCAAAACAAGTGTTTATTTGATTCTTCATGCATGTTGCAAAAATCACACAAGCTTGTGTTATTAATATTACATTTAAACAGAAATTTGTTGTTTGGGATTATTCTCATCAAGTATTTATATTGAAACGCCCTTAATTTTGTATTTATTAAAGATTTGATAGGTATAGTATGTACAGTTTTCCAGTTTATGTTATTTATTTCTTGCTCCCATTTAATATGCGGCTTGATGACTAACGTATTTTCGATACAATTTAACTGTTTATTATATAAATATTTGTTTGGACTGTTTGAAGTCTTAATTTGTTGTACTAGTTTTGTTTGTTGCGTATTTGATGATATAATATCATTCTTGAGTTTAACCTTCCAAGAGCGAGGTATACTTTGAAATTGTATTCTAATACTAACCAGTCAACAAACTTACATACGTGGTATTATAATAGTAACCATTCAGTAAACTTATATATGTAGTAGGATTATAATAGTAACCATTCAACAAACTTACATATGTAGTAGTAGTAGTAGTAGTATAATAGTAATCATTCAACAAATATACATATGTAGTAGTAATGTTATAGTAACTATTTAGTTAACTTACCTATGTAGTAGTATTATAATAGAAACCATTGAACAAAGTTGCATATGCAGTATAATTATAACAGTAACCATTCAACAAACTTACGTATATAGTAGTATTATAATAGTAACCATTTAACAAAGTTACACATGTAATATAATTACAATGGTAACCATTCAACAAACCCTACATATGTAGTAGTAATAAAATAGTAACCATTCAACAAATAAGCATATGTAGTAGTATCATAATAGTAACCATTCAGCAAATTTACATATGTAGTAGTAATATAATAGTAACCATTTAACAGACTTACATATATAGTAGTATTATAAAAGTTACCATTCAACAAAATTAACTTTGTATTGGTATCGTACTAGTCACCATTCAACAAATTTACATATCTAGTTGTATTTTAATAATAACCATTCAGCAAACTTACATATGCAGTTATATTATAATTGTAACTTTCAGCAAACTTGCAGTAGTATTATCATAATTATCATGCAACAAAATTACATATGCAGAAGTACTATAATAGTAACAATTGAGCAAACTTACATATGTAGTAGTAGTAAAATAGTTACCATTCAGCAAACTTACATATGCAGTAATAGTAACCATTCAGCAAACTTATATATATAATAGTATTATAATAGTAACCAGTTTAAAAAGGTACATATGTAGTGGTATTGTAATAGTAACCATTCAACAGATTTACATATGTAGTGTTATTGTAATAGTTACCATTCAATAAATTTACATATGTAGTTGTATTGTAATAGTAACCATTGAACAGACTTATTTATGCAGTAGTATTATAATAGTAACCGCTCAACAAACTTGCATACGTAGTAGTAGTATTATAGTAACAATTCAGTAAACTTACATGTGTAGTAGTAGTATTATAGTTACCATTCAGCAAACTTACATATGCAGTAGTATTATAATAGTTACCATTCAGCAAACTTACATATGCAGTAGTATTATAATAGTAACCATTCAGCAAACTTACTTAAGCAGTACAGTATAATAGTATCCATTCAGCAAACTTATATATGTAATAGTATTATAATAATAACCGTTCAACAAACTTACTTATGTAGTAGTATTATAATAGTGACCATTCAACAAACTTACATACATGTATGTAGTGGTATTATAATAGTAACTATTGTGTAGATTTAATGATGTAGTAGTAATATAATAGAAACTATGCAGAAAACATACATATGAAGTTCTATATGAAGTAGTATAATAGTAGTAACCCTTCAACAAACTTGCATATGAAGTAGTATTTTAATTGTAACCATTTAACAAATTTACATATGCATATTATAATGATAATCATTGAACAAATTGCATATGCAATAGTTTTATAATAGTATCCATTCAGCAAACTTACATATGCAGTAGTATTGTAAAAGTATCCATTCAACAAACTTACATATGCAGAAGTATTGTAATAGTTAGCATTTAACAAACTTACATATGTACTAGTACTGTTATAGTGACCATTCAACAAACTTATATATGTAGTAGTAATATAATGGTACCATTTAATAAACTTACATACGTAGTGGTTTTGCAATGGTTACCATTCAAGTATTCTAATTACAACATATCAATAAACTGACATATGTAGTAGTTTTGTAATAGTAACAATTCAACAAACTTACATATGTAGTAGTTCTTTAATAGTAACCATTAAATTGATTTACATATGTAATAGTATTATAATTATAACCATTCAACAAACTTACATATGTAGAAGTATTCTAATTATAACCATTCAATAAACTGACATATGTAGTTGTACTTTAATAGTAACCATTCTATTAATTTACATATGAAGTAGTATTATAATAGTAATCATTGAACAAACTTACATATGTAGTAGTATTGTAATAGTAACGATTGAACAAACTTTCATATTCAGTAGTATTATGGTACTAACAATTCAAACTTACATACGTAGTAGTATTATGATAGTTACCCTTCAACAAACTTATATATGTAGTAGTAAAATAATAGTAACCATTCAACAAACTTACATATGTAGTAGTATTATAATGGTAACCATTCAACAAACTTACATATGTAGTAATATTATGATAGTTACCATTCAGCAAACTTACATATGTAGTAGTAATATAAGAGTAACCATTCAGCAAACTTACATAAGGAGTAATATTATAATAGTAACCATTCAGCAAAATTATATATGTAGTAATATTATAATAGTAACCGAGTAGCAAACTCACATATGCTGTAGTATTATGATAGTTACCATTCAATAAACTTACATATGTAGTAGTATTATGATAGTAACCATTCATCAAACTCACATACGCATTAATATGATGATAGTTACCATTCAGCAATTTCACAAATGCAGTAGTATTATGATAGTAACCATTCTGTAAACTCACATATGCACTAGTATACTAATAGCAACCACGCAGCAAACTAACATTATATTATACAGTTGTCTTATAATAGTAACCATTCAGCAAACATACATATGTAGGAGTCTTATAATAGTAACCATTCAAAAAACTTACATATGTTGTAGTATTATGATAGTAACCATGCAACAAACTTAAATAATTTATATAGTAGTATTATAATAGTAACCATTCAACAAACTTACATGTATAGTAGAATTATAAAAGTAATCATTCAGCAAAATTACATACGTAGTAGTAATATAAGAGCACCCATTCAGCAAATTTACATACGTAGTGGTATTATAATAGTAACCATTCAACAAACCTACCTTTGTAATTGTATCATACTAGTAACCTTTCAACAAACTTACGTTTGTAGTGGTGTTATGATAGTAACAATTCAACAAACTTACATATGTAGTTATTATATAATAGTAACCATTCAGCAAACTTACATATGCAGTAGTATTATAATAGTAACCATTCAAGAAACTAGCATATGCAAACTTACATAATTATGCAGTAGTATTAAAATAGTATCCATTCAGCAAACTTACATATGTTACTAGTTTTATAATGGTAACCATTCAATAAACTCTACATATGTAGCAGTAATATAATAGTAATCATTTGACAGACTTACATATACAGTAGTATTATAATAGTAACCATTCAACAAACTTACATATGTAATAGTATTGTTATATTTACCATTCAACAAACTTATATATGTACTAGTATTGTAATATTAACCATTCAACAAACTGATATGTGTAGTAGTAGTGTAATGGTAACCATTTAGTAAACGTTCATACGTAGTGGTATTATAATGGCAACCATTTAACAAACTTACATACGTAGTAGTGTTTTAATGGTAAACATTCAACACTTACAGACGTAGTAGTAGTATAATAGTAACGATTCAACCAAATTACATATGAAGTAATACCATTCTACCAATTTACATATGCAGTAGTATTATAATAGTAACCATTGAACAGACTTACGTATGCAGTAGTATTATAAAAGTCACCATTGAACAAACTTACATATGCAGTAGTATTATAATAGTAACCATTGAGCAGACTTACATATGCAGTAGTATTATAAAAGTCACCATTGACAAACTTACATATGCAGAAGTATTGTAATAGTTACCATTCAACAGACTTACATATGTAGTGGTATTATAAAAGTTACCATTGAACAGACTTACGTATGCAGTAGTATTATAATAGTTACCTTTCAACAAATTTACATATATAGTAGTAATGTAATAGTAACTATTCAGTAAACTTACATATGAAGTAGTATTATAATAGTAACCATTGAACAAACTTACATGTGCAGTAGAATCATAATAGTAACCATTCAACAAACTTACGTATATAGTAGTTTTATAATAGTATCCATTCAACAAAATTACATATGCAGTAGAAAAAGAATCATAACCATTCAGCAAGCTTACATATTCAGTAATATCACCTTAGTAACCATTCAACAAATTACATATGTAGTAGTATTATAATAGTAACTATTCAACAAACTTACATATGTATTACAGTAAAATCCCTTTAATAAGACCACCTTTGGGACCGGGCAAAAGTGGTCTTAATAGCTAGGTGGTCTTATTATCCCTTTACTCCATAGATACGTGTTTTCCCGCACCAATCACAGAAGGCCTTTGAAAACAGTGCAGGAAGAGTTCAGATTGCTCGTAACGAAAATATAAAAATTTTAACAACAGTTTCATTCTTAATCATCATATAAAATTGCTAATATTACCGGTAATAAGAGTATCATTTTCTTTTAAAGTAAATTCATTGTATTTTTGTTTCCCCGATTTTACAGACGTGTTTTGTTTTTACAGTAAAATTTAGAAATGCAATTCACCACATCATAAAAGACCATCAATAGCAATCAAATAACAATTAAGCAATTTAAAGATGCAAACTTACTGGTTTTCATTCTTCGTAGCCACATGTATTTTGACAGGTTGCATATTCTAACGACCACAAAGTTTGTTTTTACAACACTCTCTCCGATACCACAATTCATGGCTTTGTTAACCTGAAAACGTCACACCTTCAATGACAACCACAAATCGGCTCGTTGATTATGTCGAAAATTTTTCCTCGAGGAACCAAGACCGTGTTTGGGATATATTTGGTGGTCGTAATACCGGATTAGCGGGGTGCCCGGATTATCAGAGCTAACGACCATTGAATAAAGAAGGAAAAAAATCCTTCCCTGAAATAAATGCCCGTAATAGCGGGGTGGTCATAATATCTGGGTGGTCGTTAGGTGGAGTTTTACTGTAGTATTATAATTGTAACCATTCAACAAACTTACATATGTAGTAGTATCATAGTGGTAACCATTCAGCAAACTTACATACGTAGTAGTATTGTTATGGTAACCATTCAACAAACTTACATACATGTATGTAGTAGTATTATAATAGTAACCATTGAACAGACTTACTTATGCGGTAGTAATATAATAGTAACCATTTAACAAACTTTCATATATAGTAGTATTATAATAGTAGCCATTCAACAAATTTACATATGTAGTAGTAATGTAATAGTAACAATTACAAACTTACATATGTAGTAGTGTTGTAATAGTAACATGTGACCATTTAAAAGAACTTACATATGTAGTAATGTTATAATAGTAACCATTCAACAAATTTACCTATATAGTAGTGAGGTAATAGTAACCATCCAACGAACTTACATATGTAGTAGTATTATAATATTATCCATTCAACAACCTTACATATGTAGTAGTATTATATTAGTAACAATTGAACAAACTTACATATGTTGTAATAATGTAATGGTAATTTTTAGTAAACTTACATACGTAGTAGTATTATAATAGTAACCATTCAACAAACTTACATTCGTAGGAGTATTATATTGGTAACCATTCAACAAACTTACATACGTAGTGTTATTATAATAGTAACCATTCATCAAACTTATGTATATAGTAGTAATGTTATAGTTACTTTTAGTAACCTTACATACGTAGTAGTATTATAATTGTAACCATTCAACAAACTTACATTCGTAGTAGTATTATAATTGTAACCATTCAACAAACTTACATTCGAAGTAGTATTATATTGGTAACCATTCAACAAACTTACATTCGAAGTAGTATTATATTGGTAACCATTCAACAAACTTACCAAACTGACATATATAGTGGTAATGTAATGGTAACCATTCAACAAACTTACATATGTAGTGGTATTATAATGGTAACCATTAAAAAAACTTACATATGTAGTGGTATTATAATGGTAAACATTCAACAAACTTACATATGTAGTGGTATTATAATGGTAACCATTAAAAAAACTTACATATGTAGTGGTATTATAATGGTAACAAATCAATAAACTCACATACGTAGAAATATTACTATTGTAACCATTCAACAAACTTACATATGTAGTGGTATTATAATGGTAATCATTCAACAAACTTACCAAACTGACATATATAGTGGTAATGTAATGGTAACCATTAAAAAAACTTACATATGTAGTGGTATTATAATGGTAACAAATCAATAAACTTACATACGTAGAAGTATTATTATTGTAACCATTCAACAAACTTACATATGTAGTGGTATTATAATGGTAAACATTCAACAAACTTACATATGTAGTGGTATTGTAATTGTAACCATTAAAAAAACTTACATATGTAGTGGTATTATAATGGTAACAAATCAATAAACTTACATACGTAGAAGTATTATTATTGTAACCATTCAATAAACTTACATATGTAGTGGTATTATAATGGTAACCATTCAACAAACTTACATATGTAGTGGTATTATTATGGTAACCATTCAACAAACTTACATATGTAGTAGTATTATAATGGTAACCATTCAACAAACTTACATATGTAGTAGTTTTATAATGGTAACCTTTCAACAAACTTGCATATGCTGTATTATGATGGTAACCATTCAACAAACTTGCATATGTAGTGGTATTGTAATAGTAACCATTCAACAAACTTACATATGTAGTAGTTTTATAATGGTAACCTTTCAACAAACTTGCATATGTTGTATTATAATAGTAACCATGCAACAAACTTGCATATGTAGTGATATTGTAATAGTAACCATTCAACAAACTTACATATGTAGTGGTATTATAATATTAACCATTGTGTAGACTTATGTAACAGTAATGAAATAGAAACAACTCAGTAAGTTTTCATTTGTAGTAGTAATATAATAGCAATCATTCAGTATTAATAATAACGTTAATCTTACATACTTGTTCTATTGATCAGGTCATTCGTTATGATCGTGCGCGATACGCTAGTACATGTGTATTTAGTGATAGACAAATACTGTTAAATGACACGATAAATAGACAGAGCTACATACCGTGGTTAACAGTTGAACGACGTTTACTATCAAAACCGAATACGTATATTATAGTGAAAGTACATAGGCAACACATCGCTACTTAGTCTTACCTTTGTTGTATTTCAACGAGAGATAGTCATTCGTTTGCGGGAATCCGCCACGTTTTTGTGTCAATAATCCGATCTGGCCAAGTGGCGAGTACATAAACATAATGGATATTAAAGGCAGTCTAATTGAAGGGCTGCAGTCGGAGCCGAAGTTCCTGCCTGTGTGGTACAGGTACGACAAACAGGGGTCGTTATATAATGACCGATGTCTCAATGACAATCAGTATTATTATTTCTACAAGTCAGAAGTTGAAGTTTTGATGCAGCATGTCAAGGTAATCTGATTAATATCGTATATTGTTACATTTATATTCTTTATTTGCTCGTTTGTATTTAATGTTGTATTATTTATATTGTATATTGCTTTATTTATATTCTTTAATTCTCCGTTATATTTATTAATTTTTGATTTATAATGTATATTGTTTCATTTCTTTTCTATATTTCTCACTTTTATTTAATAACTTGATTTGTATTGTATACTATTTATCTATATTTTATATTTATATGTTTATATTCAATTTGTATCTCTTACATTACTATTGTAAATTCACTCCATTTAGATCGTTTATATTCAATACTACCCATTAGTAGGCGTACTATATATCAACATTCATTTCTATATATAAGTTCTCTATATTTGTATTGTTTATGTTGTTTTCTGCCATAATTCAGAATGCGTGATTACATATTAAAACTTACTTATCGCCAGTTTACATTCACTCAAGTATTTTAATTGCATATTGCAAGTTATAATATTATTTTTTATCCAAAGAAAATGTTTAATATGAAAAAGTCTATCTTTTTAGTTAGTTACCGATAATAATTTCTTTAATTTTATATATAATAAGCTACAGAGTCACCTAACGTCTAAGTTGTTCTAATTTCAACATTATGACGTCAAGCGGCGCCATCTTTTTATGCGTGAACAAAACCAACTACTGCTCCATTCAAAAGTACCGTACATCATTCGGCATGATGTGAAACTGACTTATTTCCATAAATCTTACTTTATAAATGAAAATAAAGTTTGTAAAGTTAAGCAACCCAGAAACACATGAACCTTTCGTGTTAAATTTAAATAAATATTGCTTATTTGTACTCTCTCCATAAATTCACAAGTCACAATATAGAACGTCTGTAGAAGGACTCAATAGTGAACAGGACATCTGGCGTGTAAATATCTGGTTACATCAGCAGCGGAATGTCCTGTCTATTCGTCCGTTACATCAAATAAAGCATCGTAAATTATGTAGAAATATACGAATAGGGTCCTGATAGAGACAATCTAAACTTCTACTTTCTGCAATTGGTGTGGTCGACATCATTACTTTGTTTATGCTTTAAAATGGTTTATTTGCACATTTTCTTTTTCAAAATGAAGGTGTTTTAGGGTTTAAAATATTGAAAGAAAGTTAAGTTAATTTTAAAACGCAGTGAAAATAACTTAACAAGCGAGTTCATGCATTCAAGTTTCGGAAAGTGTGAAAAAGTAAAAAAGTTAGCGATTTTCTTACCTAAATTCCTCTGTTTTCGTCTGATTTTTGGTTTGGCGACATCATTTGTGGTCACGTGATATTTTCTGTTTCCCCACCGTGTATAGTCTTGAGCACACAATTCATGCACGCCACATAGCAATGTTAGTACCCACTCTACAAACTAGTTACCCAGTGTGTGTATATAACTCAGTATATAAATTACACATGGTACATGTAGTATTGTACAAATAAGTCCAATGCGCTATTGCAAAACAACGTCGACTCATACTATTTTTAAATGGAGCATATAGTATAAGGTCTTTTTACAAGACATTAATAAGTACAAAGTTCCAATACAAACAATAACTACCTGTATTGGACTATTCTTACTAGAAAAAACTGATATCAGTCCAGATAAACGTACTTGGATTTAAGTAATTCAATACACTTCGTAATAACTTCACGGTGAATGGCCATATAGGTCGACCATTATACACTTCAATATCGGTAGCTTTCCACCATTGTAAGTCTATTGTTTACACGTTGCAAAAAGTATAACAGCAAAGTGAACTTAACACTATAATAGAAGACTAACATTCTGGTCAATCAACGCCAGTTTCAACATTACCTTGTCAAGGTCGAATCCCCAACCGGTCACAATTTCGTTTAATTGATAAAAAGACATTGTGTCTCATTGTCATTCGTCTCTCATCGTTGATCCAAGTAAGCAAGTTATCAGATACTTAGTTTAAACAATATGTATTTGTTATCAGCATATAACATATACATATATTCGATATACAGCGATATACAACAACATATACATGCGGAGATGGGTGTGCTTGGGTACTGGTACCCAAACAAACATTTTTTTAATAATTTGAAAATGTTGCAATGGCACACACTATGGTAGATAAAAATGTTTGAAGAAAAAGAACCACACACACTTGATCATTTCCGTCAATGGTTGTTTTCGCCTATTTACTTAAGTTGCTATTGCTATTTCTCACAATTTCAATGCGTAGGATGGTTAGTTTATTTTGCAACATGTAATTTATAATAGTATTATCAGCAAGACACGAATGGAAACACTGTCCTATCACAGAAGAGGAACAATAAGTATGAATGATATCTACAATTTTATATCGACCACACTTGCAAAATTGCTAAATGCGTTTGCGTATTAGTTAATACAATGTTTCTTCCACAATGGGCGAACGCAGCTCTGCTGGTTATGTACCTGTTGTGTCCCTTAGGATAACAGTTATCGCGGGAACGAGGCTCTCCAAAACAGTCATCTTCTGTCCGGACCTCCATCCCATGTAACATTCTTATAATCTTCTTTGAGAAGAAATGTGAGATATTGTTATCTTTATACACCAGGCTATGAATGGTGGCGAATACCAAACAGGTCCGTATCATATATGTGGGATATATCTATCCACAAACACAGTGTATAAACTTATCGAGGCATGGCCTATATATTTTAGGATAAAATATTTAATACTGATTATTTAAATGCTATCATATAATTAAAATTATTTAAAGAACTCTTTGTTCAGATACATGATTGTGTTATTTTCTGCTTCTGTAATGCGTGTTTTACAGTCAGGCTGTTCTTGTCGATTTAATAGCGTCCCGCGATAAATTCAATAACGACAACTCTCCTAAATCCGATAATTCCCTAGTCTTGATCATATGCGACGCTTGGTTTTCTAAAAGATAAACATCTTGACAAGTTCGACCGAGAATAAAAATATTTTTTTATTTAGCGAAAATCAAATAACGTTTTTGATTGGTTGATTTAACAATTGGACTACCTAGGATATTTTCATAGTATTTCAAAAGAGTATCGGTTGCATGTTTATTTCTATATTCATTCTTTTTATATTATTATATATTTTCTATGGCAAAGATCTTAGATGTACAAGATTTTTAATTGTATTATAATATAACCATTGCAGAGAACTCAGGTGTGTTTGTTTCAGCTAATCAGAGCTGCGTTCAGTTCGCTGAAACGTTTAATTTGTTTGTAAACGTTTGATAACAGAAGTGAACTGAACGACATGTTCGCTTTAAACGTTTGCTGACAGATTAAACACCATCGCCAGCTGTTTGCTTGTGTTTAATCACGTGTCTTACATGTAATCGGAAGTGGAGAGACAACGCCGAGTAGACCGATTTCCGTTTACTTTTCGTTCTTTAGGCCACCGTTTGTGTTTATAAACAGAGAAAACATGTTTAATAATGCTGGACGCAGCCCATTTCTTACTTCCAGATCCAAACGTTTCTTCTGCACAACTTGCCAAGACGTTTGTCCTTTAGAAAAGCAAGCTTCGCATATGATCAAGACTACGAACGAGTTTGCGCAGACAAAATATCAAGGACAAGGCTATTGGCACGACCGTCGTGTCGATTATTTTCCTTATCGGCACGACGAAAGTGAGGAGAAATAACGAATTGAGGGAATTAATATTAGACAAGATATGAAAGGAGTAAACAAAAGGAAAATAGACAAGACATGACAATACATGCAACCAAAAAATCAAAAGACAAGATATTATAAAACAACATGCAGCAGACAAGACATCACAAGCCAACCCCCTCTGGCAATACCAGGAAGGCTGCAATATGAAGACATCAGAATAACACAAATTGTCCAAGGCATAACAGGGATTTTAGTCAAACATCGCTGGCATACGCTTTATTAAGAGCAATAACTATTTGGTAAAGTGTACAGCTGCAGTTTTGTTTTATTGGAAACAAATTATGGAAATACAACAAGATGGCCTCTAAAACACATGCAAGCTTTTATTCAGAGCAAACGTTTTAATACAGCAAATATATAGTTTTATTTCCATGGAAACAATAAGGTTTTGTGGGCAGCATTTTTTAGTACCTACATTCCGGAATATGTAAAAAAATCTTATTGGTGCATTATATAACAATGTAGGGAAAGCCTCAAATTTTGAAAGTTTTGAGATGCCTGTGAAAAATCCATTAAATGAGCGACGATTTTATGTCCCCCTCAAACATGTCCAAATTACTTTAGGACGATCTTGTTAACATCTGGATGGAAGCTCAAGCCAGTAAAGAAGAGAGTAGAGGTAGGAAACACTGTATAAAGAGAAAGGGAACAGAACAAAAGCAACAACAAACTCTCTCCCTTCCTATCTCTATCTCTCTAATGTCTGTCTTTTATGCATGTTTATCACATATCAACTCTTGTTTATTATGTAATGCAACCATTACGTATATTTTATAACACTCACGCGTAATACAACCTTGAACGTCTTTGATTGGATGCCGATTCACCGGACATTTGTATCAATTCGTATATTTATACAACTTCAGAATTTTATTAAACTCGTTCATGAAAAGTTTTAGTAAGTGTACTTGGCGAGTATAATGCATTATTGTTGTTAAATAAATGTATAGTCGAATCGATAAATGTGTTTTTTTTTAAGTTAAAATTATTTTTTAGACAAGACTTAAATACCTCGTTATGGTTATTTGGCCTATAAAGGAGGTCTGTATATAACTCCTTTTGTAAGTTACTAACTAAATTTTATCTGTACGTGGGAAATGTAATAAAAAGAATCTGACACTTTGTGTCAATTCATACAGAATTCCATTAAACTCGGCCAGGACTAGTTTTTTTTCCTGAACTCGTTTAATAAATTCTGTATGAAATAACGAGTGTCATATCCTATCAATCTCAACCTAATTTTGAAAGTGCTGGAAAATGTCCAGAATAAAGCTTACTCCCCTTGACTATCTGCCGTGACTTATTTCACTTGTTGAGCACCTGTCCCTCCAATGAGAAACAGTACCGTCGTGCGGCAATAACAGGACACGACCGTAGTGCGGATTAAGACACTAATGGGCACGAATGTTGTGCGAATAAGAATCAATCACAAATACAATTGTTTATAGACGACCTTTTTAAACACTTATTTCTAGAAAGCAACACGCGTTGTTGTAAAAAGTCGCACCGACATCTTCAAGCTACATAGGGTAATTTTAGATTACAAGTTGCACCATTTCGTGAACATAAAATGTATAGGCTGACTAGACTAACACAATCACATGCACATAAAAATTAATGATGGAACATGTGAATTCTACCTGTCATGAGAAAAATGTTCAATGGTGCTTCTATGGGGAACATGACTTTGATAAAAAAGTACAAAATTACCCCCCTCCCTTTCGAGACTTTGTTTATAACTAGAAGTTGTTTTGGGGAAATTGAAATGCCATCAAACTATATCCTGAAAGTCATGAAAGTACCGATAAAAATCAAATACGTTTGTATATGTAGAGGAAACCAGTAGGTAAACTGAGGTAATAACGAATTGAAAAGAGCACACATTTGGACATGAAATTGTAAAATGAAGGAGTGAAGAGGTGAAAAATGAAGAATGATGATTAAAAATTAGAGCATGATGAGGTGAAATGATCAAACACATAATGACAACAACCTGCGGTTATATGATCAGATAGTCATGACAAACACATAATGACAACAACCTGTGGTTATGATGTCAGATAGTCATGACAAACACATAATGACAACAACCTGCGGTTATAATATCAGATAGTCATCACAAACACATAATGGCAACAACCTGCGGTTATAATACCAGATAGTCATCACAAACACATAATGGCAACAACCTGCAGTTATAATATCAGATAGTCATCAAAAACACATAATGAAAACAACATGCGGTTATAATATCAGATAGTCATCATAAACACATAATGACAACAACCTGTGGTTATGATATCAGATAGTCATGACAAACACATAATGACAACAACCTGTGGTTATAATATCAGATAGTCATCACAAACGCATAAGGAAAAACCTGTGGTTATAATATCAGATAGTCATGACGAACACATAATGACAACCTGTGGTTATGATATCAGATAGTCATGACAAACACATAATGACAACAACCTGTGGTTATAATATCAGATAGTCATCACAAACGCATAAGGAACAACCTGTGGTTATAATATCAGATAGTCATGACGAACACATAATGACAACAACCTGTGGTTATAATGTCAGATAGTCATGACAAACACATAATGACATCAACCTGTGGTTATAATGTCAGATAGTCATCACAAACACATAATGACAACAACCTGTGGTTATAATGTCAGATAGTCATCACAAACACATAATGACAACAACCTGTGGTTATAATGTCAGATAATCATGACAAACACATAATGACAACAACCTGTGGTTATAATATCAGATAGTCATGACAGACACATAATGACAACAACCTGTGGTTATAATATCAGATATCCATGACAAACACATAATGACAACAACCTGTGGTTATAATATCAGATAGTCATGACAAATACATAATGGCAACAACCTGTGGTTATAATATCAGATAGTCATCACAAACTCATAAGGAACAACCTGTGGTTATAATATCAGATAGTCATGACACATAATGACAACAACCCGTGGTTATAATATCAGATAGTCATGACAAACACATAATGACAACAACCTCTGGTTATAATATCAGATAGTCATCAAAAACTCATAAGGAACAACCTGTGGTTATAATATCAGATAGTCATCACAAACACATAATGACAACAACATGTCATCACAAACACATAATGACAACAACCTGTGGTTATAATATCAGATAGTCATCACAAACACATAATGACAATAACCTGTGGTTATAATATCAGATATTATCACAAACACATAATGACAACAACCTGTGGTTATAATATCAGTTAGGCATCACAAACACATAATGACAACAACCTGTGGTTATAATATCAGATAGGCATCACAAACACATAATAACGACAACCTGTGGTTATAATATCAGATAGTCATCACAAACACATAATGACAACAACCTGTGGTTATAATATCAGATAGTCATCACAAACACATAATAACAACAACCTGTGGTTATAATATCAGATAGTCATCACAAACACATAATGACAACAACCTGTGGTTATAATATCAGATAGTCATCACAAACACATAATGACAACAAATTGTGGTTATAATATCAGAAAGTCATCACAAACACATAATGACAACAGCCAGTGGTTATAATATCAGATAGTCATCACAAACACATAATGACAACAACCTGTGGTTATAATATCAGATAGTCATCACAAACACATAATGACAACAACCTGTGGTTATAATGTCAGATAGTCATCACAAACACATAATGACAACAACCAGTGGTTATAATATCAGATAGTCATCACAAACACATAATGACAACAACCTGCGGTTATAATATCAGATAGTCATCAAAAACACATAATGACAACAACCAGTGGTTATAATATCAGATAGTCATCACAAACACATAATGACAACAACCTGTGGTTATAATATCAGATAGTCATCACAAACACATAATGACAACAACCAGTGGTTATAATATCAGATAGTCATCACAAACTCATAAGGAACAACCTGTGGTTATAATATCAGATAGTCATGACACATAATGACAACAACCCGTGGTTATAATATCAGATAGTCATGGCAAACACATAATGACAACAACCTGTGGTTATAATATCAGATAGTCATCAAAAACTCATAAGGAACAACCTGTGTTATAATGTCAGATAGTCATCAAAAACACATAATGACAACAACCAGTGGTTATAATATCAGATAGTCATCACAAACACATAATGACAACAACCTGTGGTTATAATATCAGATAGTCATGACAAACACATAATGACAACAACCAGTGGTTATAATATCAGATAGTCATCACAAACACATAATGACAACAACTAGTGGTTATAATGTCAGATAGTCATCACAAACACATAAGGAGCAACCTGTGGTTATAATGTCAGATAGTCATCACAAACACATAATGACAACCTGTGGTTATAATGTCAGATAGTCATCACAAACACATAATGACAACAACCAGTGGTTATAATGTCAGATAGTCATCACAAACACATAATGACAACCTGTGGTTATAATATCATGAAGTCATCACAAACACATAATGACAACAACCCGTGGTTATAATATCAGAAAGTCATCACAAACACATAATGACAACAACCCGTGGTTATAATATCAGAAAGTCATCACAAACACATAATGACAACAACCCGTGGTTATAATATCAGAAAGTCATCACAAACACATAATGACAACAACCCGTGGTTATAATCTAAGAAAGTCATCACAAACACATAATGACAACAACCTGTCATCACAAACACATAATGACAACCTGTGGTTATAATGTCAGAAAGTCATCATAAACACATAATAACAACCTGTGGTTATAATGTCAGATAGTCATCACAAACACATAATGACAACAACCTATCGTCACAAACACATAATGACAACAACCTGTGGTTATAATATCAGATAGGCATCACAAACACATAATGACAACAACTTGTGGTTATAATATCAGATAGTCATCACAAACACATAATGACAACAACCTGTGGTTATAATATCAGATAGTCATCACAAACACATAATGACAACAACCTGCGGTTATAATATCAGATAGTCAGCACAAACACATAATGAACAGTGGTTATAATATCAGATAATCATCACAAACACATAATGACAACAACCTGCGGTTATAATATCAGATAGTCATCAC
Organism: Panopea generosa; assembly: GCA_029582155.1. Lineage (NCBI taxonomy): Eukaryota > Metazoa > Mollusca > Bivalvia > Adapedonta > Hiatellidae > Panopea > Panopea generosa. The sequence continues at coordinate 37,097,658 of CM055901.1, read as the reverse complement.
AAACACATAATGAACTGTGGTTATAATATCAGATAGTCATCACAAACACATAATGACAACAACCTGTGGTTATAATATCAGATAGTCATGACAAAGACATAATGACAATAACCTGCGGTTTTAATATCAGATAGTCATCACAAACGCATAATGACAACAACCTGCGGTTTTAATATCAGATAGTCATCACAAACGTATAATGACAACAACCTGCGGTTTTAATATCAGATAGTCATCACAAACACATAATGACAACAACCTGCGGTTATAATATCAGATAGTCATGACAAAGACATAATGACAACAACCTGTGGTTATAATATCAGATAGTCATCACAAACACATAATGACAACAACCTGTGGTTATAATATCAGATAGTCATCACAAACACATAATGACAACAACCTGTGGTTATAATATCAGATAGTCATCACAAACACATAATGACAACCTGTGGTTATAATATCAGATAGTCATCACAAACACATAATAAAACATAAAAAGAGAAAAATGTCAGATATATGCGGAGATGGTGTTAAGCCTGTTTACAAAGAATTTTTTTTTTTAAAAAAATCACAACTTTACTAATGTAAGCTTCTGCAAAACGTAGAACGACTTTACCCATAACTAGTTCCAAGGTGACAGTCTTTACAGGAAGTATGGTACGTTTCTAGGTTAGAAAGAATGTACAGATTCAGTATAATGTATTATCAGACGTCTATACTGAGAAAGTTTGGTTGCTGAATGCCTTTAATTATCGCGAGTCAGTCAGGGACATGTTTGGTCTACAACAAATGTAATCTTCTCCACGGTGTAATCTACATGTATCAGCGAAGGCTAGACGGTTAGCGTCTCACACTGTTGTGAGGTTTTATAGTATTTCCAAAAAATGATTATTGAGTCTCCAATACTAATAGTCGCTCTCGACAGTTTCTCTATATTAGTCATGTTTGTTTGGATAAAAGGGGATACACTCTCCAGAGTTTGGGTCTAAAAGGGACACTATATTCCAGTGGGGGTGGGTGATGTATGGTAAACATTAGAGTACAAGTACATTTTAATAATGAAATGAACGGAAGTACACAAGTAACATATTGTCAGAATGCAATTACGTCAATGTTTGTTTTAGGAAGTAGTCGGTCAAGTTTCGGGAGAATGCATCTTGGTTGAAATGGGAAGTGGAAATTCGCAAAAATCACGAATGTTTGTCGACGCCATATTGGAGAGGCAGGCGACGTTGAAGTATATCCCAGTCGACATATCTGAAGGTATTGTTGCTTTATATAGATTTATGGACAAAAACCTGAGTATTGCAGAGCCTCCATCTCGTTTAATAATGGAATCAGACCTTCCTTTCGGCAACCAGATATAAGTACGCTCGCGGCTGGGCTATTGTTGAGGGGAGGGGATTAGGGACTGGGCTATTGTTGAGGGGAGGGGGTAAGGGGAGGCTTAGATGTTATATAATTTTTATGAAACCATTTTCATATACGTTTTGATTGTCCTTTAAACAAGATGCAACTCATCTGAGCTAAATAAGGCAGGCGCCTTATGAAAAGTGTTATGTATCTATTTTTAGTAATAATCTCCATTTTAAATCACAAATAATGACAACGGAACAGAACTCGGAATGAGGACGAACCAAGGAAACAGGTTTGTACACTCCTGTTGACACAACGGTTTGTTTGATGTTTGAATATTTAGCGTCATTTTTTGCTACTTTATGTCTCATTTTCATTGTTTATGATAGATCGTCGTGACACATTAAACACTTTTGGAAATTATAAATACAGTTGACGTTAAATGTCGTTAAGGTCGTTATATAGCCGGGATTTTAACAGATAAATTTATGAGCATTTGACGACTTCTTTTAAATAAATATTAATGTGCCATTGCACTGTCTTAAGACAAAGGTCCAAGCTGGCCAACCTATCAGTTACATGTAGTGTACATTTTATGTGCTCATACATTCCTGTTATGAAAAAATTCTTCTATGTGGAAATGAGCAGACTGAAGTTAGTTCATTATTTGTGTTTTGTCTTAGTGGGTCTTTCCTATCTCGATATTCAACTTGAAACTTACCCTAACCTTAATTGCCTCCAATATTGAAGAGTTACTTTACTCGAATACCGAAGGGCGAATTCAATGTCGGGTATCCGAATGTAAATATATTGGAGCATGCTTGTTGATCAATGTTAGACGGACGTTTTTCGGTAGGCTACCACAACACTTGTCGAACGGTTCATTCTCAAGTGCACAGGCAGCGCATGATAACCAAATCTAATTAGATTAAAAATAACAAACTACGTAAGTGATACGTAAGTAGTGGCAAATAAGGCTTCGTGGAAGAGGAGAAAGTGGATAAGTCCATTATCCAAGTCAGTGTCGAGGTTACCTTCACCTTAATGTTATACCTAGGTCAACCCTACGTCATCACAGATTGGCGCGCTCTGACCGGTCAAGGAAATAAAGTTGCTATAAATAAAGTTTAATAAAAACATGTATGTGTGTTTGTTCTCGTTCAATTTGTTTAATACTAAGTCAGTCTGTTACCACTATGAAGAGAGAGTTTATTTACTTAACCACAGCAACATTAAGTATGAGACAGACAGTCAAGGGTGCACATACGTTTCCGCTCGCTCTAACAAAAATAACAGTTACTGACCTTAAAGTTATCTCTCACAGCCGCGCCATCCATGGACACCATTTTATCTTTATTTACTGTGTAAATATACTGTGTAACAATACACTCGTATTATTATAAATAATAACGAGGTGACCCGAGTTATTCAGTTTCAGTGACCACACATATTTAAGATTGTAGAGGGTTGAATTGACATAGATTGTTTACAAATGTTTGAGAGTCTACAAACAATTTTAGATTTCAGAGTATAAAAAACACACACACTTATTTAACCATATTATATTTTCTGACAAGAAAATAGTGTTGTTAGAATTCCAAGCAACAGCATTCAAGTCTAAAACGCAGTATACCTCAAATCAAATTATGTCCATTTATTCGAACATATGTACCGAAAGTATCGTGAATGGTGAGAAAAGACCGCTTTTTCGTCGTGTTGTGCCAACCAGGAGTAACCGGTGGGATGTACGTTATGACACACCCATTTATCTGCCGATGAAAGAAAAAGAGTTGTTAGAATTCGAAATCTACATAAAGGATTTGAAAGACCATGCTGCTTCATTCTAACAGGAACCTGTACTGTTCACTTACAGTTTGTTAGAGAATCATGAATTCCAAATTGTGTGTACCAGATCCTAACGTGGGTGGATAACTTTCAGTCAAATTCATCAAGGTTTCCATCAGTAAGAAACCACACCAATATAGAATTAACATACCGATTCAAAGTGTGGTGGAAAGAGCAAAGTCGGAATTAGAACACATAAATATGCAGGAAACAGCAAAACCTATCATAGCAGCAGTTAACACTCTGATTGATTGATTGATTGAATATTTAGCGTCATTTTATGCCATCGAGGGGTAACAGACGATCAGTTAACCTAACCACTGTTTCCTGGGATTAACCAGTACTCGAGCACACCCCATCTCCGCAAGTAACTGATAACTTTCCCACTTGAATGAGTGGTGAGAGACGAATGATAATGAGACACAATGTCGTATATCAATCATCACGGAAACTGTTGCCGGGCGGGGGATTCGAACTCACGACCCTTGGATCAACACTCTGAATAAAAAGGTAACAGTAAAACGTCTCTGCACGAAAACTTTTACAGAAAGAAGAACAAACCCGTAGTATTTTTACAAAGAAAGAAAACAAACAACTCGTGGATACGCGTTAAGGAAAAGACACCAAAATCAAAAGGTCCACCAGCATTTAACAACATATTTAAATAATTTATCGTCTAAAAGTTGAAAAAACTGTAGACAGAATGTTTTCTTGTGACATTCGTGATAAAACATTCTACAGAAAATACAATAAAACATCAGCAAGAAAATTTGGATTCTGAAATGATGGAAGAAAAAAGCAATATGTCAGATATGGAAGAAATCAATGATCCCATGAATCGCCTTGTGGATGAAGTCTTTGAGCAGTACCAGCCGAAATACATGTGTTAGCTTTAATAAACCGAGAAACCATATCAGAAGAAGAAGCACGATACGGAACGTACAAAACACCTATCTCAGGTCCGATCCCTGCCACAGTCACTGTCGGAAAAATACTGGTTATGACACGCAGAACAAAATGTCTGCCCATCGTTGTTAGTACTGGCTATGACACAAATTCAAAAGGTTGATCAGCAATGTAAGTAGAGGTTTAACTCACTAGACTAACTATTTCGGTAGAGCGTCCGTCTGTCGATTTTGAGGTTTGACTTGTGGACAGGTGTTATGCCACACATATTCAGTAAAAATTGTGTCTGCATTTTATTGTTATATATTTTCTTTGACACTCGCAGATTAAAAATAATTTTTGTGTAATAATTTTTAGCGCTTTGATTTATTTGATGGTTTGCACACGTTGGTGTTAAATAACTAACAATCAAAGCATATTTGATTGAATCTAAATATACACAATTCAAGACTGATTATGGATTAAATATATCTAAAGAATAAGTTTGCAATTTTCATATTGTATGAATGTTAACACATTTTATTCTGGTGTTTTCATTAAAGCATTTTAATGTATTTTTGTTGGTTAACGTCTCGTAGACTAATTCGTGTCAAAACAAGTTACATTTTAACAACATATATCATTCTTTAAATAATTACAAGAGACAGCGGATTTGTATAAGTGTTTGTTTTGACAGGTGTCGCTTTGTTGCATAATGTATATTTCCTGAACTAGTACACGTACATCAAGGGCTTTCGATTTAGCACCTTTTGTTATTACAATGGTTGGTATCTAAAATAATCTATATTTTATCAGACAATTTGATTAGTCAAAATAAATGTTATATTATGTTTGGCTTTAATCGAGACAGTTAGTTTTGGAAGTTTTAGGAAGGGAGAAGTCATATTACAAGCGAGTTAAAAAGTGGTTCTCCACAGTGGTTATAGATATCGGATTTCCGAAGAAACAATTTATACATGTGTGCTAAATTTACGTTGATTGTGAATACCTTAATTAATTGTTTTGTCTGGTTATAGCGACATAGATAAATAAATATTGGTTCTCCAATTGTCAAAAGTTGATTACGCTTATTATATATAAAAGGAAAGAAACTAGAAGTTTTACTTGTGTGTATTTATTTCACCTATTCACCAATATTAAAATAATTAGAATAGAACGTTACAGCGTAACACGGGTGATATTCTTTGTAGAGTGATCACTTCTCATCTCTGTTGCGTGTTGGAAAAAAAAAACTAGCAAAGGGTAGGTTACTACTGGTTTGATGATAGATTAACAACTAATATGGTGTTATTTACTTTTAGTCCTAGCTATAGTACACGAGGAGATCTTTCAAAGATAGTACTGGTTATAACATATGCATTAGCGCGCGCGCGCACACACACACACGCACACACACACAGGAACTTTTTTCATAAGATTATCTGTTGTTGCTAGTACTGTTTATGACTTCTCAGAACAGGTTAAATTAATTATAATTCTGTGTAATAAAATGACCTTACAGTTATACACGAACACCTAGTTGTGGTTTTTAGACCAGTCTTTCAAGAGAGCTGTTACAACATCAAAACTGGCTTGATATAAACCAATAGACCAAAATACAAAAATTTAATTTGACCTCGAGTCATAATGTCTTAGCCGATATCAAGCAGTTGGGTTATTTTTCGGCTGGTTAGTTGGATAAGAGATTCCGCTGATTGATACTACAAGGTCAATAATAAGGCACAGCCTGCGGAGAGCAGTTATGCAACCTGTGTTTGTGGTTTAAACTGACCTGATCTTTTTTTTTTGCTCAGCGACACGAAATTTAATCGCCGCGGAATGTGGCTGTGACACAGCAATGTTTGCTTCAAATTAGTTGACCGTGCACAGGTTCGAGTCGGAGACTTGTCTAGCCCCACTTCTTAAAATCCATGGCCGATCAGAATGCGCTAATCTAACATTATGTGATCTAGATATAACCTTGAACCGAGAGCGCGCCATTGAGTGATCCAGATACGCTCTTACAGGTAGTGACCTAAAGATAACCTCGACACTGACCTGGATAACAGACTTATCCACTTTTTCAACTTCCACGAAGCCTCATTTGCTATATGTAACCGTGTGCTGACTGGTCTGCGAAATATTTACGGGTTGCCATAATAAATCAATATGATTTATAAACGTATACATTTTAAGGGTATCATGAACGTGCGTTTGTGAACTAATTTACTTTTTTAACAATATTTTGAAATGATACTAACTAAATATATAGATCATGTAACGCGCCGGTACTGTGGGAGAAAAGCGTTGCTTTTAGAGTCCCATAAATGTTTCACATTAATATATATGTAATTCCAGAGTTTCTTAAAGAATCCAGTGATGCCGTTGCTAGTGACTATGGTAGCAAGGTTGAAGTATCCCCGATTGCTGGGGATTACAGTGTGGGGATTAATAAACTCAAGTAAGTTGGAGAGTAACTAATGACTAAGGCAACAATAATGAAGTGTATGCCCCATTCCCGGTGATTACTGCGGTACTGGTATGTTAAACTGTAGCTAACAATGTTGACATTGTCCTTATCGGATATTGTTGTTTAGGGATATAATCTCGCGTGTGTTTGAGTGTATCTAATGATTATGGTAACAGAACTGACGTATCCCCCGTTGTCCAGGATTACAGTGTGAGGATAAAAACTCACGTGTGCTTGACTGTAGCTAAAGATTGACATATCTCCCGTTGTCCAGGATAACAGTGAAGGGACAAAATACTACGTATGTTCGACTGTGGCTAAAGCCTATGGTGACAATGTTTACATATCCACTGTTGTCGGGGATTACGGTGTAGGGATAAATAAACTCACGTATGTTAGACTGTACCGAATGACTATGGTTACAAGGTTGACGTATTCCCCGTTATCGGGGATTACGGTGTAGGGATAAATAAACTCACGTAGGTTAAACTGTACCGAGTGACTATGGTAACAATGTTGACGTATCCCCCGTTATCGGGGATTACGGTGTAGGGATAAATAAACTCACGTAGGTTAAACTGTACCGAGTGACTATGGTGACAATGTTTACATATCCCACGTTGTCGGGGATTACGGTGTAGGGATAAATAAACTCACGTAGGTTAAACTGTACCGAGTGACTATGGTAACAATGTTGACGTATCCCCCGTTATCGGGGATTACGGTGTAAAGGGATAAAGAAACTCACATATATTAGACTGTACCGAATGACTATGGTTACAAGGTTGACGTATCCCCCGTTATCGGGGATTACGGTGAAGGGATAAAGAAACTCACGTATGTTAGTCTGTACCGAATTACTATGGTTACAATGTTGACGTATCCCCCGTTATCGGGGATTACGGTGTAGGGATAAATTAACTCACGTAGGTTAGACTGTAGCGAATGACTATGGTTACAAGGTTGACGTATCCCCCGTTAACAGGGATTATGGTGTAGGGATAAATACACTCACGTATGTTAGACTGTACCGAATGACTATGGTTACAAGGTTGACGTATCCCCCGTTATCGGGGATTACGTTATAGGGATAAATAAACTCACAAATGTTAGACTGTACCGAATGACTATGGTTACAAGGTTGACGTATCCCCCGTTATAGGGGATTACGGTGTAGGGATAAATAAACTCACGTATGTTGGACTGTACAAAATGACTATGGTTACAAGGTTGACGTATCCCCCGTTATAGGGGATTACGGTGAAGGGATAAATAAACTCACGTGTGTTAGACTGTACCGAATGACTATGGTTACAAGGTTGACGTATCCCCCGTTATCCGGGATTACGGTGTAGGGATAAAGAAACTCACGTATGTTAGACTGTACCGAATGACTATGGTAAGAAGGTTGACGTATCCCCCGTTATCGGGGATTACGGTGTAGGGATAAATAAACTCACGTATATTAGACTGTACCGAATGACTATGGTAAGAAGGTTGACGTATCCCCCGTTATAGGGGATTACGGTGTAGGGATAAATAAACTCACGTATGTTGGACTGTACAAAATGACTATGGTTACATGGTTGACGTATCCCCCGTTATTGGGGATTACGGTGAAGGGATAAATAAACTCACGTATGTTGGACTGTACAAAATGACTATGGTAACAAGGTTGACGTATCCCCCATTATCGGGGATTACGGTGTAGGGATAAATAAACTCACGTATGTTAGACTGTACCGAATGACTATGGTAAGAAGGTTGACGTATCCCCCGTTATAGGGGATTACGGTGAAGGGATAAATAAACTCACGTATGTTGGACTGTACAAAATGACTATGGTTACAAGGTTGACGTAAAACCTTTGACAGTGATGATGATTTTTTTTCTTACGAATTTGATAAAGATCAAAATACTTAAGTTAAACTAATATCTGATCTTGCGTTGATAAAACAGTGCGACATTGATCGCTGGGTTTGCGACATACATCGGTGGTACAAATCTTACAACATTTAGCGTTGGTTGCGATATTTAACGTTGCCACAATGTACCTTAAGGTTTGCTTATTCATTTTGTATCAAATGTTCCGCACATGGCGAAAGGAGGACCTAGGATTGCAATCATTGCTACCATTGCAGACCTTTATCTATTGGTATACGTCGCAGGAGAAAAACATGTTTTTTAAATGCATATTCCTCGCCGCCTGGAATGACCTAAACTAACACACTGGCAGCCAGGTGTGTGGGCTGGCAGACAAGTGTGTGGGCTGGCAGGTAGGTGTGTGGGCTGGCAGCCAGGTGTGTGGTCTAGCAGCTAGGTGTGTGGTCTGGCAGCCAGATGCGTGGTCTGGCAGCTAGGTGTGTGGTCTGGCAGCTAGGTGTGTGGGCTGGCAGCCAGGTGTGTGGGCTGGCAGCCAGGTGTGTGGTCTGGCAGCTAGGTGTGTAGGCTGGCAGCCAGGTGTGTGGTCTGGCAGCTAGGTGTGTGGGCTGGCAGCCAAGTGTGTGGTCTGGCAACCAGGTGTGTGGGCTGGCAGCCAGGTGTGTGGGTCTGAATAACGATCGGCTGCCATATATGACTTTTTTTAGTCCATAACATGGAAGATTAACATAATGATGTATTTTATATCATTGTTCTAGTTTATAACTTAAAATATTATGTCCCAACTTTGGGGACAAAAATTAGAACTCTTATATTATCTTCAAGATCAAGATGTAAGATATGAACCACATTTAAGGTATTTCTATCGGATTTTTGGACATCTCGCGTAATTTGGACATCTCGCGTAATTAATCAATATCTGTATAATTGATCTATGAAGTCTCAGCTTTCGTTTAAGCTATATTTATTTGATATAGTACCGCAGTTTCTCGTTAACAGCGTCTCCTGGTGGTACGTATTTTTTGGAAGAATTTCGCTGTTTTTCCCGTGTAAAATAATAAATATTAAATCAAATTTGTGTTGATACCAATTATTAATTACTTTTTTTATTTCGTGCAGATAAAAAACAATTTTCATTACGCCAGGGTTGATATAAACGCGGGTTTAAAAACAACGAATTTTGAACATTCACGGCCGATTGCGCGAAAAGACTCTGGTACAAGTTTTTGCAGTTTTAACATATTTTGTTGCCATAAATATACAATTGGGTCGGCTCCCAAGTTCTTACAACGTTAGTTACGACCCTTCCCTAAATACAATTTTACATAAAATTAATGCATGGCTGAAATGTTATTAGAAAGTTACACTTTTATAAACAAATACAATGCTGAAGCGAAAACAAGCATATTCTCGGAATAGTATACAAACACTAGGAAAAATAAGTAAAGTGCGAAATGCTTAGTACCTTGATCAAACAGAAGATAAACAGTTATTCGGAAAGAAAATAATGGAAAGATAGAAGAGAAGAAGATATATACATGCGTATTTGACATTAATCATTAGGTGGTATATATGGTTGAAAGCGTCCAGTCTCTTTAATAAACTTGTAAATGTACGGATTTAATTAAATGTACATTATGTTCTTGCTTTAATTCGGTGTTACCATACAAGATAATGTTTATATTAAGCGGGTGAAAGTCTTTGAGTTGTGAATCTATTGCATTAAAAAAATAGTTAGTCGCATTTTCAGTCTCCATTCCACAATTACAAAATGAAGAATTACGTAAAGGATTTACAAATAAGTCGTTATTTAAATCACTACACATGTTACACAAACGTGCATGTGAGACCGACAATGATCGCGGACCAAAATAATAGTATAGTAAAATTCTTGAATTTCACATATGTTACTTGAAACTTAAATAATTTCACTAAAATATGACCGAATTAAAAGAGGGGGTTTTACGCCAGTTTTTTTTTTATGAATTGAATTTAAATGGGATTCGGATTCGTTATCATAATTACTATTTATTTTACATATTTTACTCGTGTATTTATGTTTAAAATTATAATCAATAAAACTATATGTAAATAATTTTTAAATCGGAATCCCCAACTGGCAGCTGGTTGGTAGTCGCGGCGAATCCCAAACTGGACATTTTGTATCGCCGTCTGGTGTGTATACTCTGTATATTGAAGAACAAACCCGGCACTGGTGTGTTATTTATTATCATAAACATCTTCCTTATTGAATTGATATGTTAAAATATAAAACACCAATTAAAAAAAATCGGAATCCCCAACAGGCAGCTGGTTGGTAGTTAGCGATTCGCAGAGCTGGACATTTTAAACCACCGTCTGGTGATTGTACTCGTTATATTGTGGAAACAACGCGGTTCAGGGTGTCTTTTTTTATTATTTTAAGCTGTTTTCTATTAAACTGATTTGTTAAAAAAAAAACAGCGATTAAAAAGAATCCGAATCCCCAACTAACAAATGGAAATTTTGAATTGCCTCATGGTATTGAAGGAACAACGCGGAAATGGTGTTTATTTCTTGTTATTAACTGTTTTTCTATAAAATTGATTTATTTTTGAAAACAAATATCGATTTGAAAACAAATCTGAATCCCCAACTAGCCATTGTGAATCGCTGTTTTTTGAGTACACTCGTTTTATTGAAGTTTTTACTCACCAGACAGCGATTCCAAATGTCCAGTTTGGGATTCACCGCGAATCGGCAAATACCAAGCAGCTGCCAATTGGGGATTCAGATTGAAATTAATTTGCATACAATTTTATTGATTATATTTTTAAACATATAAACACGAGTAAGATGATATTATTATGCAAATTAAATAGTAATTATAATAACGAATCCGAATCCCCAACTGGCAGCTGGTCGGTACATGTAGTTGGTTATTCGAATCCTCAACTACCAACTGCGAACTATCTACTAACTTTACACTCATGTGTTTTTGAAGTGTATCATTTTTAATCTGAATTCGAATTTATGAAAAAACTAACATGAAAACCCCCACTTTTTATTTAGTCATATTGTAGTAAAATGAATAAAATTTGATATATGTAAAATTCAAGAACTTGTACCAGACCATTTTTGCGAAAAAGCGTGAATGAATCTTATAGGAACGTCGTGAACGACCTTATTGTGATTACAAATATTTACTGTGTCAATGACTGCGTCTTACTGTATAACTGTGTCAATGACTGCGTCTTACTGTGTGAATGTGTCAATGACTGCGTCAATGACTACGTCTTACTGTATGAATGTGTCAATGACTGCGTCTTACTGTATGAATGTGTCAATGACTGCGTCTTACTGTATGACTGTGTCAATGACTGCGTCTTACTGTATGACCGTGTCAATGACTGCGTCTTACTGTATGAATGTGTCAATGACTTCGTCAATGACTGCATCTTACTATATGACTATGTCAATGACTGCTTCTTACTGTATGACTGTGTCAATGACTGCGTCTTATTGTATGAATGTGCCAATGGCTGCGCCAATGACTGCGTCTTACTGTATGACTGTGTCAAAGACTGCGTCAATGATTGCGTCTTATTGTATGAATGTGTTAATGACTACGTCAATGACTGCGTCTTTCTATATAACTGTGTCTATGACTGCGTCAATGATTGCGTCTTATTTTATGAATGTTTCAATGACTGCATCTTACTGTATGAATGTGTCAATGACAGCATAGATGATTGCGTCATACTGTATGACTGTGTCAATGACTGCGTCTTACTGTATGAATGTGCCAATGGCTGCGCCAATGACTGCGTCTTACTGTATGACTGTGTCAAAGACTGCGTCAATGATTGCGTCTTATTGTATGAATGTGTTAATGACTACGTCAATGACTGCGTCTTTCTATATAACTGTGTCTATGACTGCGTCAATGATTGCGTCTTATTTTATGAATGTTTCAATGACTGCATCTTACTGTATGAATGTGTCAATGACAGCATAGATGATTGCGTCATACTGTATGACTGTGTCAATGACTGCGTCTTACTGTATGAATGTGCCAATGGCTGCGCCAATGACTGCGTCTTACTGTATGACTGTGTCAAAGACTGCGTCAATGATTGCGTCTTATTGTATGAATGTGTTAATGACTACGTCAATGACTGCGTCTTTCTATATAACTGTGTCTATGACTGCGTCAATGATTGCGTCTTATTTTTTGAATGTTTCAATGACTGCATCTTACTGTATGAATGTGTCAATGACAGCATAGATGATTGCGTCTTACTGTATGACTGTGTCAATGACTGCGTCATACTGTATGAATGTGTCAATGACTGCGTCATTGACTGCGTCTTACTGTATGCCTGCGTCATTGATTGCGTCTTATAGCGTCTTACTGTATGAATGTGTCAATGCCTGCGTTAATGACTACGTCTTACTGTATAAATGTGTCAATGACTGCGTTAATGACTGCGTCTTACTGTATGAATATATCAATATATGCGTAAATGATTGCTTCTTATTGCGTCTTACTGTATGAATGTGTCAATGACTGCGTTAATGACTACGTCTTAATGTATAAATGTGTCAATGACTGCGTTAATGACTGCGTCTAACTGTATGAATGTGTCAATGACTGTGTAAATGATTGCGTCTTATTGTATGAATGTGTCAATGACTGCGTCAATGACAGCGTGTTATTGTACGACTGTGTCAATGACTGCGTTAATGATTGCGTTTTACTGTATGAATGTGTCAATGACTGCATTAATGATTGCGTCTTACTGTACGACTGTGTCAATGACTGCGTTAATGATTGCGTCTTACTGTATGACTGTGTCAATGACTGCATCTTACTGTACATCTGTGTCAATGACTGCGTTAATGATTGCGTCTTACTGTATGAATGTGTCAATGACTGCGTTTATGATTGCGTCTTACTGTATGAATGTGTCAATGACTACGTTAATGATTGCATCTTACTGTATGACTGTGTCAATGATTGCGTTAAAAATTGCGTCTTACTGTATGAAGGTGTCAATGACTGCGTTAATGATTTCGTCATAATGTATAAATGTGTCAATGACTGCGTCTTACTGTATAAATGTGTCAATAAGTGCGTTAATGATTGCGTCTTACTCTATAAATGTGACAATGACTGTGTAAATGGAGAATTGTGTCGATGTCAAAGTGTATAATTGTGCCAATGACTGCGTAAATGATTTCCTCTGACGGTATGAATGTGTCAATGACTGCGTAAATGGATGATTGTATCGATGTCAATGTGTATGACTGTGTCAATGACTATGTTAATGATTGCGTCTTACTGTATGAATTTGTCAATAACTACATAAATGATTGCGTCTTACTGTATGAATGTGTCAATGACTGCGTCAATGACTGTGTCTTACTGTATGAATGTGTAAATGACTGCGTCAATGAGTACATCTTGCTGTATGACTGTGTCAATGACAGCGTTAATGATTGCGTCTTACTGTATGCATGTGTCAGTGACTGCGTAAATGATTGCGTCTTACTGTATGAATGTATCAATGACTGCTTTAATGATCGCGTCTGACTGTATGAACGTGTCAATGTCTGCGTTAATGAATGATTGTGTCAATGACAATGTGTATGACTGTGTCAATAACTGCGTCACTGACTGTGTCTAACTATATGATCATGTCAATAGCTGCGTCAATGATTGTGTCTTACTCTATGACCATGTCAATAGCTGCGTCAATGATTGGACCATGTCAATAACTGCGTAAATGATTGTGTCTTACTCTATGACCATGTCAATAGCTGCGTCAATGATTGTGTCTTACTCTTTGACCATGTCAGTAGCTGCGTCAATGATTTTGTCTTACTCTATGACCATGTCAATAGCTGCGTCAATGACTGTGTCTAACTCTATGACCATGTCAATAGCTGCATCAATGCTTGCGTCTTACTCTATGACCATGTCAGTAGCTGCGTCAATGATTGTATCTTACTCTATGACCATGTCAATAACTGTGTAAATAAATATGTCTTACTCTATGACCATGTCAATAGCTGCGTCAATGATTGTGTCTTACTCTATGACCATGTCAATAGCTGTGTCAATGATTGTGTCTTACTCTAAGACCATGTCAATAGCTGCGTCATTGATTGTGTCTTACTCTATGACCATGTCAATAAAAGCGTCAATGACTGTGTCTTACTCAATGACCATGTCAATAGCTGCGTCAATGACTGTGTCTTACTCTATGACTGTGTCAATGACTTGTTTTACTCTATGACATGTCAATAACTGTGTCTTACTCTATGACTGTGTCAATGACTCTGCCTTACTCTATGACCATGTCAATAACTGCGTAAATAACTATGTCTTACTCTATGACCATGTCAATAGCTGCGTCAATGATTGTGTCTTACTCTATGACCATGTCAAAAGCTGTGTCAATGATTGTGTCTTACTCTAAGACCATGTCAATAGCTGCGTCATTGATTGTGTCTTACTCTATGACCATGTCAATAAAAGCGTCAATGACTGTGTCTTACTCTATGACCATGTCAATAGCTGCTTCAATAATTGTGTCTTACTCTATGACCATGTCAATAGCTGCGTCAATGACTGTGTCTTACTCTATGACTGTGTCAATGACTTGTTTTACTCTTTGACATGTCAATAACTGTGTCTTACTCTATGACTGTGTCAATGTCTCTGCCTTACTCTATGAATATGTCAATAACTGCGCCAATGACTCTGTTTTACTCTATGACCATGTCAATAACTGCGTAAATAACTATGTCGTACTCTATGACCATGTCAATAACTGCGTAAATAACTATGTCTTACTCTATGACTGCGTCAATGGCTGTGTCTTACTCTATGACCATGTCAATAACTGCGTAAATAACTATGTCTTACTTTTTGACTGCGTCAATGACTGTGTCTTACTCTATGACTGTGTCTTACTCGATGACCATGTCAAAAACTGCGTCAATAACTGTGTTAATGACTGTGTCTTACTCTATGATCATGTCAATAACTGTGTCATTAACTGTGTCTTACTGTATGACCATGTCATTAACTGTGTCATTAACTGTGTCTTACTCTATGACTGCATCAATGACTGCGTCAATAACTGTGTTTTAGTCTATGACTGCGTCAATAACTGCGTTAATGATTGTGTTTTACTCTTTGACTGTGTCATTGACTGTGTCTTACTCTATGACTGCGTCAATAACTGCGTCAATGATTGTGTTTTACTCTATGACCATGCAAATAACTGTGTCTTCCTCTATGACTGCGTTATAATTGTTTTAATTGCTATGCCAATGACTGCGACTATGACTGTGTCTATGATTGTATCAATGGCTATGTCTTAATCTATACATTTGTCTATAACTGCGGCAATGACTATGTCACTGACAGTGTCTTATGACAGCATCAATGACTGTGTTAATGACTGTAGCTATATTTTCAATAATCATAATATTATCATAAACGTAGAGAAATCCCGGGAAGAAAGTTGATCATTTGGCTTGGTGGTGGATTCCAGAATCAGCCTTACGATGTGCAAGTGGAACGGATCACATGTCTGTCCAACACCATGACAGGTAAATATCATGTCTGTCCAACAATATGATAGGTAAGTATCATTGCTGTCAACACCATGACAGGTAAAAATCGTGTCTGTCAACACAATGACAGGTAAAAATCATATCTGTCAACACCATGGTAGGAAAATTTCATGTCTGTCCAACACCATAATAGGTAAATATCATGTCTGTCTCACCATGACAGGTAAATATCGTGTCTGCCTAACACCATGACAGGTAAATATCGTATTTATCCAACACCATTGCATGTAAATATAATGTCTGCTCAATACCATGACAGGTAAATATCGTATTTATCCAACACCATGGCATGTAAATATAATGCCTGCTCAATACCATGACAGGTAAATAAAGTATCTGTCAACACCATGACAAGTAAATAAAATGTCTGTCAACACAATGACAGGTGAATATCGTGTCTGTCCAACACAATGATAGGTAAATATCATGTTTGTTCAACAGGTAAATATCATGTTTGTTCAACACCATGACAGGTAAATATAGTGTCTTTCCAACACCATGACAATGACAGGTGAATATCGTGTCTGTCCAACACCATGACAGGTAAATATCATGTCTGTCAACACCATGATAGGAAAATATCATGTCTGTCCAATACCATGACAGGTAAATATCGTGTCTGTCCAACATAACGTCAGGTCAATATCGTGTCTGTCAACACCATGACAGGTAAATATCATGTCTGCCCAACAACATGACTGGTAAATATCGTGTCTGTTAACACCATGACAGGTAAATATCATGTCTGCCAACACAATGTCAGGTAAATATCGTGTCTGTCAACACCATGACAGGTAAATATCTTGTATGTCCAACACCATGACAAGAAAATATCATGTCTGCCATCTCCATGACAGGTAAATATCATGTCTGCCCAACACCATGTCAGGTAAATATCGTGTCTGTCAACACCATGACATGTAAATATCATGTCTGCCCAACAACATGACAGGTAAATATCGTGTCTGTTAACAGCATGACAGGTGAATATCATGTCTGCCATCACAATGACAGGTAAATATCGTGTCTGTCCAACACCATGACAAGTAAATATCATGTCTGCCATCTCCATGACAGGTTAATATCATGTCTGCCCAACAACATGATAAGTAAATATCATGTCTGCCAACACCATGACAGGTAAATATCATGTCTGTCCAATACCATGACAGGTAAATATCGTGTCTGCCCAACACCATGTCAGGTAAATATCGTGTCTGTCCAACAACATGACAGGTTAATATCGTGTCTGCCCAACACCATGTCAGGTAAATATCGGGCATGTCAACACCATGACAGGTAAATGTCGTGTCTGTCCAACACCATGACAGGTAAATATCGTATCTGCCAACACCATGACAGGTAAATATCATGACTGCCAACACCATGTCAGATAAATATCGTGTCTGTCAACACCGTGACAAGTAAATATCATGTCTGCCAACTCCATGACAGGTAAATATCATGTCTGTCAACACCATGATAGGAAAATATCATGTCTGTCCAACACCATGACAGGTAAATATCGTGTCTGTCCAACATAACGTCAGGTCAATATCGTGTCTGTCAACACAGTGGCAGGTTAATATCGTGTTTTTCCAACACAATGACAGGTAAAATCGTGTCTGTCAACCATGACAGGTAAATATCATCTCTGCCCAACAACATGACAGGTAAATACCGTGTCTGCCAACACCAAAACAGATAAATATCATGTCTGTCCAACACTATGACAGGTAAATATTGTGTCTGTCCAACATTATGTCAGGTAAATATCGTGTCTGTCAACACAATGACAGGTAAATATCGTGTCTGTTAACAGCATGACAGGTAAATATCATGTCTGCCATCACAATGACAGGTAAATATCGTGTCTGTCCAACACCATGACAAGTAAATATCATGTCTGTCCAACACCATGACATGTAAATATCATATCTGTCCATCACCATGGCATGTAAATATCATGTCTTTCCAACACCATGACAGGTAAGTAGCATGTCTGTCCAACACTATGACAGGTAAAAACATGTCTGTCAACACCATGACAGGTAAATATCATATCTGCCCAACACCATGACAGGTAAATATCATGTCTGACCATTACCATGACAGGTAAATATCATATATTTCAAAACGATGATAGGTAAATATCGTGTCTGTCCAACACCATGACAGTTAAAAAGCATGTGTGTCAACAGCATGACAGGTAAATATAATGTCTGTCCAACACCATGACATGTATTTATCATGTCTCTCCAATACCATAACATGTAAATATCATGTCTGCTCAACACTATGACAGGTAAATATCATGTCTGTCAACACCATGACAGGTAAATATCATATCTGCCCAACACCATGACAGGTAAATATCATGTCTGACCATCACCATGACAGGTAAATATCATATCTTTCAAAACCATGACAGGTAAATATCGTGTCTGTCCAACACCATGACAGGTATATAGCATGTGTGTCAACACCATGACAGGTAAATATCATGTCTGTCCAACACCATGACTAGTAAATATCATGTCTGTTAACACCATGACAGGTAAATATCATGTCTGACCATCACCATGACAGGTAAATATTGTATCGTTCAACACTATTACAGGTAAATACCATGTCTGCCCAACACCATGACAGGTAAATATCTTGTCTGTCCCACACCATGACAGGTAAAATCATATCTGCCCAGCACCATAGCAGGTAAATATCGTTTCTGTCCAACACCATGACAGGTAAATAGCATGTGTGTCAACACCATGACAGGTAAATATCATGTCTTTCCAACACCATGACAGGTAAATATCATGTTTTTCCAATACCATGACAGGTAAATATCATGTCTTTCCAATACCATGACAGGTAAACATCATGTCTGTCCAATACCATAATAAGTAATTATTATGTATGTCCAACACCATGACATGTAAATATCATGTCTGTCCAACACCATGGCAAGTAAATACCATGTCTTATCCATACCATGACAAGTAAATATCATGTCTTTCAACATTATGACAGGTAAATATTATGTCTGACCAACAGCATGACAGGTAAATATCATATCGGCCCAACACCATGACATGTAAATATCGCGTCTTTCCAACACCATGACAGGTAAAAATCATGTCTGCTCAAGACCATGCCAAGTAAATATCGTGTCTGTCCGACACCATGGCAGGTAAATATCATGTCTGTCCTACACCAGGTAAATATCATGTCTGCCAAACACTATGACAGACAAATATCATATAGGCCCAACACCATGACAGGTAAATACCATGTCTGTCCAATACAATGATAGGTAAATATCGTGTCTGTCCAACACTATGACAGGTAAAAGTCCTGTCTTCCCAACACCATGACGGGTAAAAATCATGTCTGCTCAACACCATGACAGGTAAATACCATGTCTTTCCAACACCATGACAGGTAAATATAATGTCTGTCCAACACCATGACAGGTAAATATCATGTCTGTCTAACACCATGGCAATTAAATATCATATCTGCCCAACACCATGACAGGTAAATATTATGTCTGTCAACATCATGACAGGTAAATATCATGTCTGCCCAACACAATGGTAAATATCATGTCTCTCCAACACCATGACATGTAAATATCATGCCTGTCCAACACCATGACATGTAAATATCATGTCTGTCCTACACCATGACAGGTAAATATCATGTCTGTCAACACCATGACAGGTAAATATCATGTCTTTCCAACAGCATGACATGTAAATATCATGTCTGTTCAACAGCATGACATGTAAATATCATGTCTGTCCAACAGCATGACAGGTAAATATCGTTTCTGTCCAACACCATGACAGGTAAATAGCATGTGTGTCAACACCATGACTGGTAAATATCATGTCTTTCCAACACCATGGCAGGTAAATATCATGTTTTTCCAATACCATGATAGGTAAATATCATGTTTGTCAACACCAGGACAGGTAAATATCATGTCTGTCCAACACCATGACAGGTAAATATCATGTCTGTCCAACACCATGACAGGTAAATATTATGTGTGTCCAACATCATGGCAGGTAAATATCATATCTGCCCAACACAATGACAGGTAAATATCAGGCTGGCTCAACACGATGACGGGTAAATATCATGGCTGTCCAACACCAGGTAAAAATCGTGTCTGTCTATCACCATGACAGGTAAATACTATGTCAACCGAACACCATGACAGGTAAATACCATGTCTTTCCAACACCATGACAGGTAAATATCATGTCTGTCCAACACCATGACAAGTAAATATCATGTCTGTCCAACAGCATGACATGTAAATATCATGTCTGTCCAACACCATGACAAGTAAATATCATGTCTGTAAAACACCATGACAAGTAAATATCATGTCTGTCCAACAGCATGACATGTAAATATCATGTATGTCCAACACCATGACAAGTAAATATCATGTCTGTCCAACACCATGGCATGTAAATATCATGTCTGTCCAACACCATGACAGGTAAAAAGCATGTCTGTCCAACACCATGACAAATAAATATCATGTCTATCCAGCACCATGGCAGGTAAATATCGTTTCTGTCCAACACCATGACAGGTAAATAGCATGTGTGTCAACACCATGACTGGTAAATATCATGTCTTTCCAACACCATGGCAGGTAAATATCATGTTTTTCCAATACCATGACAGGTAAATATCATGTCTTTCCAATACCATGACAGGTAAACATCATGTCTGTCCAATACCATAATAAGTAAATATTATGTATGTCCAACACCATGACATGTAAATATCATGTCTGTCCAACACCATGGCAAGCAAATACCATGTCTTTCCCATACCATGACAAGTTAATATCATGTCTTTCAAAATTATGACAGGTAAATAACATATCTGACCAACACCATGACTGGTAAATATCGTGTCTGTCCAACACCATGGCAGGTAAAAATCTCGTCTTCCCAACACCATGACAGGTAAAAATCATGTCTGCTCAACACCATGACAAGTAAATATCGTGTCTGTCCAACACCATGGCTGGTAAATATCATGTCTGTCCAACACCAGGTAAATATCATGTCTGCCAAACACTATGACAGACAAATATCATATAGGCTGAACACCATGACAGGTAAATATCATGTCTGTCCAATACAATGATAGGTAAATATCGTGTCTGTCCAACACCATGACAGGTAAAAATCCTGTCTTCCCAACACCATGACAGGTAAATATTGTGTCTGACCAACACAATGACAGGTAAATACCATATCTGTCAACACCATGACAGATAAATATCATGTCTGTCAACCACCAGGTAAATATCATGTCTGCCCAACACCATGACAGGTAAACATCGTGTCTATCAGACACCATGACAGGTAAATATCATGTCTGTCCAACACCATGACAGGTAAATATCATGTCTGTCAACACCAGGACAGGTAAATACCATGTCTGTCCAACACCATGACAGGTAAATATCATGTCTGTCCAACACCATGACATGTAAATATCATGTCTGTCAACACCATGACATGTAAATATCATGTCTGTCCAACAGCATGACAAGTAAATATCATGTCTGTCCAACAGCATGACATGTAAATATCATGTCTGTCCAATACCATGACAAGTAAATATCATGTCTGTCCAACACCATGGCATGTAAATATCATGTATGTCCAACACCATGACAGGTAAACATCGTGTCTATCAGACACCATGATAAGTAATAATCGTGACTGCCCAACACCATGACAGGTAAATATCATGTCTGTCCAACACCATGACAGGTAAATATCATGTCTGTCAACACCAGGACAGGTAAATACCATATCTGTCCAACACCATGACAGGTAAATATCATGTCTGTCCAACACCATGACAGGTAAATATCATGTCTGTCAACACCATGACATGTAAATGTCATGTCTGTCCAACACCATGACAGGTAAATATCATGTCTGTCAACACCAGGACAGGTAAATATCATGTCTGTCCAACACCATGACAGGTAAATATCATGTCTGTCCTACACCATGACAGGTAAATATTATGTCTGTCCAACATCATGGCAGGTAAATATCATATCTGCCCAACACAATGACAGGTAAATATCAGGCTGGCTCAACACCATGACAGGTAAATATCATGAATGTCCAACACCAGGTAAATATCGTGTCTGTCTATCCAACACCATGGCATGTAAATATCATGTCTATCTAACACCATGACATGTAAATATCATGTCTGTGTCTGTCCAACACTATGAAATGTAAATATCATAAAGACGCATATAAAAACACGGAAACTTGGGTGCGAAAATTTACCCTTGGTAGGTGTGGAATAAACCAGATAAACGGTATTTTGAGTTATTGACTGAAACAGGAAGAACAACGGAGTTAGAAAAAAAATACGCAAAGAAGAAGAAAAAGAATAGGAAGAAAAGGAGGCTGACATTATATATCTATTTTTGTCATATATAGTTTCTTTCTTAAAAGAGCATGTGTGACGTATGTCAATGATATTAAATGATTTTCAATTGTAGATAATGACAGATTGGTCATAGCTTTAGATGTAACGCAAAATGCGGAGGATGTAGAAAAAGCATATCTTGATCCAAACGGTAAGCGTGTAGACTATTGCGTAACAACTGTTATCAATAAAACATAGGTGATAATTGTAAATAACTTCAATGTTTTATATAATTATATATTTTTAAGTGGTGTTGATAAGTGATGTTTTAACACAACGGAACACTCAATTTAGTGATTGTAGGGAGTAGGTTGGTTTTCAATCACAAGCAGTAGCATCAGACTTTGAGTTAGTACACAAATGAAACACCCCAGTCCAACGGACCAGTATGCAAATGGAATGTCTCGAGATCATTTCACATACCGATATGCAAATGGAGCATCCCGATCGGTGGGCCAATATGCAAATGGAGCGTCCCAGTCGGTCGACCAATATGCAAATGGAGCATCCCCATCGGTGGACCAATATGCAAATTCAGCGTCCCAAACGATGGGCCAATATGCAAATGGAGCGTCCCAGTCGGTGGACCAATATGCAAATGGAGCGTCCCAATCAGTGGACCAATATGCAAATGGAGCGTCCCAATCGATGGACCAATATGCAAATGGAGCTTCCCAGTCGACGGACCAATATGCAAAGGGAGCGTTCCAATCGGTGGACCAATATGCAAATGGAGCGTCCCAATCGATGGACCAATATGCAATTGGAGCGTCCCAATCGGTGGGCCAATATACAAATAGAGCGTCTCAACCGGTGGGCCAATATGCAAATGGAGCGTCCCAATCAGTGCACCATATGTAAATGGAGCGTCCCAACCGGTGGGCCAGTATGGAAATTGAGCGTCCCAATCTGTGGGCCAATATGCAAATAGAGCGTCCCAACCGGTGGGCCAATGTGCAAATGGAGCATCCCAATCGATGTACCAATATGCAAATGGAGCGTCCCAATCGATGGTCCAATATGCAAATGGAGCTTCCTAATCGGTGGGCCAATATGCAAATGGAGCTTCCCAATCGGTGGGCCAATATGCAAATGGAGTGTCCCAATCGATGGACCAATATGCAAATGGAGCGTCCCAACCGGTGGACCAATATGCAAATGGAGCATCCCAACCGATGGACCAATATGCAAATGGAGCATCCCAACCGATGGACCAATATGCAAATTGAGCGTCACAATCGATGGACCAATATGCAAATGGAGCGTCCCGACCGATGGACCAATATGCAAATGGGGCATCCAAAAAGATGGACCAATATGCAAATGGTGCGTCCCAATCGATGGACCAATATGCAAATGGAGCGTCCCAATGTATAAAATAGAAAATAAGTTAGTTTATGTAAAATGTTAAGAAGGGATAGTAGATAAGAGAAGGGAGTTAGGATAAAGAGAAGAAGAAACTTAACACTCTTAAGTCTGCAATCAGTATGTTGACGTCATTAATTTATCTGTAATTTGTCCCATTTCACGTTTTGTTGTCCAAGTTTTTTTTCTTTTGCCTCTGCAATTATTTTCTGTGTATTTTCTTTGTATTTTAAATATTTTATAAAATCAATAAACATAGGAATTGCCTTTGCATACTTGTTTTTGTAAATGAAGTATTTAGCACAAATCAATATAGTATTTAACAAATTTGAATAACTGCTCCATTTAGTACATCCAAGATATATTTCCATATTATTCAAATTTATTGTTAACTGTTTTTCGTTAAGATATACTTCAAGATGTAACATCGTTCAGAAAGCTCTAAAAAATTGATATTCCCAAAATAGGTGAATGTTTGTTTTAATATTCATAGCACAGAAGTCACATAAGCTTTTTTGGTTAGTTTAAACTTATTTATTTTACTTCGATTGTGACACAAGTTCTTACAACTTAGGCAAATCACGCTCGAACTCTTCCTGGTTAGAAACAGTACTTAGCATATACGGAAAAGTGTCTTGCTCAAGGACACCACACACAGCTGTGGCGGAGGACCGAACCAGCAACCCTCTGAACATGGGTTCGGTGCTCTACCACTTGACCGCGCGCTCCACATAAACTTGTATTTCATATGTTGCATTTATACAGAAATTGGTTGTTAGGTATAATTCGCATCATATATTTGTATTGAAAAGCACGTGATTTTGTATCTATGGTACCGCATGTACAACTTTCCAGTTAAACAATGTTAAACTTTTGCGTTTAAGTTTAAGATATCTATGCAACCACTCATTGGATGTGAATGAAACTTCGCATGTGTGTTCACCATCATATGTGGAACACACACAGACAAAAACCATAACTCTGGATTGCATTTTTGCACAGTTATGGCCCTTTTTGGACGTGGACACCCCAGTTAAACGTTTGCGTTTAGTTGCGTTTAAGCTTAAGATATCTATGCAACCACTCATTTGATATGAATGAAACTTCGCATGTGTGCTAACCATCATCAATGGAACACACAAAGCCAAGAGCCATAACTCTGGATTGCATTTTGGCAGAGTTATGGCCCTTTTTCGACTTAATTTTTCAGGTAAGATATCTATGCAAGCATTCATTGAATATAAATGAAACTTCACATGTGTGTTCACCATCATCGATGTGTTCACCATCATCGATAGAACACACAGAGACAAGAACCATAACTCGGGGTTGCATTTTGGTAAATGTATGGCCCTTTAGGATTTAATTTTTCCTCTGTAGACACCCAGGTTAAACTTTTGCGTTTAGTTGCGTTTAAGTTAAAGATATCTATGCAACCACTCATTAGATATGAACAAAACTTCGCAAGTGAGTTCATCATCAATGGAACAGACAGAGATAAGAAACATAAATCTGGATTGCATTTTGACAGAGTTATGACCCTTTTCGACTTTATTTTTCAGGTTAAAGTTTTTTTATCAGGTAAGATATCTATGCAACCACTCATTGGATATGAATGAAACTTCCCATGTTTGTTCACCATCATCAATAAAACACGCAGAGACAAGAATCATAACTCGGGGTTGCATTTTACCAGTTATGGCTCTTTTGGACTTAATGTTTCGTCTGTAGACACCCATGTTAAACTTTTGAGTTTAGTTGCCGTTAAGGTTTGGTGTTTGCCTCCAATCTCAATCTTTGCATGGGTGGTGAGTTTTCTCTCATCGGCGAGCTTTGTTGTCTTCTGACAACTCTTGTTATTTGTCTATTGTATAAAAGTTTATTTGTTGCAATAAATTCGTTTCTTCATTATTGTCATATATAGTTTCTAATGAAGATCAGTTAAATCTAAACTTCAGTTTCCTAATTATGTTTATTAGATATTATGTAGTATATATGCTTATGCCATGTAAGTTAATATAAGAAGTAAATGCAAAGGTGTTAATGGTTCTGAACTTCAGTTATCATAAAGACGTTTGTTTGATTTACTTTACACAGATATTAGTTTTGTTATTTTACTTCGATTGTGAAGTTCCTACCATTTATGTACAATCAGGTAAACTGCCTTACTTAAGGGCATCACATACAGCCGTGGTGGAGTATCAAACCAACAACCCTCCGATCGTGGGTCCGATTCTTTAACACTAGTACTAGGCCACGCACTCTACGAGACATAAGAAGTGATTCGGTTTGTGCAACGTAGAATTTAACTATCCACGTGTGTGTCAAACTGAATTAACAAACATGATTGTGCCAAATTGAATATTATTTGATTCGTTCTATAGTCGAATATTTACGAATAAGAATAAACGGTATTTATCTTTTCAAATTCATTTAAGGTATATCAGCTCCGTTATACCTCAACGCCATCTGGCGCCTAAATAGGGAGCAAGGTTGTCACATCGACACTGACATGTTCGAGTTAGAAGCAAAGTTTGTGAAGAGTGCAGAGTGTGATGTTTTGAGCAAACTGTTGTTGAGGGCAAAATCAAAATGTGACCAAACATTCGATATACGTAAGTTAATTATTTTTTCGAAATTTACAAATGAACAGCATAAATCTGTACTCGTAAATAAATGAGTGCGTATGTGGTATAAAAGCTGTTTGTAGAGTGGATAATGAGAGTGTATGTGGTATACATGATGCTTGTAGGAGCGGATAATGAGCGCGTATGTGGTATACATGATGCTTGTAGGAGTGGTTATGAGTACATATGTGGTATACATGATATTTGTAGGAATGGATAATGAGTGCGTATGTGGATTAAATGATATTTGTAGGAGTGAGTAATGAGCGCGTGTGTGGTATACATGATGTTTGTAGGAGTGGATAATGAGCGCGTATGTGGTATACATGTTGTTTGTATGAGTGGATAATGAGCGCGTATTTGGTATACATGATGTTTGTATGAGTGGATAATGAGCGCGTATTTGGTATACATGATGCTTCTAGGAGTGGATAATGAGCGCGTATGTGGTATACATGATGCTTGTAGGAGTTGAAAATGAGCGCATATGTGGTATACATAATGCTTGTAGGAGTGGATAATGAGCGCGTATGTGGTATACATGTATACATAATGCTTGTAGGAGTGGATAATGAGCGCGTATGTGGTATACATGATTCTTGTAGGAGTGGATAACGAGCGCGTATGTGGTATACATGACGCTTGTAGGAGTGGATAATGAGCAGGTATGTGGTATACATGATGTTTGTAAGAGTGGATAATGAGTGGGTTTGTGGTATACATGATGTTTGTAAGAGTGGATAATGAGTGCGTATTTGGTAAAGATGATGCTTGTAGGAGTGAATAATGAGCGCGTATGTGGTACATTGTATAAATGCTGTTTGTACTCGTGAATGAATGAGTGCGTATGTGTTATTAATGATGATTGTAGGAGTGGATAATAAGTGCGTATGTGGTATACATGGTGTTGGTAGGAATAGATAATGAACGCGTATGTGGTATACATAATGTTTGTAGGAGTGAAAAATGAGCGCGTATGTGGTATACATAATGGTTGTATGAGTGAATAATAAGAGCGCATGTGGTATACATAATGTTTGTAGGAGTGAATTATGAGAGCGTTCATGTTTGTGGTATACAAATGGCATGATATTTGTAGCAGTGAATAATGAGCGCGTATGTGGTACATTGTATGGATGCTGTTTGTAATCGTGAATGAATGAGTGCGTATGTGTTATTAATGATGTTTGAAGGAGTGGGTAATAAGTGCGTATGTGGTATACATGATGTTTGTAGGAGTGAATAATGAGCGCGTATGTGGTATACATAATATTTGTAGGAGTGAAAAATGAGCGCGTATGTGGTATACATAATGTTTGTATGAGTGAATTATGAGCGCGTATGTGGTATACATAATGTTTGTAGGAGTGAATAATGAGCGCGTTCATGTTTGTGGTATACAAATGGTATGATATTTCTAGGAGTGAATAATGAGCGCGTATGTGGTACATTGTAGAAATGCTGTGCGTACACGTGAATGAATAAGTGCATATGTGGTATACATGATAATTGTAGGAATGAAGAATGAGCGCGTATGTGGAATGAATAAGTGAATATGTGGTATACATGATGTTTGTAGGAGTGAATAATGACCGCTTATTTGGTATATATGGTATTTGTAGGATTGAATAA
The DNA here is from genome assembly GCA_029582155.1 of Panopea generosa. Lineage (NCBI taxonomy): Eukaryota > Metazoa > Mollusca > Bivalvia > Adapedonta > Hiatellidae > Panopea > Panopea generosa. The sequence goes on along the minus strand of CM055901.1, from coordinate 37,069,464 downwards.
TGAGCGCGAATGTGGTATACATGATATTTGTACGAATGAATAATAAGCGAGTGTTTGGTTTACATGATGTTTGTAGGAGTGAATAATTAGCGCGTATTTGGTATACTGGTGTTTGTATGAGTGAATAATGAGCGCGTATGTGGTATACATTCTATTTGTAAGAGCGAATAATGAGCACGTATGTGGTATACATGATGTTTGTAAAAGTGTATAATGAGCGCGTATGCGGTATACATGATATTTGTAGAAGTGAATAATGAGCGCGTATTTGGTATACATGATATTTTTAGGAGATAATAATGAGCGCGTATGTGGTATACATGATGTTTGTAGGATTGAAAAATGAGCGCAAATGTGTTATACATAATGTTTGTAAGAGTGAATTATGAGCGCGTAAATGTTTGTGGTATACAAATGGCATGCTATTTGTAGGAGTGAATAATGAGCGCGTATGTGGTACATTGTATGAATGCTGTTTGTATTCGTGATTGAATGAGTGCGTATGTGTTATTAATGATGTTTGAAGGAGTGGGTAATAAGTGCGTATGTGGTATACATGATGTTTGTAGGAGTGAATAATGAGCGCGTATGTGGTACATTGTAGAAATGCTGTGCGTACACGTGAATGAATAAGTGCATATGTGGTATACATGATAATTGTAGGAATGAAGAATGAGCGCGTATGTGGAATGAATAAGTGAATATGTGGTATACATGATGTTTGTAGGAGTGAATAATGACCGCTTATTTGGTATATATGGTATTTGTAGGATGGAATAATGAGCGCGTATGTGGTATACATGATATTTGTACGAATGAATAATAAGCGAGTGTTTGGTTTACATGATGTTTGTAGGAGTGAATAATTAGCGCGTATTTGGTATACTGGTGTTTGTATGAGTGAATAATGAGCGCGTATGTGGTATACATGCTATTTGTAAGAGCGAATAATGAGCACGTATGTGGTATACATGATGTTTGTAAAAGTGTATAATGAGCGCGTATGTGGTACATTGTATGAATGCTGTTTGTACTCGTGAATGAATGAGTGCGTATGTGTTATTAATGATGTTTGTAGGAGTGGGTAATTAGTGCGTATGTGGTTTACATGATGTTTGTAGGAGTGAATAATGAGCGCGTACATGTATGTGGTACATGTATACATAATGTTTGTAGGAGTGAAAAATGAGCGCGTATGTGGTATACATAATGTTTGTATGAGTGAATAATGAGCGCGTATATTGTATACATAATGTTTGTAGGAGTGAATAATGAGCGCGTTCATGTTAGTGGTATACAAATGGCATGATATTTCTAGGAGTGAATAATGAGCGCGTATGTGGTACATTGTAGAAATGCTGTGTGTACTCGTAAATGAATAAGTGCATATGTGGTATACATGATATTTGTAGGAATGAAGAATGAGCGCGTATGTGGTATATATGATGTTTGTAGGGGTGAATAATGAACGGTTATTTGGTATACATGGTATTTGTAGGATTGAATAATGAGCGCGTATGTGGTATACATGATATTTGTACGAGTGAATAATAAGCGAGTGTTTGGTTTACATGATGTTTGTAAGAGTGAATAATGAGCGCGTATTTGGTAAACTGGTGTTTGTATGAGTGAATAATGAGCGCGTATGTGGTATACATAATGTTTGTAAGAGTGAATTATGAGCGCGTTCATGTTTGTGGTATACAAATGGCATGATATTTGTAGGAGTGAAGAATGAGCGCGTATATGGTATACATGCTATTTGTAAGAGTGAATAATGAGCGCATATGTGGTATACATGATGTTTGTAAAAGTGTATAATGAGCGCGTATGTGGTATACATGATATTTGTAGAAGTGAATAATGAGCGCGTATTTGGTATACATGATATTTTTAGGAGATAATAATGAGCACGTATGTGGTATACATGATGTTTGTAGGATTGAATAATGAGCGCAAATGTGTTATACATAATGTTTGTAAGAGTGAATTATGAGCGCGGTCATGTTTGTGGTATACAAATGGCATGATATTTGTAGGAGTGAATAATGAGCGCGTATGTGGTACATTGTATGAATGCTGTTTGTACTCGTGAATGAATGAGTGCGTATGTGTTATAAATGATGTTTGCAGCAGTGGGTAATAAGTGCATATGTGGTATACATCATGTTTGCAGGAGTGAATAATGAGCGCGTATGTGGTATACATAATGTCTGTAGGAGTGAAATATGAGCGCGTATGTGGTATACATAATGTTTGTATGAGTGAATAATGAGCGCGTATGTGGTATACATAATGTTTGTAGGAGTGAATAATGAGCGCGTTTATGTTTGTGGTATTCAAATGGCATGAAATTTCAAGGAGTTAATAATAAGCGCGTATGTGGTACATTGTAGAAATGCTGTGTGTACTCGTGAATGAATAAGTACATATGTGGTATACATGATATTTGTACGAATGAAGAATGAGCGGGTATGTGGTATACATGATATTTGTACGAATGAAGAATGAGCGCATATGTGGTATATATGATGTTTGTATGAGTGAATAATGACCGCTTTTTTTGGTGTACATGGTATTTGTAGGATTGAATAATGACCGCATATGTGGTACATGTATATTTGATATATGAACGAGTGAATAATACGCGAGTGTTTGGTTTACATGATGTTTGTAGGAGTGAATAATGAGACCGTATTTGGTAAACATGGTGTTTGTATGAGTGAATAATGAGCGTGTATGTGGTATACATGCTATTTGTAAGAGTGAATAATGAGCACGTATGTGGTATACATGATGATTGTAGAAGTGTATAATGAGCGCGTATGTGGTAGACATGACATTTGTAGAAGTGAATAATGTGCGCGTATTTGGTATACATGATATTTGTAGGAGAAAAATATGAGCGCGTATATGGTAAACATGATATTTGTAGGAGTGAATAATGAGCGCGTGTGTGGTATACATGATGTTTGTAGGAATGAATAATGAGCGCGTGTTTGGTAAACATGATGTTTGTAGGAGTGAATAAGGAACGCGTTTGTGATAAACATGATGTTTGTATGATTTAATACTGAGCGCGTATGTACATAGTTTAATCTCATTAGGTTACAACAAAATATTAGTACTTGGGTGAATGTTTTTTTATTTATATTTTAGCCGGTTTGGGCATTTCTGTGATATTCGAACGTGACGAGTACCTGCGACTGCACGAAGGAGAAGGTGTCAGTTGTAAATATAACGAGGAACAAATACGAACTCTTGTCAGAAAAGGCCGACAATCGTTAGATAAAATATGGAAGAATGGTCACGTGGCAGTATGTTGTATAAAACCTACAAGGGCTTAAAACTTCAAAGTTTTCGCAATCCTTTATTTTATTGGATTACATTGTTTTTCTTCTGTTTTGTATGCATGTGTAAAGAATGTCGAATCACGCATTAAAGGACTTACTGTCACTACAGAATTGTGCGGGATTTTTATTTTTATTCTATTTTTAAATGTAGATAAAACATTTATTCTTTGATTGTTTTTTATTTATCGTTATGATAAATATAACAATAACATATTATATTTATTTACATAACTTATTTATTTTACCTAAATTGTGAAACAAATTCTTACAACTCAGACATATCGCACTCAATGTCTTTCTGTGTAGAACCAGTACTAAGCATATGTGGAAAAAATGTCTTGCTCAAGGACACTACACATAGCCATGGTGGAGGATCGAACCCACGACCCTCCGATCCTGGGTCATATACTATCATTGGACCTCGCGCTCCACATATGTAGGGCTTTTTCTTAGATGCTTATGTTTATAGAAAATAGTATAAGCACTCTAGAATAAGTCACTTCTTACTGAATTGTTTTCTATCTCACTAGTCATGACCTGTGATTGAAACAGTGCTAATGAATTTTAATTATACATGTATAAATACGAAGCAATATTTTTAATATTTTTTAATACTTCAAACATTGTGGAGTTTATTTACCCTTTTTTTAAGCTCAACAAATAAAAATTAATATTATGTATTGTGTCATATTAATATGTAAAAATAATTCAAAACAATGACCCCTTGTGATATACTTTACATGGTACAGAATTAAATACACCAAACACTCCGTTGACAGAACAGGCTTTGTTTACAATCTTCATAGTTGGAAATCCCGATATCTAAAAATATACCATTATTGAAATTGGTAAAGCCGCTTGCATCAAGAAACATTCCCAGATGTCAGGGTCAGTAATAGTCCTGGTCCCCTTCGACGCCAGTGTTCAATTTCATCTGTGCATAGGTTTTTATCTAAAGCGGAACGAAAGGGCGCAGCGCTCTGCCCCTTTAAGGCTCCGCCCTTCTGTCCTATAAACGCCGCCCTTATGTGTTTAAATGCACACTGCTGCCCCAATTACAAGTCGTGTATAAAAAAATCAACTGTCAGTCACATACATGTATTAAACATTTGCCGATAGTTAAGTGATATGACACGCTTGACTGGAATACACAGGCATTCAACAGTCATTCAATATGTAACTATCAGCTGATCAGGTCCTTGTCGCGTGTGGATACAGCAAATGACGTTACACTCTAGTCACTTAGGGTCAAATGGCATTCCATGTTTTTTCCGATGCTCATATTTCTGAAACTAAATGAATTATTCATTAAGTTGTTACAGATCTGTTTACTGAGAATTAACGTTTGTGCTTACTATATGACTTTGAAAGGTAAAATGACAGAGGAATTCAACTGTGTGGAAAAAGTGAAACTGGATTCTTTCAGTACCATTCTGATGCATTCAAATGTAATATAGCGCAGATATAGAGAGTACTGCTTTAACTGATCGGTTAAAAATGTTAATTTATATTTTTCTACGTTCGATTACTTTTTACCTTCGGCTCAGGTGAACTTTTGTGATCGCCTGGTATCTGTCGTCCGTCGTCCGTCGTCTGTCGTCCGTCGTTAACTTTTAGCTTCTTACAACTTCTCCTCTGAAACCACCAGGCCAATTTCGATATAACTTCACAGAAATGTTCCTTGGGTGACCTTCTACCAAGTTTGTTCAAGTCATCTTGATTCATAAAAAACATGGCCACCAGGGGGCGGGGCAAGTTTAACTAGTAAAAACTTAAAAAATCTTCTTGTCAGAAACTACTGACTGGATTTTAAAATAATTTCACAGAAATGATCCTTGGGTGACCATCTACCAAGTTTGTTCAAGCCATCTTAATTCGTCAAAAAAACACGGCGGCCAGGGGTAAGGGTTAGTTTACTATATAAGCTATCATAAAACTTAAAAAATCTTCTTGTCAGAAACTACTAGCTCGATTTTAAAATAATTTCACAGAAATGTTCCTTGGGTGACCCTCTTACCAAGTTTGTTCAACCCATCTTGATTTGTCAAATAACATGGCGGCCAGGAAGTGGGGTTAGTTTACTATATAAGCTTTTGTAAAAACTTAAAAAATCTGCTTGTCAGAAACTGGCTCGATTTTAAAATCATTTCACAGAAATGTTCCTTGTGTGACTCTCTACCAAGTTTGTTCAAGCCATATTGATTCGTCAAAAAAGATGGCAGCCAGGGGGTGGGGTAAGTTTTATGTCAAATTACTCCCTTGTTTTATAGCATAAATGTCTGTATATAGCAATTATTATAAGAAGAGGTAATAAACTCTTTAAATAAACTTTTTTTGCTATTATTATACAATATTATACCAGATATAAGTTTTAAAAGATAATTCATCATAAAAAGATGAATTATACAATTATAATCAATGATTGAAATATTATAGTATTATTCATATATCATGGACCATTTTAAAATAGGTGTTTTTTTCTGGATATAAAAGTCAGAGTATTTATAGTTCAGACAGGGATGGTTAACTGCTTCATAATAAAGCAATACCATATTTTTAGCTAGTTTCATCACAGCAAGAAGTTTGCTTGAGATTTACAGTGTCAAAGTGTATTTGAAATCTTGGAGGAGGAGCTTAATTGTTTTTGGAGGAGAGTGCACTGCGACAAAATTCTTTCAAGCGATAGACTTTGAGAAGGCTTGTGTTTGAAACTCATAGAAATATTTATTGTGCTGGGACTGAGGATTGTTTCATGCACAATAGTTTAGTCTGATGCTTTAGTTTGAAACCGTTCTCAAACATAATCAGGTTAGTTTTGTGCTGGAACTGAATTTTTATCTTAGTTCTAAGACTTAGCAGCTATAGTTAAAACTTCAAAAGCCTTCTTGTCAGAATCTATTGACCTGATTTTGATGTAATTTCACTGGCATTTACCATGGGTGAACCTCTACCAAATTTGAACTCTTCTACGCATCTGTTACATTGCCCATCTCGTCTTTCTGGAATTTTGAGTGTACATGTATTATATAATCTACTATGTTGGGTGACTCAAGGTCAGTCAGGTGAGCGATATAGGGTCATCTTGGCCTTCTTGTTTTTCATTATCTTGGATCATATTGGGAATATTTTATTTTAACCTAAAAAATAATATAGACAGAGCATCAACTATGACCGTAGTTTATTTCTTTTAATTGTTATTCAATCATATGTAAACATAATTGTTGTGGATAAAAGTTCGTATCTGTAAATATTGGACGCCTTGGCGTCAAAATGCGTTGTATTCGCGAGTGAGCGAGTGCAGGTGGTGACCAGGGCTAGATAAATACCGCTGACAGTTATATCAAAATTACGAAAAAATATCACTGGTTCCCTTTTCGTTCATTACAAAGTTTGTGAAACGGGCACCGTTAAAACATTTTGTTAGGCTTCTGGATTGATTGACGAAAACAGCATGTCCCAGTTGCAGATTATATCCAGATACAACTTCAAGTTTGTATAGAAATAAGTTTGCTGTTTACCATAAGTATTCAACCTTCCAGTCACACTCTGCCATTGCATTAATTAGGCTTAAATACAATTTATTTAATATGATTGCGAGTGCGCATGCATCGATGTCGACACTTCAAACTTTCTGAGCTCGTCTGGTTTGTCTATGAACACTAAGTTCACAGCTGGAGTTTATTTTTATGCATTTTAAGTGACTTGATACTCGATCTTTATGATTTCCAAAAGATCAAACGCTGGGCTGTGACGTCACAGAATTCTTTGTTTACTTTATGTCAACCATGTTTGTTCTGTCACAAAGTATGGTTCCATGTCTGTTTTTTTGGCATAGTTTTTTTTGCTTAGTTCGGTTGTACACACATTTAAGCCACCATGGTGTCAGTGTACTACAGAGAGTAGTGGCCAACTTCATGATTCCCCAAACATCATGTTTACATCCTCTTCAACTGGCCCCGAGTCCATGCACAAACAAACATTGTTTTAACTCTCTAAATGATGTATACTGCCTAGCTGTAAAGGTATGAATAGAAGCAATTTATACCTGAATTTATTACGGGTGACCTTGTCCCATGATGTGCAAATTAACCTCGGTCCCAGACCACTAAAATACCCCTGCGGCCACTGTGGTAAAGCTGTTGGGTGGAATCTGGAAGGCATCCAGTACGACACCCGTGACACATTATCCCCGGTCTCAGTGACCATGACATTGTAAGTATTGAGGCTAACCTTAAACCAAGACTGATGAAGATCAAACCCCATCAGGTATACATATAAAGAAAGGCAAACTGGGAGCTCTTTAGAAATAAGATGGGAACCTTTAGGGATACGTTCTTATTAAGTTGTCATGGTAAGTCGGTACAAGACCTCTGGAATGAGTTTACAGAACGCTTAAACAAATTCCAATCTGAATGTGTGCCATCCAAGTTACTAAGAGGTCGCACACAGGACATATGGCGGCAATAGGAAAATGTAACAGGCTCTATGACCGTTTCAAACGTACCAAATGCACCAAAACCAGAAGTCAACATATCAGATATAGGTACGTTGTCAGAAGCAAAATACAACTGGCACATAGTAAGTATTTGGATGACTTACTAGGCATGAATACCACTGAAGGTCCTGAAAATAAAAAGGTTAACACTTAGCGTCTTTTAACCTACCTAAAGAGTGCTAGGAAGGACAGTGAGGGCATCGCACTACTACAATCTGAAGGGAAGTTTCACTCAGATACCACTGACAAAGCGAACTTACTCAATAAACAGTTTCAGTCAGTGTTTTCAGCTAGAAAACCCAATGAATAGCGCTAGCAAAGTAACAAAACCAGGTAACAATATCACCACGCATGACATAAACATATCCACTAACGGGGTCCTGAAGGTAATCTCGACGCCACCAAAGCTGCTGGCCCAGACAGGATGAAACCTTTGGTGCTGAAAGAATTAAGATTTGAGATTGGTGTAATACCAATCTTAAAGGTAATTTTTCAGCTTTCATTGGAACAGGGCCAAGTACCAATAAGAATGGACGACAGCAAACGTGACACCACTTTTTAAGAAGGGAGACTGGTCAGTTGCGGCTAATCACCGCCCAATTTCTCTCACCTGCATTCTTTGTAAGGTGCTTGAGCATATAGTAGCCTCAAACTTAGTCAAGCATCTGAACAGAAAAAAAAACAAAGAACTAAATGACATGCAGCATTGTTTTAGAGAGAAAAGATCTTATGAGACATAACTTGCTTTGCTAGTAGAGGATTTTGCAAAATGTTGCAGCGAAGGTAAGCAAACGGACCTCATCCTCCTTAGACTTCAGCAAGGCATTTGACAAGGCTAAACATGAGAAACTGCTCCACAAACTCAAGTCTTATGGTGTCCAAGGTTACTCTCTAAACTGGATAAGAGCATTTCTCAGTGACCAAGCACATACTGTAGTTATTGCGGGTGAAGATTCTGAAAAAATTGAAGTCACTTCAGAGGTACCACAGGGTTCTATCTTGGGTTCTATCGTATTACTTGCATACATCAATGATCTGCCTGAAAGTATCACCTCACAAGTAAGGTTATTTGCAAACCTTACGATCAACGATGAAAAGACAGACAATCAGACTTTACAGACTGACCTTGACAAACTTTAGAGAAGGGAAGCCTTGTGGAATATGGAATTCAATCCATCAAAATGTGAAGTTGTCCACATAACATGGTTGAAAAACGACAAACCAACAAATAACATACATCACAGACAGGTTTTAAAGACAACTGAGAATGCTCGCTATCTTGGTGTAGACATCTCGAATAATTTGTCATGAAATACCCACATAGACAGAGTTGTAGTCAGGGTCAACAACACACTAGGCTTTGTCAAGAGGAACATCAAGGTAAAGTCCCCCCAAGGATCAGAGAGTGTGCCTACAAAACCTTGGTCCGCCCCCAGTTAGAGTATGCAAATACCATTTTTGATCATCACACCATGTCCAATATTGACAAACTTGAAAGAGTTCAGAGACGTGAAGCATGCTGGACCATGAATGATCTTTCCCATCACTCCAGTGTTACATGTTAGAAAGACTGGGTTGGAAAACCTTAGAGCAGGTAAAGTTACAATATACTAAAAAAGATCAACTCTCTGATAAAAATATAAATGACATTGGAAATTACACACTTCAATTAGATATTGATGATCAATTGTTTTTTGAAACACAACTATTTGAAATAAGGGGTCGGACAATTAAATACTCCTCATTCCTTAAAAAAAACAAGACAAAAATAATGAATATCTACGGCTTATAGATATTGGAAAACTTGAAAAAGAACATTTTATTAAACAAGAATTATTGGGAATTAAAAAACAAGACCTATATAAAATACATGAAAAAATGGAAGGTGTCAAAATAAGAACACAGGCAAAATGGATTGAAGAAGGAGAAAAACCAACAATTTTCTTTTTGCAGTTTGGAAAATAAAACTTTTGTGTTCAAAAGTAATGCTAAGTCTTATGTCTAAAAACAATTTTCTTATTGATACTCAAGAAGGAATCCTTGAAAGAAACTATGAAATTTTAACTTATATTCTTTACATGATACTGAAACAGTTAATTTATTTGAAATTCCCTCAGATTTTAATATTCCCAAATTAAATGAAAATGAAAAAAATCAATGGAAAGGCAAATATCATATGAAGAATGTTTTCACAGTTTAAAGAAAAATGAAGAACTCAAAAAGCCCTGGACACTCAGGATTCACAGTTGAACTTTACAAAGTTTTTTGGCGTGATATAGGACATTTTTTTGGTAAGATATATTATTGCAGGTTTCAATAAAGGAGAATTGTCTATAACAAAAAAACAAGGTGTAATAACATATATCCCAAAGGGAAACAAAGATGAAAAATTGGCATCCCATTTCATTACTAAATGTGTTTTATAAAATTGCATCAGCAAGTATTGCGAATAGATTAAAACATATTTTGGGATGCATTATTAATGAAGATAAAGCAAGTTTCATCCCAAACAGATATAGAGGAGAAAATACAAGATTGTTATATGATTTAATGTTTTATACTGTAAAGAATGATATACCTGGACTTTTACTTTTAATTGATTTTGAAAAAGCCTTTGACTGGGTTGCATGCACTTTATTCACCAAGTATTAAATGTTTGTAACTTTTGTCCAGATTTAAAAAAAAATGGATAGATATATTTTATACAAATACAGAATCATGCTGTTTTGTAAATGGATATCTCTCAGAATGTTTTTTTTCTTTAAAGAGGATGTCGTCAAGGTGTCCCAATATCATCATACATCTTTATTATAAGAATCTCCGGCCTTTATATCAATATAGATAAAACTAAAATTGTATGGATAGGTGCAAAACGAGACTGTCAAACAAAACTTTGGCAATGGTATACAACTTAACTGGGATAATAAATTTACTGTATTAGGTATAAACTTTTCAATTAATCTTGACTGGATGGTTAAACTTGATTATGACAATAAGATTCGAGAAATCAAGAATCTGCTTATTACATGGTCAAGAAGAATTTTAACATTTTAACACCTATTGGAAAAATTACGTTTATCAAAACTTTGGCCATATCAAAAATTATTCATCTCATTTTTGCATTGCCTAAGCCCAGATTCCGAAACTATAAAAGAACGTAACTTGCTATTTTTTAAACATTTTTTTGTATAGAAAAACAGATAAAATAAAAAGAACAATTATTAATAAAGACTTCTCACTAGGGGGACTAAGGATGATAAATCTTGAATCATTTATTGCAGCTATAAAAATCAGATAAAAATATTATTACAAGGTGAAAAAAATATTTAAAATCTTTAAAGTTTCATATCAGCCATTTATACAATTTAACACATTTGGAGCTGTATTTATTGAAAAAGCATTTAGATAAAGTTAAAAGTCCCTTCTGGAGAGATGTTTTTAATTAGTTAAATGAATTTTTTAAAACAAGTCACACCATATTCATGGCATGAATTTCAAGTGATACCACTATGGCATAATCCTAATATTAAGGTCGGAGGTTCGAGTATTTTACTGATATATATTTTAAGAAAGGTAATGGTTTATCAATGATTTATTGAACAGCAATGGAAATTTTAACGCACTTGCTGAAATGACACAACATTATGGTATTGTAACACACTTTTTAGAATACTCTGGACTCATATCTGCTTTAAGGACATATCTATGTATATTTTTATTTTTCACACTCTAGCTCTAAAGCAAATAATCCATTATTTCCTTTGCCAATATCAGTTTATTTAGAAAAAAAAAAGGATGAAGATACATATATGATAGGATTAAATCAAAATCCTGAATCTCCACACGCATCCAAAAAATGGGCAAAGGATTTTAACTTAAATGGAGAATCAGTCATAACTAAGAGATTTAATATCCCTTTTAAATGCAGTAATCGCACTAATCTGCAATGGTTTCAATGCAGAATAAATCATCGACTATTGGGTACAAAGTCATCTTTTAGAAAAAATGAACATTAGTAACTCCAACCTTTGTTTATTTTGCAAAACACATGATGAGACAATAAAACACTTATTCTGTGAATGTAGGGTCACAATTTTTTTTGGCCAATCTTGAACACTTTTTTAATAAAAAAATGCTCAACTGGCAAGATATTGATATAGTTTTGGGAAACAAAAAATTCGATGATGTTATTAATAATATACTGTTTTCTGCAATGTATTATATATTTAAACAAAGATTTAAAGATTCAGAGCCTGAGATAACACAGTTAAAAAATACATTAGGACACAATACAACATAGGAAGATGTATCGCTCAGAAAAACTTAGTAGTACAACAATTCGAAAACATCGGGACTCCATATATTAGCATTTTAGATTGATGTATACACTTAAGCATATTCAACATACCATGGTATACATATAAGTCTATAGGTGTATATATATATATATATTATATGTATGTGTATGTTTAAATATGTACACATTTGTTATATGATGTATAACTAACTATAACTTCATGTTCCATAAGTTTTTATGAAAACCATTATCATTAACTTCCGATCTGATCTTTAAAATCGTATATGAATTGTTTTTCATATATAAAAGATGATGTATATTTATTAAAATGACGTAAACCCAATACACACAAAATGTTAAGCACAGTATTAAAATAAACTTATTATAACTAGTATATATTTTCCCCCAGTATTAACAAGGAATGATATATATCCTTATAAATAACAAAGGATATAAAGACAGATTTGTGCAGGATGTTTTCATGAATCATTTAAAACAGTTCGCAATAAATAAATATGTGTATACATGTATGTGAAAACCTATATCGTGCATTCTATTTCTTGCGTTTCATGTTTTTACAACATTGATTTTCTTCATTTATCTCATAGGCATTAAATAAAAAAAAGAGTTTTTTTACAGAACCTCTAGGGCATGATTCTTTCAAGCATTTTTGCTTTCATAAAATACCCAGAGTTAACATAGAAAAAATATTACATCTACAAAATTAAATTTACTTTTGTAGAGACAATTTTCATTTTTTATGCTTTTAATTTTTTTTTATTTAATCTTTTATTCCTCCAGACAAGGAGAGCATAGATCTGATAACTTACATTGTTAAATGTAAACAGCAACATAATCAGAAGACGAGTTATAAAAAAAAATATTAATAAAAAGTCAAGACTTCTTTTTAGATTATGCTATTCTTAACTGTTTGTTGTTGTGTTGTTTTTGTTGTTGTTGTTTTTTGACGTGTTGTTATTGTTGTTTTTTTAAATTTCTAATTACTTAAGAGAAAAACACACCCAAAACATTGATTTGCTACCTCCAAAATTGACACTAACTTAATAGCACCATATGGTAAAATCTAAATTCAATGTTCAAGATATTATCTGTAGAAAATAATCTGTTATTTATATGTGTAAATACGGTGTGTCCGTAAAATACGTAGACACTAGGTGTTATTAGAAAAATAACGCAGTCCGATCAAATTCAACTTTATTACTATAAAGTACTATGTTTTATGAGTTATGTCCGTAAATATTTAAACAGTTGTTTGAAAAATTACGAAAATATGCCTATATACGCATACACGTAAAACGATGTACGGGGCAGGTCGGACATCACCATAAAGATGAAAAATACATACGATATATACGAGCGGTATATAATACACAATAGAGTAAATACATCGAAATTTTCCCGGTAAAATGTACGTGAAGTCGACAGCATATCTTGACAATTTCAGAGGCAACGTTCAAGTTGTTAACATTTTACAGCTGGTTTCCATAACTGCATGAAATTATGATGACGCAAAAAATGTGCGAGTTTAACGTCGCGGAAGAGCGCACTATAATTAAACTGTGCGTTGCTTCAGGAAAATTATCTGGAGATACCATTCAAATGATAAAATCTACAACGGGAAAACCGAAAGTATGTCGTGCATAAGTGCACAAGTAGCATAAACGATTTTCGGACGGTAGAAAGTCAACTGCTGATGATGAGAGACCGGGACGACCGGGGTTAATCAATGATGGACTCGTGACGTCGGTGCAGTCTATCATTAATGAAAATCGGCGGGTAAGTGTCCGAGAAATTGGAAACCGGCTTGGGATTGGACGAACAACTGTTGACACTATTCTGAAAGATGGACTTAAAATGAACAAAATGTGTGCCCGCTGGATACCAACGATCATATCTGATGATGATAAACGGATTCGAACTAACTTACGCACAGTCCGTATTCACCGGATTTGACTCCCATGGACTTGAGATTTTCCCACACGTTAAGCGGCAGCTTAGATAAGTCAGATATGAGAACATTGATGCATTAGTGAAGCATGGACAGCAAGTTGTGTGGGGGTTTAATTTTCATTTTTTTAATCTACCAATGAGTGCATTAGCATCAAAAGTGCATAAAGACTCGTATAGAGTAATTTAAAAAACTACGACACTATAACCAGTGTGGAATAACCCAAGCACCGAAAGACACTTTCACAACGTCGGCTGACGCCGTTAAGTTAGCGTGACGTCGAGACCTGCCCCGCACATCGTTTATTGCATGTAGTTTAAATAGCATATTTGTATAAATATTTGGCGTATCCTATTGATATTTTACCATTCTGTTGGTATTAACCTATACGGCTATATAATTTTTATGAATGACAAACGTTTGTTTCAAGTTTTATACATGGTGTCTACGTATTTTACGGACACATCTTACTATACATTGTTGTTAATTGAAAGTGTATTAGCCTATTGTAATATCTCATGTATTGGAGAATGAAAATAAAAAAAAAAAAAAATAAAAAAAAAAATAATAATTAATAATAAAAATTATAATTAAAAAATTCTATATTTACTATTAATGATACATTGATTCATGTATATCCACAAATTACACATTCATTGTTTGTGAAACATTGGTACATGCATATAAAGATACAATACATTTACTGTTAGTAATATATTAAACAAGCATATCCACAACTTATGTATTTATGGTTTGTAATACAATGATACATGCATATATACAAATGCTATATTAACTGTTAGTGAACCATTGGTACATATATATTCTTAAATGATACATCTGCTGTCAAAGACACAGTGATAGGTGTACATTTTTACATCTCATCATATCAATATATTCAAAAGTTTACCAGACAACTATATTTTATCATATTTTATATAAAATGGAGAGTATTTGCATTATTGTGGACTTTGATTTAACTTAAATTTTCTATATGATATTTCTTATTAGAACTCATTTCAAATAACGTTGGAAAAAAATGAAATAAAACATATACATTTATATTTGAAAGTTTGCTTACAATTCAAAGGTACGTACATTACTTGTTTGTCACAAGGGCATGCGTTATAAACAACTTATACGTGGCATTTGATTAAATACATGTTTATTACTCAATAAAACATAATCATCATTTTATAATTCAAAATACCAATATGTATTCAATTCATAAAAACAGATATAATAGATGGATTAATCATTCATAAAGATTAAGACTTTTATTCAACGGAAAAAACACTTGTACAGGTCTCTCATTTTACATAAAGGAAGTGACGTCAGTCGACTAATTTGATTGCGCGATCACTTTCGATAGGAACTGGAGAAGTTGAGGTGGGTTTAAATTTTTCAGAGCAGGAAATAATTATATTATAACCTAATGATTATGATTTATTTATTAATTTAATTATTTTTGTTAAATATAACCTACTTGTAATGACATGCATTGGGAATATTATTGTAAATGTTGGAATTAGGATAAACTTCGCGGTTCTTTTTACCCGTCTCGTGGTGTTGCCAAACAAGCACATGGTTTCCTATGGCTGTTATAATTTAAGGGACACGATCTAGTTGAATGAAAGTTTTGTCGTTGTGAAGTATTTATTCATTTTAAATTTTGTTTTTATATATTCTCCTTGTTACGACATGTAATGGTGCTTTTATTAGAAATGTCGGAATTAAATTAAAAGATTGTGGTTCTTCAACGACAGCGTTGTCGGGTTGGTTTGCCGACGTTTTAAAAGATTTTAAAGGACACGTAAAATATTTCGTCATTCAGGATTTATAATAACTAGTTGTAGGTTCGATTGTAAAATTAAAGTATGGATCTACTGAAAAGAACTCCCAAGCGAAAATTGGGAAATTAATAAATGTTGCTTCATTCGCCGACTTCATGGTCCTATTTACCGAACACATGGTCGACCGGGATTTACAATTCAAATGGGCACGAATGAGTTCAATTTTAATTTCATCATCAGGGTTTATTGAGATTTTTTTTTGATTTTTTGTAAACGCTGCATTTACATGTTACGGTTAATACAAGTTTAAATATAAGTTATGTTTTCGACGACCACGTGGACAAGCACATTGTTTTCCCAATCTAACGGTAATTTGTGGGGCCTATTATGTGTAAGTGTACATTGCGTTTATTGTCAAGTAATGCTATGTTGGAAGGCGTCATTAAAGCTTGGTTTATTTAATGAGTCACTGGTTAAATAAAGACTAATTGCTATTATTACTTCATAACATAACACATTACATATTCATAACCAAGTAACATTAAAGCTGACAAAAAGGATAGACTGATACTCACATGTATTTTAGAATAGGAGCAAAGTAGGCTTAATCCAAGACGCGGGGGGGGGGGGGGGGGGGGGGGGGGGGGGGGGGGCTCTGAAATAGGCTCCGGTATACAATCGATGTTTTAATATAAAGAATTTCTTTTTTATTATAACGGTTATCATGCCAAAAGCTCTAAAGAATAACGGTAGATTAATCGCCGGGCAGGTTAATTCGAGGAGTGGCGCTGACCGCGGCGTGATGTTTCTGTCCAAGCGGAACCACAAAATGAGCACATGGCAGGACCTTCACATTTGAACTTGGCTCGAGAAGAAGTGGACAGCATACCCCCAGAAGTGGACATAACCCCAACGATGGAGCAATCAGGTGAAAGTTCATGTCAGATAATCACAACATGCATGCATAATAATTTAACTGCACATGTTCCGCACGCAGTCTGTTAAAGAAAATATTTGGAACAATACGTTCAAAGAACTAAGGCTTGTTCTCAACAAGCAAAATGCGGGAAACGAGTAAAAATACAAATAGTTATGATGAGTTAATTTTAACTCAAAAGGTAATTGACTGATAAAGGTATTGATACAATTGAAAGTTGGTCAAACGCTTTTATCATATCCATGAGTATCCATCTAATGAAGCACCCTAGTGAGACTCAGAACCTTTTACAATACCATAGCAACATACGTTTAGCCGAGTCACGGCATATTGGCTGGTTGTCTTATGATAGACAATTTCGGCTTAAAAAATCGGCCATTACAACTATGAAATGGGACGAAATTGAACCAGAATTATTGCTACTTTGCATGCAGCCATATTCCTACCAAAACCAACAAACCCGTGCAGAAGAAAAGTTATTACTACAATAACAAAGGTTTTTGTACAAATAAAGCATGCATGTTTGACCACATTTATATGAAATGTCAGGGTGCTCACTCTGCTTTGACTTTCCAAAAAAGTAACAGCTCTTATATGTATCAAAATCGGTTCCCAGCACCTGTAAATTTTAATAGAAACAATAGGCAGTTCCTTTTCTTTTAGCAGCTGGTACCGAGGATACAAATCAGGCAGGGCACACCCAGAAAGATTTATGGGAGTTAAGCCATACTCCCATAATTTGGCACATTTAGAAAACAGTTTATCTGATTATGCTAGTAAAAGTAACGCTGCATATCTGATAAATGGTCTTAATTAATGTTTTAGTTTGCAATACGCTGGTCCGAGAAGCCCTATAATTTTTACGAATTAAATTTCTGCAAAATCGAATGAGCAAATTTTAAATGAAAAATTATACAATGATATGTTGTTAGGCCGAATTATAGGCCCCTTTGACTCACCTCCGATTTAAATAAATCCTGTTGGTCTAGTTCCCAAAAGCACAGGTGGTTGGGGACTGATAACAAATTTGTCATACCCAAAATGATGTAGAGTAAATGATTGCATAGACACAAACTATAGCCATGTACAGTACTCTCGATTCAATGATGTAGTCTGCACGATACGCGATTAAGGAAATGCCGCATTTATAGCTAAAACGGTTATTTCTTCCGCTTTCGATCTTTGTCCAATATGGCAAGACGACTTTGAACTGCTGGGTGTAAAGTCTGAGAATGGTTATTGGATTAAAAAAGAAAAAAAATGCTTCCCATGGGTGCATTTTGTTCATGTTTTATATTTGAAAAATGCGCAACATTTCTGCACTGGCTCTTAACTAATCTGGGTCTGCAGCCGTAGATCATTTGCTTGATGATTTTATTATGGCTGTCAAAACATGTAACGGGTGTACAATACTTACATGCACGTTTAATAACATACGTAGGTAGTTAGGGGTACCATTAAATGTAGACAAGGTGTGGGCCCGGTAACATGTATCGCATACAAGTTTAGGTTTAGGAAATCATTCAATCAAGCAGGAAGCGAAGGCATATGTGGAGAAAATTGAAAAGGCAAGATATTTATTAAAATATATAACTAAATGTAAAAAGATTCGACTAAAACAACTTCAGCCAGTAGTTACCCTGTTGAATTTTATAACAAAGGCATTTCCTTCTGGTAGAGCATTTAACCGACGATTCTATGATGCTATGTCCCAGGCCACTAAGTCATATCATTTTATAAGGGTAAATGAAGGACTCCGAGAAGATACACATGTCTGGTTAACATTCTTAGAGAGCAACGATGGTGTAACTATGTTCAATGAAAAGGTTTGGGTAACCAATGAATCTAGAGAGCTTTACAATGATGCAGCAGGGAATAAATCGATGGACTGTGGTGCTTATCTCCTCGGAGAATGGTCTGTTTTTGCATGGCCCAAATTCTGGGATGAAGACGTATTTAGAGATTTTACCTATTTAGAGCTGGTCCCAATCATGCTAGCCTTCTGCACTTGTGGTCAAACAATGACAAAAAAAATTAACTATTCGATTAGATAAGGCATTAGTAGAGATAATAAATAAAAAAATATATCAAAAAACAAAGTAGTTTTGTCTGAATCGACATCTCGTACTTTTTATTTTGAATAATAGCAGCTATCACTAGCTGATAGGTGATGGTTATTGGGATGCAGACACTCTAAAAGTAAGGTGCACTTTGCAGCGTGATTCTCATGTGAGTGTTAGTAGAACAGCGCACCGTCCCTTTTGACATTTGGAATTAAGGTAATGTTGTAAGAAAGTACATGCAGGAAAATATCTATTTGTTTATATATGTATGCTTGCATCGACGCAAATGCAATATGCAGTTGGTAGACGAAATATTATTCAGTGTGTTTGAAGTCGGAGGGTTTCGGTTGTTCGTGGAATACCGAGATTTTTGTTAGATTTTGCTTGATGCGTAAACATTTCTACATGACCTTCTAATGTAAGAATGGTCAGTATGATATATAAGCAATTAGGATCGCTGTTAGGCGGTAGTTATGTTGTTCACTGTTAATTTGTATTTAACTGAAGTTTATAAAAGTAGAGATTAAACAAACTAAACGGTTACACCGAAACAATGGTGTCAACGCCGCCTTCTTCATCGACCGGTGTATATATAACTATATACCCGGATAAATGATGCCAATGGCTATATTGTGTGTCAAAGAGGCATATATGTAATGGGTGTTAAATTATGTTAATAAAGTTGCTTAATCTTCATCTGATTGTCTTATAATGCTATAAAGAGTAACTGTTGGAATATACATATTATGGTAATTATATTATATCAGATCTTAAAAGTAATTTATTGGAAGAGTGCAATTCGGTTATTATTAAGCACAGGGACTATGGGATACAATGCTAAGGATAGAGGAATGGAGATTTGGTTGAATACATTTGTTATTGTCTATTATATCTTTCATGGTCCTAGCGCTAATTGTTGATAATAATTTCCATGTTCACCCGAGTCGACAATAGTAAAACAGAAGAGGAAGTAGCCATTGGCATATGTCAGTGCCATCAACTGTGATTACAGTGACATCTGCAACGTCTTCATTGCAACATCTTCAACCGAGACTATGGCTGAACCTGTTATCTGTCGCTTGAGTTGGCCAGGATATTAAAAATGGTGGAGTATACTAATATGTTTCAATTGGCGAGTGTCGACTCTGAATTAGGGTTGCACATTCCTCAATTCCTCAATCGATGGGAATACTCAAAAGACAAGAAAAGTTTAGTTGTAAAAAAAAAAAAATAAAAAAAATAAAAATAAAAAAATAAATAAATAAATAAATAAATAAATAAATAAATAATAAAATAAAAATAAATAAATAAATAGTAATAAAACAAAAATATAGGGTACTTGAAAGGGCTTAGAACAGGGGGATAACACTATCAAATGTATTAAAAACTAAAAAAATGTTCAAACATATGAATTGCATTTTGCTATTATTAATAAATAAAGTTGAAAATGGCGTTAAATCCCATTCAAAAAAAAAAAAAAAAAAAAAAAAAAAAAAATAAATAAATAAATCTGAATGGGTTTGTATGTCAAATCTATTAAAACGTGACAAAATCAATATTTCGATGGGAGTGGTAAACTTGAAACGAAATTAACTTTCCAAGACATCACTAAAATACTGCTTAACGACCTTTGCATCGTCATGTTGACTCTTTCTAAGATAAAACCATTCTTAAAACGTGTCAACCTGTATAACAGATCAAACAAAACAAAACAAAAAAAATGGAATCATGTGACTCCAATTTTAAGCGGTATATCTTCATTAATATATCTCAGCGTGAAGCCCAAAACAAACAAAAACAATAAAAACCAAAACAAAAAAAACAAAAAAACAAACAAACAAACAAACAAACAAAACAACAAAAACAAACAAACAAAAAACTCTTTCAATATATTATTCGGGCATATTTAGGTATATATCCTTTTGGCAATATGGGATTTATGAGTGTAAATAGGCATATTGGGGGAAATGTTTTTTCCCTTAAAGTGGCACAGCATAGACATTTTGCACAGTCCTACAATAAAATGCATTCATTACATCATGGCATTAACAATATGAAATAATTTTATTTTAATTATGTAAAATGAAGAAAGACACATTATTTAAATTAATAAAAAGATGAAAAGTAAAACTTATTGAATCTTCGAGAAAAAGATACAGATTTTAATTTATAACTATATATTTTTGTAAACTCTACAGTTTGGACAAGTATAATTAAATCTTTATTACATCGAAATCTTGTGTATTTTAGTTATGCTTGCAGGAAAATGGTGACTAAACTTTTTCTTTTTGGGTATGATTGCTAGCCAGTATGTTGACCATGGTTTAATAAATATTTTATTCAAAAAATTTACTTGCTACATTACATAATGAGAAATGGGGACCTAGTTGAAGAAAGTATAGCGAGTAATGCAGGCTCAAATTGAGGATAGGTATCCGGCAGCCAGGTGATTGGACATTATACTGTCAGAAATTGGAGCAATAGATAATAGCCTTCAGTTTTAAGGGCGTGGTCTATAAGGTGACTTGACAATATAAACGTTTAGGTATGAAATGGGTAATACACACTTGCAGTCAATTTGCTATCAGATGAGGGATGAGCAACTGAAGGGAAATTAAAAAAAAATCAGCAATCCCATTGCTTGTAATATAAAGTTTATTTCCATATTAGATATCTAGTTCTACTTTAGGAAAATATATACAACATAATAGGAAAGTTCTTCTCTGTTTTACATACTTTTTCTACATGGTTTTATGACTCGTATTCAAAACAAAGTAATTCACCTTTCTCTACAATCTCCCAGCATCCTAAACAACTTGACTGCCACTGCCGAAATCCCCATCCCAAAAAATCTAAAAACACTATAAAAAATAAAAACACTGCTTGATAATCATCAAGCCTTTATATGTCCTGAACTCGGAGCATTTCACCTCAAGTGATCCCATCATGCTCCTGTGACCCCAATAATCTCTGAACTTGTGAACATAATCCAATATACCTGAGCTGGGAGCTCGCGTCTTCTTTTTTATTACATTTATTGAAGTCAATTAGTGCTGCAAATTGTTATATCTTATTTATGAAATTAAACATAGTTATTCAATGAATTATGGACTAGTACAGAATTTGAAACTTGCAGTTATGTTCAATGACTTTTGGACAGTCAATGGGTCCAGTAGAGCATTTTATTGCCGTTACACTAGGCAATGTCGGAATTGATAGGGTTTTATTTACATTATCTCCATTTAAGAAAACAATCACTGGTGATTTTGGTGCAGTTATTTTCCGAAGCAAACATGGCACACCACAGAAACATTAGATTTACGATCAATTCCTGATTAGCAAATGTTTGGTGCACTAAACCCGCAGAGAAATGATGCCTTGGGATGGCTTTCTAACTATCTAGGTAGTGCATTATTGTCAGACAATACACTTTTAGTAGCATTGGTGCAGTGCTAAGAAAGAATGCGTTGCGGGATGATGTGCTATGCTGTTGAAGAACAGTATTGCTTAATGAGGCCCTGGTACCATTTTTATGAGGTCCTGGTTACTACGTTGAACAATTTAGCAAGTAGATATGGGTAATGGCAATTTTTGTCAGTAGATAATGGGATATGAATGAAGCTGAGGTGTTTAGAGGGGTTTCGCTATCATACTATCAAGTAATCTAGAATTGATTAAACGGGGAAGACCGCTTCAGTAAAATATGAAGGTGAACAATCAAATTTGCCACTTTAGAAGCTTGCAATTGTACTTTTAAGGTTAGACCTAGCTAATATCGCTTGTTTTGTCATTTGAATAAGACTCCATTAACAGGATATCTGTTTTCAGCATGGCGAAGTCGTATGAAGCAAGATACTTTTATACAGCACTGGGATAGTTGTTAATTATCCATCAGTATTGGCCCCTAGTTATATGATCATAACCAAAGGCATGACATTTTCCAGCCAAACAGGTGGCAATAAATATAGCAAGAACCGTGTTACTACTAGTACATAAACAGCTTCAATGGTGTTAAAAGCATGGTGACAGTATATTATGTATCCGGATCCACATTCACGAATGGGGCTTTTTAATCATAAAAGCGTGCATTTGCTACCATTGGCTACATGTTAATACTTGATTAATTGGAAGCCAAGACGGAGTTGTATGTTGATGCATAAAAACAGTAGTTCAAGAATGTGTTATACTAATTCCTCGACATTCTTTGGAATGTGATAATTTTCTTTTTTCCAATATCAATTTTTGATCATCAGACACTATATGTTGAGTGTCTAGTTCAAGAAGGTGTTGTACTGTTTCAGTGGCATTCTTTGAAATGTAACAATTTTCTTTATTCCTATATCATTTTTTGATCATCAGACACTATATGTTGAGTGTCTAGTTCAAGAAGGTGTTGTACTAATTCAGTGACACTCTTTGGAATGTTACAATTTTCTTTATTCCTATATCATTTTTTGATCACCAGAAACTATATGTTGAGTGTCTAGTTCAAGAAAGTGTTGTACTGATTCAGTGGCATTCTTTGGAATGTTACAATTTTATTTATTCTTATATCACCTTTTGATCATTAGACACTATATGTTGAGTGTCTAGACACTATATGTTGAGTGTCTATGAGGCATTGTTTGGGTTTGTTTACGGCTCTATTTCGCTGATTATTTGGCGGTGGACTCGTTTCGCAGGTCGTCAGTAGTAACTGAACTACCTGCCGAGTCCATTTGGCGGTCAGCGAAATATTAAACAGTTTATAATAAATAAAATTTGTGTTTCCAATCACTGTTACCCAGGATTGGTTTCAATCAGTTTAGCTGATCGTTTCATGTGAAATGAAACTTGAAAGAACATGTACAATTTTAACTTATATGTGAAATATTTGCCCCATGAAGGGGATTGTGCTTTATATTAACTATTGCCCCATGAAAGGGTTGTGATTTGTGTGATTTATTTACCCCATGATGGGGATTGTTTTGTTGAGGGCTGCCCATTTGTTGTTGACGGTAGCCCGAAATATTGAGCCGTAGCCAAACAATGCCAAACTTAAAATAAAATATAATTAACTAATATTATTTGTTGTTCTGCATTCTCCAATAATAGCAGCTATCACTAGCTGATAGGTGACGGTTATTGGGATGCAGACGCTCTAAAAGTAAGGTGCACTTTGCAGCGTGATTCTCATGTGAGTGTTAGTAGAACAGCGCACCGTCCCTTTTGACATTTGGAATTAAGGTAATGTTGTAAGAAAGTACATGCAGGAAAATATCTATTTGTTTCCCTCCCACCACGCCCGAAAATTTGTTACACACTTCTCACTTAATTGCCACTTTTTAACCATTTGCAAAACAATGTACCCAAGTATACAGGATAAAAGTATTGCATTGAAATCCTCTGTTTTACAATTGTAATGGAGCAACATAATTTAAAGCTTTTGGAATTTGAAACTCGTGAAAAAAGATGTTGATATTTTGTTCATTTTACCTTTGCCGAGTTGTCTTGGTTATGTTAATTAGTATAATTTAGAAGAGATACTTTTTGTTTTTATGAATGTTGCAGGTTTCCATACTCCTGAGATGTATCATTGGACTTGGAAGAGGACTGTAACATACCTGACGTCAAAACATCTGGTGGGAAACTATGGAGTGTTGCCATTTGGACTTGGAACACGAATTTACATACCCTACAACGTTACGGCTCAATATGATTGAACACTTTGCGAGGCGGTCAGCGAAATATTAAACAGTTTATAATAAATAAAATTTGTGTTTCCAATCACTGTTACCCAGGATTGGTTTCAATCAGTTTAGCTGATCGTTTCATGTGAAATGAAACTTGAAAGAACATGTACAATTTTAACTTATATGTGAAATATTTGCCCCATGAAGGGGATTGTGCTTTATATTAACTATTGCCCCATGAAGGGGTTGTGATTTGTGTGATTTATTTATCCCATGATGGGAATTGTTTTGTTGAGGGCTGCCCATTTGTTGTTGACGGTAGCCCGAAATATTGAGCCGTAGCCAAACAATGCCAAACTTAAAATAAAATATAATTAACTAATATTATTTGTTGTTCTGCATTCTCCAATAACAACATTCAATTTAAATTGAAACATATTATGGGTCAGAAACAAGAAATAAAGAATCTCGTATATATTCGGATTTATCTTAGAACACCAAAGACCAACCAGGGGGTTTAGGTACACACGTAGATATATATCCCCTAAGCACAAGATAACGAATTTTGTTTTAAACAGTTAGACATCTATATGAAGTACAGGACTAATGTTGAAGGGCATCTGTTTTGTCATTTTGACGGATGTCCTCTCACAACTTATTAATTTAATGCAGTATTAAAAAGCCTTACAGTTTGCCGATCTGTCCAGTTAAAATATACTATCTCACTCGTTCAGGATTGGAGGTGCATCTTCCATGTTTCAGAGTGGTTATACAGTTGATTATATTAAAATCAGAGACCGGTGGAGATCTAATACCTATAAAACATACATCCACTAGCCTTCACGTGGCAACTTTAATCTAACTGCGTAAATGTTTTAGGGAAAACTATGAACTCGAAATAAGGGTAATAGGGAACCCTTACCGGGCCTCATTACATTAAATATTCTTTTGTTAACAATGTAGGTTTCAATGATCAGTGCCTTATACAGCTCACGTGATAGCAATACTAACTATTAGCTTGAAGAAAATTATATAAGTTTATATATCTAAGGATCGCCACATGCTGCAATGTGAAAGCCGGCGATCCGATTTTATAAATTAGACAATAAATAAGGGTACTTTGGATCCGTTGACGGGCCTAGTACGTTTATTATACATAATGAATATTGGATATATTTATGGTTTGAATGGTACCATGAAATACTGATAAAGTTTGTGAGCGCGTGTTTTCAATTGAATATTATGGTTTACAGATATCAGGAGTTAAGAAATAAAGTTGTAATGTTTTTAATTCAGAACATTTGAACAGTCTAATTGTTTGATCAATAAATAAAAATAATAAATTTACATATTTAAGGATCGCCATATGCTGTAATGTGAAAGCCAGCTATCCAATTTTCTAAATTATATAGCAAACAAACGGTACTGTGATTCCGTTAACAGATCTGGTATATTTATTATACATGCAAATTGATGGATATATTTCTGGTTTGAATGGTACCATGGAATAATGATTAAGTTGTGAGCGCATGTTTTCAATTAAAACACAGGCCGATTACTACTTATTTTGAGTGTATTTTACAAGTAGTAAAGAACAAGTGTATAAAGAGAGTCATTAGGGTTTACACATATTGACATGTAGAAATGGGATATGCCATTAGCAGGTTTAATGTATCCGGGTACCAGTTGTTCCTATGTAATAGTTGGTTTTGATGTACACTATAATGATAACTATCTTATACACGATTTGTCATGTGTAGTTTTAATTTACTGGTAGAGACATATGTGGCGCACACATAAATCACAGCAGGTACAAACTGTGACTCGGTAAATTTTAGGTCACCAGGCCAAGTCCAAGGTTTGGATAGTGGGATCTTCTACCATAAGGAATGCATTCCAGAGGGCTCATCGCCGTCCAGACGGGGTACATTAAGGACTCCGTGCCAAAGGCGGAAGTATACTATGGGAGTTCAAAGGCGGAATGAAGGTGTTTGACCTTGAAGCAGCCATCAATAATTTAATGACATTTAACGAACCTCCCGCACTACTAGTGCTACACTGCGGTATGGTAATGACTTAGGTTTACGTCCAATGGTAGAGGTCACATGGGAAATAAAAAAGTTACTTCACAAAATTTCGTCAGTAATGCTACAGACAATCGTGGTTTGGTCACATATACTACCAAGGAAGTCATGGCGATATTTGCCATTTAATTTCATAGCTAACAAAACCAGGAATAGAATCAATAGTTGTTTAAGTACATATTGTATCAAGCGTGTTGGGGCTTACATAAAGTACCCGGATATTAAAGAGTCTCGAAATATGATTTCCCTAGATGACACACATTTGTCTGAATTAGGTTGCGATATAATGTTAAACACATTGTCTGCAGCTTTATATACTTTCGCAACCACATTTACACATACATATCCATCAACTGGCTGAAAACCGTCAAAGGCATGGCCATTTGACTATTAATTGGACATATAAAGGGAGAAATTGATAGGTTTTAAGTCGACTAATTTGATTGTGCAATCACTTTCGATAGGAACTGGAGAAGTTGAGGTGGGTTTAAATTTTTCAGAGCAAGAAATAATTATGTTATAACCTAATGATTATGATTTATTTATTACCCTCCCTTATCCCTCCTGAAAGGTTCTGTTTTGCTCTGCTTATATTTTATAATTTCAGCACTGGTGAGAGCGATGTTACTTGGATCAATTCAAATGTTTGAACAAGTTCCCGTTATGGCTGGTGTAAATTGACAACCTTGGGAGACAGACATTTTGTTCTTAACGATTTTTAACATCCGATGTCGGGGTCGGAAATAAAAGTGCGCA
Source organism: Panopea generosa (assembly GCA_029582155.1). Classification (NCBI taxonomy): domain Eukaryota; kingdom Metazoa; phylum Mollusca; class Bivalvia; order Adapedonta; family Hiatellidae; genus Panopea; species Panopea generosa. Next base: position 37,042,045 of record CM055901.1, on the reverse strand, counting down.
TCAATATATATTGTAAAAACGAACACTAGTGACTGTTTTCTTCTGGGTTTCCGATGCCGGGGTCGAGACGATTTGCGACAGTGTAAATAACAAGTGAATCAGTAATTTGTGATAATTCAGTCGTTCTGTTTCTCCAACTTTGTCGGATATTTGACAGTTCAATTGGGCATTTGCTAGCTCAACATAGGTTACATCCGTTGTTGGGGGTAACTAGTAACTTATTATTAATGTTTATAAATATTTATAAATATTCATTTTCTTAACCAGTCATGGCCATTCTTCATGCCAACACATATATACAAATTATATATAAAACAGAAACTAATAGAACACAATTTTTGTTCTTTTTGTATCCCCTTTTGTAGTTGAAAAATAACTATTGTTTCTACTGGCTTGCACTTAAACAACAAGTTGATGATTTTTAGTTCATCTGAGCAAAGCTCAAGGTTACCCGTTATGCTTGCTTTGTGTCGGTCGGTTGTGGTTTCCTTTTTATTGCATACAAAATTAAATCAACATTGTTTTTATTCTATCTGTACCAGTCATAATATCCATAATTAACCAACCATGTAGCCACGCGCTAAATCGGATAATTTATATTTAAATTATGTTTCAGTTATGGTCGTTGAAACGAATACAATTATGAAATGTGACAGTGCATCACCTGTACTCTAATAACCACAGTTTTCGTTTGAATCTTCATCAAACTGACACAGTTATAATATAGCCATAATATTATGTACAATTTGTTAACAAGCCAAATAGAATATTCGCGAGTAATGAACATCGAATGAGTAAACGTTCATTATTTGGAATGAAGTGCTCTCTAGCATTCACTATTTTCATCACACATGCACGTATTATTAAGTTTAAACATTTACCTATTACACTCTTACCAATACTGCTCACTAAACAACACTAATAAAAACATCATAAAACCAATACTTGCGGGACAATTTAATCCAAATATAACATGAGGGAATTATGTAACGAATACACAATCTTGACTTCCGGTTGAATTGTAAAATAATTATGCGACTGCAATTCCTGTTGGTCATTGTTGTCATCACATCTATTTTCGAATTGTACTATTTCAACACTTACAATAATTATTTGTTATCCATTGTTGGAAAGTTGATGTTAATATTTTGATAAGAAGAAAATGAATTGAAATAATTTGTGTATAATGCCAAATGTTACATGCCAAATATATGAATGTAACCATGCATATCGTGAAACTCTCCCACAAAAAACTGACAAATTTTGTTCCATTTCCAAGGTTATGATTTTGAATTACCTTTGATATATATGCTGTATACGTTACTAACCATCTTATATGAGCCCTAACATTTTGCAACTTTGCATGACCTCATGATTTCATGTATATGTGAACTGAGGGAATAAAGGATGTTGTATTGTATTGGATCTGAACTAATTTTAGTTCTTGGATCGGGCAAATCGGATTATTATGTCCGAGTTAAAGCTCCTTGCATTATGTAGAAATAATAAGTTTTATGATGTGTGTGCTCTTCGCAAGTGCCTATGTTTGAAGCTTCATTAATCTTACACAGTAGTTACATACTGTAAACTGTTATACGATATTTTAAACATGCTATTATTATAAAACTATGCTTTAATTAGCATGATCTCTCATATAGCAGGGTCGTTGTGACCTTCTTGCTTACAGGACTGTTTTTGCAGCTGCAGTGTAACAACTGCCTACAGTCTAGTTGACCATTATTTGCAGCTAAATTACTTTACACAAGAGTTGCGACAGGGAGATTCTGGGAACAAGATGTTCATCTTGCATTAAACGCCATAGAGTTCGAGGTGTACAGCAATGGTCCGGAGACAGCATGTCTTTATGTAGGTAGTAATATCTGAGAATATGTGCAGATATAGCAGAGTTTATCGAAGGTAATGTGCGAATATTTATCACAATATTATGTCTGGTACATTACATACCTAAATCATCCATTGTAGTACATTGTAACGTAAGACGGAAGTATCAGTGCACATATTCTATTTCTTTTAGAAACACCGGTGTTCTTATAACATACTTTTTAATTTACCCCCACCTCACCCCTTCCTTAACTTTCCCCTCTACCCCACTTTTAATTCCATTTCAATGTGATACTCAATGACATCGATAAAACATTCATGTTAGGACTTAACATTTAGCTTAATATACTAACACTTGAAATAAATTGTTTTATTAAGAAAACACCCATTACATACACCATAACAAACTAACGTTTATACACGATTAACATATGTCACGAAAATTTTAGAAAATTGTAGCTAGCTATTTTGAGAAAAAAATCCTTGATACCTTTGTACGATTCAATGTTCTCTATATTCCATGTAGATTTTCCATTTAATACGAAACATGATGAAAATAAAGAATATTTGGACATGATAAACATACATGTATGTATGATGTGTTAATTTTGTCACTCAGATGTTCTTCTAACCATTTCAAAATAGTTTTTCTCTTGATCTCGAAAGCACATAGACCTCTCCACATGAACCGCATTTTATCCGAATATCAACATAAATATATGAATAACACATAGAATGATATAATTATGCAAATAACACATAACAATGTTAACAAATGCGAATATCACATGGTAATTTTAACATATGGAAATAACACATGGGAATGTTAACATATTGGAATAACACATGGTAATGTTACGTATGAAATAACACAGTCATGGTAATGCTAACATATGGGAATAACACATGGCAATGTCAATATATAAGACAAGCACATGGAAATGTTAACATATGGTATAACACATGGTAAAGTTAACAAATGGGAATAACACATGTGAATGAAAACCTATGGAAATAACACAAGATAATTTTAACATATGGAATTAACACATGGTAATGTTAACTAAGAGAATAACACATGGTAATGTTAACATATGGGCATAAAACATGGTAATGTTAACTTAGGGCATAACCCATGGTAATGTTTACATATGGGATTAACACACGGTAATTTCTAACATATGGGAATAACACATGATACAATGACACATGGTAATGTTAACATATGGAAAAACACATGGCAATGTTACCAAATGCGAATAACAAGTGGTAATGTTAACATATGGGAATAACACATGCCAATGTTGACAAACGCGAATAACACAGAGTAATAATAACATATGGGAATAACACATGAATGTTAACAAATGGGAATAATGCATGACAAAATTAACATATGGGAATAACACATGGCAGTGTTAACAAATGTGATTAACAAACGTGAATAACTCATGGCAATAATTATAAGTTGTTAACATATGGGAATAGCAAATGGGAATGTTAACATATGATAATAACACCGGATAATGTTAACATATAAGAATAACACATGACAATGTCAATATATGGGAATAACACATGGTAATGTAAACATATGAGAATAACACATGATAATGTTAAAATATGCGAATAAAAATGACAATGTCAATAAATGGGAAAATCACATAATAATGTTAACATATGAGAATAACACATGACAATATCAATATAAGGAAATAACATATGGGAGTGTTATCATATGGGAGTAACACATGGAAATGTTAACATATGGGAATAACACATGGTAATGTTGACTTAGGAAATAACACATGGTAAGGTTAACATATGGGAATAACAACGGATAATGTTAAGATATGGGAATAACACACGGTAATGTTAAAACAGGGGAATAACACATTGTAATGTTAACATATGGGAATAGCACGTTGGAATGTAAAAATATGGGAAAAACACATGGCAATGTAGCCAAACGCGAATAACACATGATAATGTTAGCATATGGGAATAACATATGCCAATGTTGACAAACGCGAATAACACATGGTAATATTAACATATGAGAATAACACATGGTTATGTTAACAAAAGGGAATTATTCATGACAAAATTAACATATGGGATTAACACATTGCAGTGTTGACAAACGTGAAAAAACACATGGCAGTGTTAACAAACGTGAATAACACATGACAATACTAATAAGTTGGAATAACACCTGGAAATGTTAATATATGGGAATAACACATGGTAATGTAAACATATGGGAATAACATATGGTAATGTTAACTTAGAGAATAACACATGGTAATGTTTACATATGGGAATAACACAGGATAATGTTAACATATGGGAATAACACACGGTAATGTTAAAATAGGGGAATAACACATTGTAATGTTAACTAATGGGAATAGCACATTGGAATGTAAACATATGGGAAAAACACATAGCAATGTAACCAAACGCGAATAACACATGATAATGTTAGCATATGGGAATAACATATGCCAATGTTGACAAACGCGAAGAACACATGGTAATATTAACATATGGGAATAACACATGGTTATGTTAACAAAAGGGAATAATACATGACAAAATTAACATATGGGATTTACACATTGCAGTGTTAACAAACGTGAAAAAACACATGGCAGTGTTAACAAACATGAATAACACATGACAATACTAATAAGTTGGAATAACACCTGGCAATATTAATATATGGGAATAACACATGCTAATGTTTACATTTGATAATAACACATGCAAATGTAAATATATGAAAATAACATATGGGCATGTTATCACATCGGAATTAAACACGTTAATGTTAACATGAAAAAATAACACATGGTAATGTTAGCATTTGAGAAAAACACATTGGAATATTAACATATGGGAATAGCACATGGGAATGTTAACATATGGGAATAACGCATGGCAATGTTACCAAACGCGAATAACACATGGTAATGTTAACTAATGGGAATAACACATGCCAATGTTGGCAAACTCGAATAATACATGAACAAAATAATATATGGGAATAACACATGGCAATGTTAACATATGTGAATAGCACATGGTAATGTTAACGTTTGGGAATAACACATGACAATGTTTACAAACGCGAACAACACATGAGAATGTTTACATATGGTAATAACACATGGTTATGCTAACTAAGGGAATAACACATGGTAATGTTAATATATGGGAATAGCACATGGGAATGTCAACATATGGCAAAACACCGGATACAGTTAACATATGGGAATAACACATAACAATGTCAAATGCGAATAATACATGACAAAATTAAAATATAAGAATAATACATGGTAATGTTAACATATGGGAAAACACATGGTAATGTTAGCAAATGGGAATAACACATAATAAGGTTAACCTTAATGAATAACACATAGTAATGTTAACTGAGGGCATAACACATGGTAATGTTGACAAATGAGAATACAACATGATAATGTTAACATATGGGAATAACACATGGTAATGTTAACGTATGTGAGTAACGCACTGGAATATTAACATATGGGAATAACACAATGGTAATGTTAACATATAGAGAAACACATGGTAATGTTAACAAATGGGAATAATTTATGACAAAATTAACATATTGGAATAACACATGGCAGTGTTAACAAACGTGAATAACATAAGGCAATAATAATATGTTGGAATAACACCTGGCAATGTTAACGTATAGGAAAACACATGGTAATGCTAACATATTTGAATAACAAATGACAATGTCATTAAATGGGAAATCACATGGTAATGTTAATAAATGGGAATAACACATGGTAATGTTTACATGTGGGAAAAACATATGGTAATGATACTATATAGCAATAACACATGGCAAAGTTGATATAGGGGAATAACACATGGCAATGTTGACAAACACGAAAATCACATGGGAATGGCAACATGGTAACACATGGTAATATAAACATATGGAAAAACACATGATAAGGTTAACATATGTGAATAACACATGGTTATGTTAATATATGGCAACAATACATTGGAGTGTTAACATATGAGAATAACACATGATAATGTTAACATATGGGATAACAAATGACAATGTCAATATATGGAGAAATCACATGGTAATGTTTATATATGGGAATAACACATGGTTATACTTACAAATGGGAATAATACATGACAAAATTAACATATAAGAATAACACATGGCAGTGTGAACAAACGTTAATAACTCAAGGCAATGTTAATATGTTGGCATAACTCCTTACAATGTTAACAGATGGGAAAAACAAATGGTAATGTTAACTCATTGGAATAGTTCATGGCAAGGTTACCAAACGCGATTAACAAATGGCAATGTTTTCATATGGGAACAACACATGGCAATATTAACATATTGGAATAACAAATGGTAATGTTAAAATATAGGACTAACACATGTTAATGTTAACAAATGAGAATTAAACATGGCAAAATTAACATATGGAAATAACACATGGCAATGTTAACAAAAGTGAATAACATATGACAATGTTAACATATGGGAATAATACATGATAATGTTAATATGGGAATAACACATGGTTATATTAGCAAATAAGAATAACACAATCTAATGTTAACATATGTAATGCTAACATATAGGAATAACCTATGGTAATGTTATCTTATGGAAATAACACATGTCAATGTTAACATATGGAAATAACAGATGGTAATGTTAACCTACTGGAATAAAACATGGTAATGTTAACTTATGGGAATAACCGATGGCAATGTTTACCTATGGGAATAACACATTGTAATATTAACATATGGAAATAACACATGGTACAGTTTGCAGAATGGAAAAACACATGGTAATGTTAACATATGGAAATAACGCATGGGGATGTTAACATGTAGGAATAGCACATGGCAATGTTAACATAAGGGAATAACATATGTCAGTGTAAACATATGGAAATAACACATGACAATGTAAACATATGGTAATAACACATAGTGATGTTTACAAATAAAAATAACACTTGGTAATGTTAACATATGGGAATAAGACATGGAGATATTAACAGATGGGAATAACACATGGCAAAGTTAACAGATTGGAATATCACACTTGAATGTTTACATTTGGAATGCCACAGTGCAATGTTAACATATAGGAAAAACACACGGCAAAGTTAATAAATGAGAATAGCACATTGTTATGGTAACATATGGGAATTACCCATGGTAATATTAACGTTTAGGAATAACACATGGTAATGTTAACATATGTGAATTGCACATAGGAATGTTAACTTATGGTAATAATACCGGATAATGTTAACATATAGGATAACACATGACAATGTCAATATATGGGAATAACACATGGGAATGTTAATAAATGTGAATAACACATGGTAATGCTAACATATTAGAATAACACATGATAATGTGATCATATGGGAATAAAAAATGGTAATGTCCATATATGGGTAAATCACATGGTAATGTTGATATATGGTAATAACATATGGTAATGTTAACATATGGTTATAACACATGATAATGTTGACATATGAGAATAACACATAATAATGTTAACATAAGGGAATAACACAGGACAATGTCAATATATGGGAAAATCACATTGGAATGTTAACATTTGGAATAACACATGGCAATGTTAATATATGGGAATAGAAAAAGGCACTGTTACCATATGTGAATACATGTAACACATGGTAATGTTAACATATGAAAATAACACATGGTAATGTTAACATATGAGTATAACACAAGGCAATGTTTTCATATGGGAATAACACATGGCTATATTACATATGGGAATGACACATGGTAAAGTTAACTGATAGGAATAACGCATTGGAATGTTAACATTTGGAATAACACAAAGCAATGTTAACATATAGGAATAACAAATGGCAAAATTAACATATGGGAACAACACATGGTATTGTTAACATATGGGAGTAACACATGGTCACGTTAATATATGGAAATAACCCATGGTAATATTAACATTGAAGAATGGCACATGGTAATGTTAACAATTGGGAATAACACATTTTGGGAAAAACACATAACAATGTCAATATATTGGAATAACACATGGTAATGTGTACATCTGGAAAAACGCATGGTAAAGTTAACATATTGGAATAACAAATGGTAATGTTAAAATATAGGACTAACACATGCTAATGTTAACAAATGGGAATTATACATGGCAAAATTATCAGATGGAAATACCACATGGCAGTGTTAACAATAGTGAATAACATATGGTACTGTTAATACGGGAATAACACATGGTAATATTAGCAAAGAAGAATAACACTTGGTAATATTAACATTTAGATTAATTCATGATAATGTTAACATATGTAATGCTAACATATGGGAATAACATATGGTAATGTTATCTTATGAAAAGAACACATGTCAATGTTAACAAATGGGAATAACAGATGATAATGTTAACATATGGGAATAACACATGGGGATGTTAACATATGGAATAACACATGGGGATGTTAACATATGGAATAACACATGTCACTATCAATATGGTAATGTTTACCGATGGGAATATATATTTTAATATTAACATATGGGAATAACACATGGCAAAGTTAACAGATGGGAAAAACACATGGTACTGTTAACATATGGATATAACACATGGGGATGTTAACATATGGAATAACACATGTTACTATCAATATATGGGAATAACATAAGGGAATGAAAACATGTGGGAATAACACATGGTTATGTTAACATATAAAAACACACACATCATAATGTTAACATATGGAATAACACATAACAATGTCAATATATGCGAATAGCAAATGATAATGTTTACATCTGGAAATAACGCATGGTAATGTTAACATATGGGAATAACACATGACATTGTTGAAAAACGCGAATAGCATATGGTAATGTCAACATATGGTAATAGCACATGGTAATATTAATAAATTGGAATAAATATGTCTATATTAACATATGGAATAACACATGGCAAAGTTAACATATGGGAATAACACATGGTGATGTTAACATATGGGAATAACACGTGGTAATGTTAACATATGGGAATAACCCATGGTAATATTAACGTTTAGGAATACCACATGGTAATGTTAACATATGGGAAAGCACATGGTTATGTTTATAGATAGGATTAATAAATGGCACAGTTACCAGATAGGAATAACACATAGCAATGTAAACAAACGTCATTAATACATGACAATGGTAACCTGTCGGAAAACACATGGTAAAGTTAACATACGGGAATAGCACATGGTAATGTTAACATATTGAATAATACATGTTAATGTTAGCGTATGCGAATTACACATGGTAATATTAACAATTGGGAATAACACATTTTGGGAAAAACACATAACAATGTCAATATATTGGAATAGCACATGGTAATGTTTACATCTGGAAAAACGCATGGTAAAGTTAACATATGGGAATAACAATATAGAACCTACGTAATTCATAAAATGTTAGTATATGATGTTAATAATAAAATTTGAATACATTAAAATCCGTTCGATTTATTGTATTGTAATGTGGATAATTTAAATTTAAAAATCTCCATAAAAACACACTAGAAATATATAATGATTTGTAGATGGTAGTTAAATGATAACTTGCCTGGCTAGTTATGAATAATATATTTTATGATGGTTACCAAAGGGAATACTGTAGTAAGAGTGTTCCATTTGAATGCTCCACTTGATTTCATTACAAATATGCTAAACGTATAACTATTAAGTCTTATATCATTCTGTTTTAGTGCAATATCTCCGGCAGATTTTCAGGGAGTGCACTAAATCTTAAGGTATGCTATATAGAAAATATAGTTATACTACTACTACTACTGCTGTTGCTGCTGCTGCTGCTGCTGTTGCAACTACTGCTTAACATAACCAAGTGTTACTTCTACTTCTACCACTGCTACTACTACTACTACTACTACTACTACTACTACTACTACTACTACTACTACTACTACTACTACTACTAACTACTACTACTACTACTACTACTACTACTACTACTACTACTACTACTACTACTACTACTACTACATGTACTACTACTATTACTACTAACTACTACTACTACTTCTATCACTATTACTACAGCTACTACCACTACTTCTACTTAATTTTCAAAAATCTTCTATTCAGGGACCAAGACCCGCTGAAGTGGTTCATATTTGGTATAAATGTTCTTACGTGCAGGTGTTTCAAGTTTATCCAAATGAAGAGACTAGGAAAAGTACAAAAGCTTTTTTTTTGTAAGCTCCGACAGATTTTATACTTATACTGATATACTACTACAATTTTCACTATTTTAGCTTTGTTGCTTTAAAGAAACACTAATTAATACTAGTTATTAGTAAATGATAATATGGACCAACACGTGTGAGAAGATCTGGTAGGTTACGTTTTTCGCGGAAGTATTTTATAAAGTAGATTTTCCAACATTCATTCATCCAGTCACTCCCCTTCCAACATTACAATAAACATGTACACATGTAACCATTGATCGATTCAGAAGTCAGATATTTACGAGCTTATTGTTAAAAATGGAGCTCATACACTTACAATTTTACACCTTTCATAAAACGATATGTTGCACAACTCCTAAATTTATCCAGTACTTCTAGAATTAATAACATAGTATGAACATTAAAATTGATACCGAAGCTTCAAAACTTAGATTTACTATTTTTGTTATATCTATGTAAATGATGCGAAATACAATTCGGTATTAATTTGTTTATTTGTTTGAAATTACCTGATAAACAATACAATACCTGTGAACAAACATCATATCTTTAAAATGATTTAAAAAATATTTAAAATTGTTAACATCTAATATTTAATTAAAAACTATTACATATATGAATGCGTATAATGTTTATTTCCATGGAAATGGTTATTATAAGCTTTAATTTAACTGTTTTAAGAAAAAAAATAATTTCGATATAGTGTAAATTGCTTTTTTAATTTTGTAATAAAAATATAGCGTTTTTTAATATTTTGATATAGTGTATGAATAAATTTTGCTTAAAGCCCCACAGAATACTCTCTGATATCTGCTCTAATGACAATCAAAATAGAAAATACACTTTACCGCGTAGTTTGAAAAAAAAATAGCTCTTATAGTATACCATCGTTAAATAAACTGCTGTTGCAAAATTAACTATTTTTTATACAAATTGAGCATATTTGTATAAATATTAAAATTTCTATTATAATTCATATTCAGGTTAAATTGCTATAAATAATTATTTCATACGCGTATGCATATTTCATATATTGAACACAGTATAAGCAATATAAGAGAGCAATTTCAAGCGTATCTATAAGTAATTGTGCCATCTGAAATCGGGCCAAGTGTAGTATAGTAGTATGCAATGGCTGTGGCAGGTCTCACCAAAATTGCTTCCCTTTGTGCGCAGAGTTGATGCGCATGAAAAACTATAGAAATCGTCTTTAGACGAGACCTTATACAGAGTGGTCTACTTATATCTACTATTTAATCGGCTTTATCATCCTAGCATTTCTAATTATGTTCATTCAACAGCAATGTTATGTGCCTCTTATTGCCAGTCCTCATGAATGTTGTCTTACAAAAGTTAAATATATGTGAATATTTATATGTCCTTATTATTATGTCGATATGTAGCGTATCCCTTTTGGAGCCTTATATTTTATACAGAGAGTTTTTTTTTCTAAATGTGTATCTCCTTATCTTAAATGGAAGAAGACACTGTTATATGGTAATATGGCAAGATTCATGCTTTCTTCCGGTAAGAAACATTTCATACTATATTTGATATACATCAAATACAATGTCAGATACATAGATAAAATGAGTTGATTAGATAATAAAACGTTAACAAAAAATAATTGAGTGAAGTGAATAGTGAGTGGCCACGTCAAACGTGTCAGTAGCCGCCAAATATACGGCTACGTGTATGTGTACATATGTATATACCATATAAAAAGTACAGTTGCTTCCAGCGACGTAGCTGACCCACTGGCTTCGTTGTGTAATGTTGGTTAAATTACACGGATGATTGAACTATGTAAAATACCCGGTTATATCAAAGTAATTTATTAATTAAAACAAATTTATTCTAAAAGGGAATTTAACGTGTACGTCATAGAGAGTTTGAAATGCTGCAGCATACATGTGCATGTACAGTTGTTCTGGGCTTTTTTTCAGCCAAAGTGTGTTATGAATTTTGTGAACACAATTATATTGCGTATTAGTTAAACAGTCTTTTTAGTGGTACATAAAATATTGTTTCTCAAATTAATTTGAGTTATATTTGAAATATTACAAACATTTTTTTTTGTGTGGCTAATTTCAATGTAAAATGGAAACGTTTTCAGCCATTTCTGTTAATACTTGATTAAGATGTAATATTTGTCAAATGCCTTTATTAAGAAATGCTTAAAGTTGCTATCACACAGTTTTATTAAACATTTAATACTATTTTATCAAAATGTTGTAAAATGTATTTCATTTGACATATTTTCAAAAATAAACGTTTTTATTGACCACTAACAGAGATTGGTATCTTGATACATAATACATGTATAGATATCACCCTGAAGTGGTATTAATGTAAAACAAACATTGACTGCCACGTGCGCCCTTAACAGTTTTATTTTACAAAATCTTCAAATTCACAATTTGTCTTCACCAAAAATTCACAAAACAGTAGTACACACCTTACTAGGAATGAAAGCAACATTCATTATTCATTATTCATCAACTATTTTCGCCTGACAAATAAAATGAAAATGACCTTGTCAAACAATATTAAAACAGAATGGACGTTTCCTGATAAGCGTTTAAACTATTGTTTCTTGTTTGGACCGTACGCGCATCAAAGTCGCGCATGGGTAATTATTGTGTCGGTCAACATTACTCGAGTATTAAATCTATTGCCTGGATGGTATGGGGAAACAACAGATATACTAGTTTAGACAGTAGGGACAATATCACCAGGTGCTGTCGTTATTAACAAAATCGCAGTATCAAAATATATACATAGTATACCAAAATATATACATAGTATACCAAAATATATACATAGTATACCAAATATATACATAGTATACCAAAATGTATACATAGTATACCAAATATATACATAGTATACCAAATATATACATAGTATACCAAAATATATACATAGTATATCAAATATATACATAGTTCACCAAAATATATACATAGTATACCAAATATATACATAGTATACCAAAATATATACATAGTATATCAAATATATACATAGTTTACCAAAATATATACATAGTATACCAATTATATACATAGTATATCAAATATATACATAGTATACCAAATATATACATAGTATACCAAAATATATACATAGTATACCAAAATATATACATAGTATATCAAATATATACATAGTTTACCAAAATATATACATAGTAGACCAAAATATATACATAGCATATAAAATATATACATAGTATACCAAGTATATACATAGTATACCAAATATATACATAATATACCAAAATATATACATAGTATATCAAATATATACATAGTATACCAAAATATATACATAGTATACCAAATATATACATAGTATACCAAAATTTATACATAGTATACCAAATATATACATAGTATACCAAATATATACATAGTATACCAAAATATATACATAGTATATCAAATATATACATAGTTCACCAAAATATATACATAGTATACCAAATATATACATAGTATACCAAAATATATACATAGTATATCAAATATATACATAGTTTACCAAAATATATACATAGTATACCAATTATATACATAGTATATCAAATATATACATAGTATACCAAATATATACATAGTATACCAAAATATATACATAGTATACCAAAATATATACATAGTATATCAAATATATACATAGTTTACCAAAATATATACATAGTAGACCAAAATATATACATAGCATATAAAATATATACATAGTATACCAAGTATATACATAGTATACCAAATATATACATAATATACCAAAATATATACATAGTATATCAAATATATACATAGTATACCAAAATATATACATAGTTTACCCAAATGTATACATAGTATATCAAATATATACATAGTATACCAAGTATATACATAGTATACCAAAATATATACATAGTATATCAAATATATACATAGTATACCAAAACATATACATAGTATACCAAAATATATACATAGTATATCAAATATATACATAGTATACCAAAATATATAAATAGTATACCAAATATATACATCGTATATCAAATATATACATAGTATACCAAAATATATACATAGTATACCAAAATACATAGTATACCAAAATATATACATAGTATATAAAATATATACAAAGCATACCAAAATATATATATAGTATACCAAAATATATACATAGTATACCAAAATATATACATAGTATATCAAATATATACATAGTATACCAAAATATATACATAGTATACCAAAATATATACATAGTATATCAAATATATACATAGTATACCAAAATAAATACATAGTATTCCAAATTGGATCGATATTATCAGATTTGTCAGTAAAAATAATAAACATTAGGGGCAATGTCAATATATGGGGTGGGTGGGGTCATTGTACACAAACAGAGACAATATCAACATGCGCGTTATATGCATATTGAGGTCAATTTCATTAGAAGTGCTTGTTACTTATACATTTGAGTGATATCAACATGTAAGTTCCTTATAGACATTAAAGATAAGCTCCGAAATTACTCGTAAAATACGATATCAACAGAATCGATTCGCTATAAATATAAATGAGCCAATAATATAAAGAAGGATATTAACAGATTGTAGATATATATTATGTCGTAATTGACAAATCAATTTCATCGGAATTTATTAATTATTTGAAAATATGTTTGAAAATTAATTTATATGTTATTGTATTTGGTGTTTCGCCAATAAGATTATCTCGGGTCATTTTTAGATCAAATGTTCAAATGTGTTATTCTCGGATAGTATTTTAAATTTGTTGTAACAAATAAACATTTCTAAGCTATAGAATGCAGAGCTCCAACATTTCATCTTCCGATATGTGTACACTATTGTTGGAGTATATCACCTTAAAAACAATACAAAGTATGCTATTTATTTTTCATCAATAATTATTATTCAGTTTAAGGACAATGCCCATTTTAGATTCAAGCTTTATATTGCTGGGATTGATTGGTGGACATTACGTGAACAATCAAGGGGCACAATGTACGAACACTTATATACAATGATTCAGCATGCATCAAAGGTCAAAAGATAATTACTAACACATATCTACTAGCTGTGAACAATATATATATATATATATATATATATAGTCTAGAGATAAACACACTGCTCAAGATGTCAGAACACAAGAAATAACACATTTAGCGCAATGATATTAGTAGAAATCTTATAACAAATAAAACTACTGATGCTGGTGTTACTAAAACTATGATAATACAAACATACATGTATTGCAACGAAACATCTTTTTAAATTAATCTTAAACAAAATGACAATTACTTTATTTAAATGGTTAATAAAAATATTTATTGAAAAACATTATTTCAGCACGTACATTGGATAAAAAACTTGAGTGCGTGTTTACATATGTGTTTATCTAAATTATTATATGTAATGGATAACACTGTTTTATTACATGTTTATGTTTCTGTTCACTTTATTAGTATTGCAAGCAGCAGGACAAAAATGCTGTTCTTCGTGGATTACAAGCGAAACCTTAATATTTCTCATTTTGGTACCGATATGACAACCATGGATCTGAACATTGGTATAAGATGTTTCAAAGCGAGTAGTACTACTTTTCGACGTCTGAAATCAGCGTTATAACCGAAAACAGAGCATTAAGTCATGACGCAGCTGGAATAATAAAATGCATCACACATGGGTATTATGAAATTACGTGTCCCAAAAAGTTTCAATTATCAGTAATATCAATGTTTAAATATATTTTGTCATGCAATTTTGTCCAATTAATACTCAACAAGTCACTCAAATAAATATAGTCGACATATTTAAAATATACAAAAATCAATTAACTCCTAAACTTCGACAGTTTTGTTTCGAACGCTGTTACAATTAACACTGTTGCGTAATAATTCTCGGTTTCAATTATGTTCTTTTCAGACTGGTTTACATTGATTGATTTACATTATATGAAAATAGAGACTGTGTTAATGTATGATATATAAGTGCGACACTGTGACAACCCACACCTCCACCACCACACTATCTGACCAGTACTTGATCTAACAACCTCAGTAACATCGAAGTTGAACGAGCTCCGAATTCACAAAAGAATAAATAACAATTATAACAGTACAGAACGGCGTTTTACAGTCGTCAAGTATCACTTAAGACGTTGATGTAAAAGCCAACTTTAGCCAATACAATAACCATATGGAAGCTTAGAAGCGATCAAGAATAACAATAGCTGACTCGACACTTTCATGTTGTGGCTTTCATTGATGTCAACAAGATAACAAAGTAAATGACATCTATATTTAATCACATAACATTACTAAACATGTTTCATTATAACTTTCGTAAATATGGTTTATAAAATATGATATCTCTATCAATACAAGGTAATGTCAGCTAAAAGATTCTGCTTGTGTCTCTTTTTCATAATTTATATATTACATATAAAAACTGATAAAAAGGAAGTATATATATTTTTCACTTTATGTCATTGATGAACACAACAAAAGAGGGGGGTGGGGTGGGGTGGGTGGGGGGGGGGGGGCTTTATTTATTTAACGTATATACCTGTCCAAAATAGAAACGAAATTAAAGGTCAGGGCTGAAATTCGGACACTTTTGATTTCTGAGTTTTAGACTTAATATAAGTCCTGTATACTTACTGTGTTATTTTTAATTTTATACTTGCATCGTGTAGATAAATTGTTTAAAATATAATATATAATAACATGGTAGAAAATGATCAACATTCCTGTGTGTTCCTCATTTTAATACTAATGTACTCTAATGTTTATCCCATATCAAGAACGTCACTGGACCAAGGTATTTGTAACGACAATCAAACCATAAATGTGGTCGTTAGCAATGTAATAACTGTTGACAATATTACTTTCACATATAAATACAAGAAGAATTTGTGTTATACAATGTAAACTCATTCTGCCCGGTCATGGAACACATGTTTAATTATTCAAATCAGAACAGTTAGTCACGTACTCTGAATTTCTATCATTTATATTCAATTTATATATGTAGAATCAGTCAGGAGGTACCAGAAGAATGCGGTCTTGTAGACATGGGAAGCGGTGATTCGAAAAAGCCCGGGTGTTCATTGACCTCATTTTAAAGAAGAAACGAAAGTGAGATACGTGCCGGTAGACATATCTGCAGGTAATATTCAGGAAACAGGTCTCTAGCGTCAGTAAATAAACATGATCTGTATTGATACTTTTTACAAATATCTTTTCAACTTGACCATTAATGATTTCAAACCTTTTAACGAGACTCTAGAAATATGTTTAACAGTTGTACATTCAATATTCATGAAAGTGCCAACTTAAAATATTGTTTTGTTACATCCAAGTTCATTAAAAGGATGTATACATAACTTAATAATAACAAAACAGTTAATTCGAGAGTAAATCGAATCCCGTTATGTGTGTAAGTGCAAGTGTATACGTTTATAGATTACCCTCAGTTTGTTATGTATTCACCAACATGACATTATGTTTACCCTCAGTTTGTTATGTATTCACCAACATGACATTATGTTTACCCTCAGTTTGCTATGTATTCACCAACATGACATTATGTTTACCCTCAGTTTGTTATGTATTCACCAACATGACATTATGTTTATCCTCAGTTTGCTATGCATTCACCAACATGACATTATGTTTACCCTCAGTTTGTTATGTATTCACCAACATGACATTATGTTTACCCTCAGTTTGTTATGTATTCACCAACATGACATTATGTTTACCCTCAGTTTGTTATGTATTCACCAACATGACATCAGGTTTACCCTCAGTTTGTTATGTATTCACCAACATGACACCAGGTTTACCCTCAGTTTGTTATGTATTCACCAAGATGGCATCATGTTTACCCTCTAATTGTTATGTATTCACCAACATGAGATCATGTTTACCCTCTGTCTGTTCGCTATGTACTCACCAACATGACATCATGTTTATCCCCTGTTTGTTATGTATTCACCAATGTGGCATCATGTTTACACTTTGTCTGTTTGTTATGTATTCACCAACATGACATCATGTTTACCCTCTGTTTATTATGTATTCACCAACATGACATCATGTTTACCCTCAGTTTGTAATGTATTCACAAACATGACATCGTGTTACCTTTGTTTGTTATGTATTCACCAACATGATATCATGTTAACCCTCTGTCTGTTTGTTATGTATTCACCAACAATACATCATGTTTACCCTCTGACTGCTTGCTATGTATTCACCAACATGACATCATGTTTACCGTCTGTTTGTTATGTATTAACCAACATGACATTATGTTTACTCTGTGTTTGTTATGTATATATCAAGATGATATCATTTTTACCCTCTGTTTGTTATGTATTCACCAACATGCCATCATGTTCACCGTCTGTTTGTTTTGTAGTCACCAACATGACATCATATTCACCCTTTGTTTGTTATGTATTCACCAACATGATATCATGTTAACCCTCTGTCTGTTTGCTATGTATTCACCAACAAGACATCATGTTTACCCTTTGACTGCTTGCTATGTATTCACCAACTAGATATCATGTTTACCGTCTGTTTGTTATGTATTAACCAACATGACATTATGTTTACTCTCTGTTTGTTATGTATATATCAACATGATATCATTTTTACCCTCTGTTTATTATGTATTCACCAACATGCCATCATGTTCACCGTCTGTTTGTTATGTAGTCACCAACATGACATCATATTCACCCTTTGTTTGTTATGTATTCACTAACATAGCATCATGTTTAGCTTCTGTTATGTTTCACCAACATGACATCATGTTTACCCTCTGTTTGTTATGTTTTCTCCAGCATGACATCAGGTTTTCCCTCCGTTTGTTGTGTATTCACCAGCATGACATTAGGTTAACGTTCTGTTTGTTATGAATTCACCAACATGACATCAGATTAGCTCTCTGTTTGTTATGCATTCACCAGCATGACATCAGGTTTACCCTCTGTTTGTTATGCATTCACCAGCATGACAACAGGTTTACCTTCTGTTTGTTTTGTATTCACCAGCATGACACCAGGTTAACTTTCTGCTTGTTATGTATTCACCAGCATGAAATCATGTTTACTCTCTGTTTGTTATGTATTCACCAGCACGATATCAGGTTTACTCTCTGTTTGTTATGTATTCACCAGCACGACATCAGGTTTATTCTCTGTTTGTTGTGTATTCACCAGCATGCCATCAGGTTTACCCTCTGTTTGTTATGTATTTACCAGCATGACACCAGGTTTACCATCTGTTTGGTATGTATTCACCAGCACGACATCAGGTTTACCCTCTGTTTGTTATGTATTCACTGGCACGACATCAGGTTTACCCTCTGTTTGTTATGTATTCACCAGCACGACATCAGGTTTACCCTCTGTTTGTTATGAATTCACCAGCACGACATTAGGTTTACTCTCTGTTTGTTATGTATTCACAGACACGTCATCAGGTGTACTCTCTGTTTGTTATGTATCCACCAGCACGTCATCAGGTTTACTCTCTGTTTGTTATGTATTCACCAACATGAAATCAGGTTTACTCTCTGTTTGTTATGTATTCACCAGCATGACACTAGGTTTACTCTTTGTTTGTTATATATATCACCAACACGACTTCAGGTTTACTGTCTGTTTGTTATGTATTCACCAACACGACATCAGGTTTACTCTCTGTTTGTTATGTATTCACCAACAGGACATCAGGTTTACTCTCTGTATGTTATGTATTCACCAACATGACATCAGGATTACTCTCTGTTTGTTGTGTATTCACCAGCACGACATCAGGTTTACTCTCTGTTTGTTATGTATTCACCAACACGACATCATGTTTACTGTCTATTTTTTATGTATTCACCAGCACGACATCAGGATTACTCTCTGTTTGTTATGTATTCACCAGCACGACATCAGGTTTACTCTATGTTTGTTATGTATTCACCAACATGACATCAGGTTTACTCTCTGTTTGTTATGTATTCACCAGCATAACATCAGGTTTACTCTCTGTTTGTTATGTATCCACCAGCACGACATCAGGTTTACCATCTGTTTGTTATGTATTCACCAACATGACATCAGGTTTACCATCTGTTTGTTATGTATTCACCAGCACGACATCAGGTTTATTCTATGTTTGTTATGTATTCACCAACACGATATCAGGTTTACTCTCTGTTTGTTATGTATCCACCAGCATGACATCAGGTTTACCATCTGTTTGTTATGTATTCACCAGCACGACATCAGGTTTATTCTCTGTTTGTTGTGTATTCACCAGCATGACATCAGCTTTACCCTCTGTTTGTTATGTATCCACCAGCACGTCATCAGGTTTACTCTCTGTTTGTTATGTATTCACCAACACGACATCAGGTTTACTCTCTGTTTGTTATGTATTCACCAGCATGACATCCGATTTACCCTCTGTTTGTTATGTATTCACCAACATGACATCAGGTTTACTATTTGTTTATTTATGTATCCAGCAGTGCGACATCAGGTTCACCATTTGTTTGTTATGTATTCACAAAACACGACATAATGTTTACTCTCTGTTTGTTATGTATTCACCAACATGACATCACGTTTACTATCTGTTTGTTATGTATTCACCAGCACGACATCAGGTTTACTCTCTGTAGGTTATGTATCCACCAGCATGACATCAGGTTAACCATCTGTTTGTTATGTATTCAACAGCACGACATCAGGTTTACTCTCTCTGTTTGTTATGTATTCACCAGCACGACATCAGGTTTACTCTCTGTTTGTTATGCATTCACCAGCACGACATCATGTTTACTCTCTGTTTGTTATGTATTCACCAGCACGACATCAGGTTTACTCTCTGTTTGTTATGTATTCACCAGCACGACATCAGGTTTACTCTCTGTTTGTTATGTATTCACCAGCACGACATCAGGTGTACTCTCTGTTTGTTTTGTATTCACCAACATGACACCAGGTTTACTCTCTGTTTGTTATGTATTAACCAACACGACACCAGGTTTACTCTCTGTTTGTTATGCATTCACCAGCACGACACCAGGTTTACTCTCTAGTTGTTAAGTATTCACCAGCATGACATCAGATTTACCATCTGTTTGTTATGTATTCACCAGCACGACATCAGGTTTACTCTCTGTTTGTTATGTATTCACCAGCACGACATCAGGTTAACTCTTTGTTTGTTATGCATTCACCAACATGACATCAGGTTTACTATCTGTTTGTTATGTATTCACCAGCATGACATCAGGTTTACTCTCTGTTTGTTATGTATTCACCAGCACGACATCAGGTTTACTCTATGTTTGTTATGCATTCACCAACATGACATCAGGTTTACTCTCTGTTTGTTATGTATTCACCAACATGACATCAGGTCTGCTATCAGTTTGTTATGTATTCACCAACATGACATCAGGTTTACTTTCTGTTTGTTATGTATTCACCAACATGACATCGGGTTTACTCTCTGATTGTTTACTCTCTGGTTTATATGTTTTCACCAGCACAACATCAGGTTTACCCTCTGTTTGTTATGTATTCACCAACATGACATCAGGTTTACTCTCTGTTTGTTATGTATTCACCAGCATGACATCAGGTTTACTATCTGTTTGTAATGTATTCACCAACACGACATCAGGTTTACTCTCTGTTTGTTATGTATTCACCAACACGACATCAGGTTTACTCTCTATTTGTTATGTATTCACCAACAGGACACCAGGTTTACTCTCTGTTTGTTATGTATTCACCAACATAACATCAGGTTAACTCTCTGTTTGTTAAGTATTCACAAACAAGACATCAGGTTTACTCTCTGTATGTTATGTATTCACCAACATGACATCAGGATTACTCTCTGTTTGTTGTGTATTCACCAGCACGACATCAGGTTTACTCTCTGTTTGTTATGTATTCACCAACACGACATCATGTTTACTGTCTATTTTTTATGTATTCACCAGCACGACATCAGGATTACTCTCTGTTTGTTATGTATTCACCAGCACGACATCAGGTTTACTCTATGTTTGTTATGTATTCACCAACATGACATCAGGTTTACTCTCTGTTTGTTATGTATTCACCAGCATAACATCAGGTTTACTCTCTGTTTGTTATGTATCCACCAGCACGACATCAGGTTTACCATCTGTTTGTTATGTATTCACCAACATGACATCAGGTTTACCATCTGTTTGTTATGTATTCACCAGCACGACATCAGGTTTATTCTATGTTTGTTATGTATTCACCAACACGATATCAGGTTTACTCTCTGTTTGTTATGTATCCACCAGCATGACATCAGGTTTACCATCTGTTTGTTATGTATTCACCAGCACGACATCAGGTTTACTCTCTGTTTGTTTTGTATTCACCAGCATGACATCAGCTTTACCCTCTGTTTGTTATGTATTCACCAGCACGACATCAGGTTTACCCTCTGTTTGTTATGTATTCACCAACACGACATCAGGTTTACTCTCTGTTTGTTACGCATTCACCAGCATGACATCAGATTTACCCTCTGTTTGTTATGTATTCACCAACATGACATCAGGTTTACTATTTGTTTATTTATGTATCCAGCAGTGCGACATCAGGTTCACCATTTGTTTGTTATGTATTCACAAAACACGACATAATGTTTACTCTCTGTTTGTTATGTATTCACCAACATGACATCACGTTTACTATCTGTTTGTTATGTATTCACCAGCACGACATCAGGTTTACTCTCTGTAGGTTATGTAATCACCAGCATGACATCAGGTTAACCATCTGTTTGTTATGTATTCAACAGCACGACATCAGGTTTACTCTCTCTGTTTGTTATGTATTCACCAGCACGACATCAGGTTTACTCTCTGTTTGTTATGCATTCACCAGCACGACATCATGTTTACTCTCTGTTTGTTATGTATTCACCAGCACGACATCAGGTTTACTCTCTGTTTGTTATGTATTCACCAGCACGACATCAGGTTTACTCTCTGTTTGTTATGTATTCACCAGCACGACATCAGGTGTACTCTCTGTTTGTTTTGTATTCACCAACATGACACCAGGTTTACTCTCTGTTTGTTATGTATTAACCAACACGACACCAGGTTTACTCTCTGTTTGTTATGCATTCACCAGCACGACACCAGGTTTACTCTCTGGTTGTTAAGTATTCACCAGCATGACATCAGATTTACCATCTGTTTGTTATGTATTCACCAGCACGACATCAGGTTTACTCTCTGTTTGTTATGTATTCACCAGCACGACATCAGGTTAACTCTTTGTTTGTTATGCATTCACCAACATGACATCAGGTTTACTATCTGTTTGTTATGTATTCACCAGCATGACATCAGGTTTACTCTCTGTTTGTTATGTATTCACCAGCACGACATCAGGTTTACTCTATGTTTGTTATGCATTCACCAACATGACATCAGGTTTACTCTCTGTTTGTTATGTATTCACCAACATGACATCAGGTCTGCTATCAGTTTGTTATGTATTCACCAACATGACATCAGGTTTACTCTCTGTTTGTTATGTATTCACCAACATGACATCGGGTTTACTCTCTGATTGTTTACTCTCTGGTTTATATGTTTTCACCAGCACAACATCAGGTTTACCCTCTGTTTGTTATGTATTCACCAACATGACATCAGGTTTACTCTCTGTTTGTTATGTATTCACCAGCATGACATCAGGTTTACTATCTGTTTGTAATGTATTCACCAACATGACATCAGGTTTACTCTCTGTTTGTTATATATTCACCAACATGACATCAGGTTTACCCTCTGTTTGTTATGTGTTCACCAGCATGTCATCAGGTTTACCATCTATTTGTAATGTATTCACCAACATGACATCAGGTTTACTCTCTGTTTGTTATGTATTCACCAACATGACATCAGGTTTACCCTCTGTTTGTTATGTATTCACCAGCATGACACAAGGTTTACAATCTGTTTGGTATGTATTCACCAGCACGACATCAGGTTTACCCTCTGTTTGTTATGTATTCACCAGCAAGACATCAGGTTTACCATCTGTTTGTTATGAATTCACCAGCACGACATCAGGTTTATTCTCTGTTTGTTATGTATTCACCAACACGTCATCATGTTTACTCTCTGTTTGTTATGTATCCACCAGCACGTCATCATGTTTAATCTATGTTTGTTATGTATTCACCAGCATGACATCAAGTTTACTCTCTGTTTGTTATGTATTCACCAACATGACATCAGGTTTGCTATCAGTTTGTTATGTATTCACCAACATGACATCAGGTTTACTATCTGTTTGTTATGTAAACACCAGCACGACATCAGGATTACTCTCTGTTTGTTATGTATTCACCAGCACGACATCGGGTTTACTCTTTGTTTGTTATGCATTCACCAACATGACATCAGGTTTACTATCTGTTTGTTATGTATTCACCAGCATGACATCAGATTTACTCTCTGTTTGTTATGTATTCACCAGCACGACATCAGGTTTACTCTCTGTTTGTTATGAATTCACCAACATGACATCAGGTTTACTCTCTGTTTGTTATGTATTCACCAACATGACATCAGGTTTGCTATCAGTTTGTTATGTATTCACCAACATGACATCAGGTTTACTCTCTGTTTGTTATGTATTCACCAACATGACATCAGGTTTACTCTCTGATTGTTTACTCTCTGGTTTTTATGTTTTCACCAGCACAACATCAGGTTTACCCTCTGTTTGTTATGTATTCACCAACATGACATCAGGTTTACTCTCTGTTTAGTAAATATGGTACATGTACCACTGCGTATTCATAAACAGTCGATATGGGACCACAACGTCATCTTAAATAGTATATATGGTACACTAAATATTCATAAATAGTATATATAGGACCACTGCGTATTCATAAACAGTATATATGGAACCACTGAATATTCATCAATAGTATATATGGACCACTGCGTATTCATAAACAATATATATGGTACCACTGCGTATTCATAAACAGTATATATGGAACATGTGCGTATTCATAAACAGTATATATGGTACCACTGAATATTCATAAATAGTATATATGGAACCACTGCGTTTTCATAAACAGTATATATGGTACTACTGAATATTCATAAATAGTATATATGGTACCACTGTGTATTCATAAACAGTATATATGGGATCACTGAATATTCATAAATATTATATATGGGACCACTGCGTATTCATAAACAGTATACGTGGTACCACTGCATATTCATAAACAGTATATATGGTACATGTGCGTATTCATTAACAGTTTATATGGAACCACAACGTTATCTTAAATAGTATATATTGTACCGCTGAATATTCAAAAATAGTATATATGGGACCACTGCGTATTTATAAACAGTATATATGGGGCCACTGAATATTCATAAATAGTATATATGCGACCACTGCGTATTCATAAATATTATATATGGTACCACTGCATATTCTTAAATTGTATATATGGTACCACTGCATATTCATTAATGGTATATATGGTACCACTGAATATTCATAAATAGTATATATGGTATCACTGCGTATTCATAAACAGTATATATGGGACCACAACGTTATCTTAAATAGTATATATGGTACCACTGAATATTCATAAATAGTATATATGAGACCACTGCGTATTCATAATCATTATATATGGGACCACTGAATATTCATAAATAGTTGATATAGGACCACTGCGTATTCATATACAGTAAATATGGTACCACTACGTATTCATAAACAGAATATATGGTACATGTGCGTATTCATAAACAGTATATATAGGACCACTGCCTATTCGTAAACAGTATATATGGGACCACTGAATATTCATAAATAGTATATATGGGACCACTGCGTATTCATAAACAGTATATATGGTACCACTGCATATTCATAAACAGTATATATGGTACAACTGCTTATTCATTAACAGTATATATGGTACCACTGAATATTCATAAATGGTATATATGGTACCACTGAATATTCATAAATAGTATATATTGGATCACAGCGTGTTCATTAACAGTATATATGGTACCTGTGCGAATTCTCAAACAGTACATATGGTACCACTGCGCGTCATAAACAGTATATATGGTACCATTGCGCATCATAAACTGTATATTTGGTACCACTGTGTATTCATAAACAGTATATATAGGACCACTGCGCGTCATAAACAGTATATATGGTACCTGTGCGAATTGATAAACAGTACATATGGAACCACAACGTAATCTTAAATAGTATATAAATTTTAGTTTTTGGTACCTCTGAATATTCATAAATAGTATATATGGGACCACTGCGTATTCATAAACAGTATATATTGTACCACTGCATATTTATAAAAGTATATATGGTATCACTGCGTATTCATAAACATTATATATGGTACATGTGCGTATTCATAAACAGCATATATGGTACCACTGCATATTTATAAATAGTATGTATGGTACCACTGCGTATTCATAAACAGTATATATGGAACCACAACGTAATCTTAAATAGTATATATATTCATAAACAGTATATATGGTACAACTGCATATTCATAAATAGTATATATGGTACCACTGCGTATTCATTAACAATATATATGGTACCACTGAATATTCATAAATAGTATATATGGCACCACTGTGTATTCATAAACAGTATTTATGGGACCACTGAATATTCATAAATAGTATATATTGGACCACTGCGTATTCATAAACAGTATATATGGGACCACTGAATATTCATAAAGTGTATATATGGGACCACTGTGTATTCATAAACTGTATATATGGTACCACTGCATATTCTTAAATAGTATATATGGTACCACTACATATTCATTAATAGTATATATATGGTACCACTGAATATTCATAAATAGTATATATGGTACCACTGCGTATTCATAAACAGTATATATGGGACCACAACGTTATCTTAAATAGTATATATGGTACCACTAAATATACATAAAGAGTATATATGGGACCACTGCGTATTCATAAACAGTATATATGGTACCACTGCATATTCTTAAATAGTATATTATGGTACCACTGCATATTCATTAACAGTATATATGGTACCACTGAATATTCATAAATAGTATATATGGTGCCACTGCATATTCATAAACAGTATATATGGGACAACAACGTTATCTTAAATAGTATATATGGTACCACTTAATATTCATAAATAGTATATATAGGACCACTGCGTATTCATAAACATTATATATGGGATCACTGAATATTCATAAATAGTATATATGGGACCACTGCGTATTCATAAACAGTATATATGGTACATGTGCGTATTCATAAACAGTATATATGATACATGTGCGTATTCATAAACAGTATATATAGGACCACTGCCTATTCATAAACAGTATATATGGGACCACAACGTTATCTTAAATACTATATATGGTACCACTGAATATTCATAAATAGTATATATGGTACCACTGCATATTTATAAACAGAATATATGGGACCACTGCGTATTCATTAACAGTTTATTTTGAACCACAACGTAATCTTAAATAGTATATATGGGACCACTGAATATTCATAAATATTATATATGAGGCCACTGCCTATTCATAAACAGTATATATGGGACCACTGAATATTCATAAATAGTATATATGGGACCACTGCGTATTCATAAACAGTATATATGGTACCACTGCGTATTCATAAACAGTATGTATGGTACCACTGCGTATTCATAAACAGTATGTATGGTACCACTGCGTATTCATAAACAGTATGTATGGTACCACTGCGTATTCATAAACAGTATGTATGGTACCACTACGTATTCATAAACAGTATGTATGGTACCACTGCGTATTCATAAACATTATGTATGGTACATGTGCGTATTCATAAACAGTATATATGGTACCACTGCGTATTCATAAACAGTATATATGGTACCACTGCGTATTCATAAACAGTTTATATGCTACCACTGCGTATTCATAAATAGTATATATGGTACCACTGCATATTGAAAAATAGTTTAATGATAATTAATAATGATAAATCCATTTTAAAATTATTTGATTTTAAGACAAGTAAACCGTTATTTCTTGATATACTGCCTTTAAAAAGAGAATAATAGCCAGAACCAATAACTAGAACCAATTCTGAATATTTCAAAACTGGTCACTGTTAGCCACATGAAGAAATGATCACACTGGTTGCTAGTTTAATACTATTGAAGGTTAAAGTAATAATTGGTTAGAATGCGCAATAATTATTTTGTTAAAATGTAAAACTCCATAGATCGAATTATGTTTTGGATATTGGCATCTCTGTAGTGACAATACAGTTCCGGATGAGAGTCTATGTATATAAGAGATATAGAGAACATTTATTGAGACATGGTAAGAGTCACATCTGAGATGCAAGCAAATCAATTGTGATATTCTCGCATCATGATGCAGAACGAGAAATCTAAGATGGTCGCCAAGATGGCTGCAAAATCATGAAATATATTTAATTAACATGTCAATTTTTCAGTATCATAATCAAATAATTGTTTTATTATTAAGCATCCAAAAATGGAAGAAGTATTTTTATCATAGTGAGCTTTGAGTTGGAAGAAAAGAAATTAACGTCCTTTATCTGCAAAAAAACTAGTTTACAATTTCTATAATTTGGAACTATGTATAAACGCTAAAACCGAATACATTGAAACACGATACAAAACCAAAAAAATGTGTCGTTTCAATCATATATAATACTTTCTTTGTTGTGTTTGCATATTTATATACTTACACATTTTGTATATTAGACCGAATGACCTCACATTGAAATAAGAAGGAAATGTGAAAATGAGGTAGGATATTGAACAAGTGCCATATGAAACGTTATATTTGACAAATGACTGTTATTACGATTATTTACTTGGAGTTATTGCTATCATACGTATAACAACTGATGAATCTTAAATACATTTGACACTTTTTCACATAGATAAACACAATGTAAGAAATACTGTTCCAACCTCTACCAGAGGTATTCATACTTCTTAAAACAGAAACAAAATCATATTGGAGTATTTTAAATGATATATTTGGAAAATTATCAAATTATCGAGTTAAAGCGTGAATGCAATTATTAATATCATATTTACATTTGAACATTTAGCGGTTCTGTATAATAAAGATAAAGTATCATTTACACGACTAGTGTATGGCTCCTTCAGTACTGCTATGTTTTCACCATCGTTTAACCGTTCTGCAGAATTTACACACGTTTTCTTAAAAACCTATTGATTTTGAATCGCATGCATATATATAAAACATTTCTAGATTTTTTTAGGTATTTACATTTATTTTGTCATTTTAAATTCAATCGTGTTCCAGTTGAGCGTGAACTCTTGAGTTGAGCATTTAAGATCAGTTTTATTAATCTAAGGATCTAATCGATAGAATTTGGAGAAATGATATTCAGTGATTGCTCGTATTATACAAACACGAAAATAAGACCTAAACGTTTTATTTGCCTATTATCACCAAGTCTCAGTTCATTTGTTTGCAGATGATATGACATGTTTGATGTAGAGCGTTATAAATCATTTATCATTTATGCAAATACCTCAAGATAGGGGGATGGGTTTTATAACATTTATATAAATGTTTTTTAATTCTGAAAGAAAAAAAATGTCTCTGTACAATCAGTTCTAACCGACACTCTGCCTGTTTTGTCTCTGTACAATCACTTCTAACCGACACTCTGCCTGTTTTGTCTCTGTACAATCAGTTTTTACCGACACTCTGCCTGTTTTGTCTCTGTACAATCAGTTCTAACCGACACTCTGCCTGTTGTGCCTCTGTACAATCACTTCTAACCGACACTCTGCCTGTTTTGTCTCTGTACAATCACTTCTAACCGACACTCTGCCTGTTTTGTCTCTGTACAATCACTTCTAACCGACACTCTACCTGTTTTATCTCTGTACAATCAGTTCTAACCGACACTCTGCCTGTTTTGCCTCTGTACAATCAGTTCTAACCGACACTCTACATGTTTTGTCTCTGTACAATCAGTTCTAACCGACACTCTGCCTGTTTTGCCTCTGTACAATCAGTTCTAACCGACACTCTACATGTTTTGTCTCTGTACAATCAGTTCTAACCGACACTCTGCCTGTTTTGTCTCTGTACAGTTCGTAATGATGGTTGTTTACTTAAGAACGTGGCGCAATAAAGAAGTCAACAGTTATTTACTCTCTGACCGCAGATCGATACGAATAACTGGCTATCAAATTGGAAAAAAAAAGAAAGCAGACAAAACCTAATAAAACAATTTGCTCAGCAAAAAGTTTTCCAACACCTATAACCATTTTCAAATAAAGAGGCGTTCTTTTCTTATCGTGACTTGATGTGTGTTAAGCTGTTTAATAATTCCATGTGTAGTGGGAGTCGTTGACCAACTCCTCAGTGAACCCACAATCACAATTAACTCTTCGGTTGGGTCTGTGATTATAGTATGCCTATGATTCTATACCACATCCGACATAATTTCAAAACAGTTCGACTTTCATAAATGTTCTAATATTGTAAATGTATTTAAAATCATTGTTGTACTTGTCCAGTGGCACATATTGTAATGTCCGTAACTATCATTACAAGATATTCGCAGTAATTACACGGGTGTGTGTTTGTGTGTGTGTGTGTGTGGGGGGGGGGGGGGGGGGGGGTGGTCGGGGGGTCATACATGTATATACTGCAAGAACTACAGAACGACCGGGTGAATTCAGAGTCACAGTCACTTTATCTTGGACGGCAAACAGGCCGCTTTAGTTAACTTTCACATCCTACATTAGAAATCACCAGCAAACAAAACACATTTGACCTTTTAATAAGAGCAAATACCACAGCAAGAAGACTTTCCGGAAGGAAGAAATAAGTACGTACCGACAACATTCATTGTTGAGACTTGAACGCCAATCTTGGTTTTAAATTAGTTTGAATAACCACGGCATGCGCATAATACGAGAACATGTCTTATTTATGAAGGCCATTGGGTCAAAGGTTAACTAGTGAAATATCGACGAATTTGCTCACACTATGACATAACTCAACATCAAATTATTTTAGTATCCATTAGGGCTTTATGGTAATATGTGTCTAATATCATTATAAAACTTCAACACATCTATATGTCGTGGTATGTATACCAGGTAAACACAAAACAGTTGAATGAGTTATAAGGCATCATGTATACGTAAGACTCCTGTTAAATAGTTAACCATCAGAACTTATCTATGTTGATATTAAAATGATAGTATGTATGATTTACTTAGGTCCCTTGGTCAAAGGTCAACTCGTAAAATATTAATAAAATTGCTCAATATATGTCATAATTTTGATTTGTTTTAAATATATATACAATATAGTGTCATAGTGTCAATATATACACAAAACGTAACTGTATGTTCCAAGTCCGAAAAAAATTCTCCCATTCCTGCTCATAGAAGATACGGGTTTCTCCATGGAGCTTTCTCGCATGGCCTGACGAAAATCTGGGTCTAAATCATGTTTTGTAATTCACATATGCTTCTACATATGCACAGATTAATGACATAAATTTCATATATTTATACTGAAGATGATTTCAATGACTTTGCCACAGTGCATCACTGTACATCATAGGACATCACAATAACACAGGATATCACAATAACACAGGGCATCACAATAACATAGGACATCACAATAACATAGGACAATAACACAGGGCATCACAATAACACAGGACATCACAATAACATAGGACATCACAATAACACAGGGCATCACAATAACATAGGGCATCACAATAACACAGGACATCACAATAACATAGGACATCACAATAACATAAGACATCACAATAACACAGAGCATCACAATAACATAGGACATCACAATAACATAGGACATCACAATAGGACATCACAATAACACAGGGCATCACAATAACACAGGACATCACAATAACATAGGTCATCACAATAACATAACACATCACAATAACACAGGGCATCACAATAATATAGGACATCACAATAACATAGGACAATAACACAGGGCATCACAATAACACAGGACATCACAATAACACAGGGCATCACAATAACACAGGACATCACAATAACATAGGACATCACAATAACACAGGGCATCACAATAACACAGGACATCACAATAACACAGGACATCACAATAACATAAGACATCATAATAACATAAGACATCACAATAACATAGGGCATCACAATAACATATGGCATCACAATAACACAGGGCATCACAATAACACAGGACATCACAATAACACAGGGCATCACAATAACACAGGACATCACAATAACACAGGACATCACAATAATATAGGACATCACAATAACATAGGACATCACAATAACATAGGACATCACAATAACACAGGACATCACACTAACATAGGGCATCACAATAACACAGGACATCACAATAACACAGGACATCACAATAACACAAGACATCACAATAATATATGACATCACAATAACACAGGGCATCACAATAACATAGGGCATCACAATAACACAGGACATCACAACAACACAGGACATCGCAATAATATAGGACATCACAATAACATAGGACATCACAATAACACAGGACATCACAATAACACAGGGCATCACAATAACACAGGGCATCACAATAACACAGGACATCACAATAACACAGGACATCACAATAACACAGGGCATCACAATAACACAGGACATCACAACAACACAGGACATCACAACAACACAGGACATCACAATAACACAGGACATCACAATAACATAGGACATCACAATAACACAGGACATCACAATAACACAGGGCATCACAATAACACAGGACATCACAATAACATAGGACATCACAATAACACAGGACATCACAATAACATAGGGCATCACAATAACACAGGACATCACAATAACACAGGACATCACAATAACATAGGACATCACAATAACACAGGACATCACAATAACACAGGGCATCACAATAACACAGGACATCACAATAACATAGGACATCACAATAACATAGGACATCACAATAACATAGGGCATCACAATAACACAGGACATCACAATAACACAGGACATCACAATAATATAGGACATCACAATAACATAGGACATCACAATAACATAGGACATCACAATAACACAGGGCATCACAATAACATAGGGCATCGAAATCACATGGGGCATCAAAATAACTGTTGAGCTGCACCAGAAAATGACTCGCACAATGAACGCAAATAGTAAACCAATATTAAGGTTATCATCCATTACACCGATTGGTAAAGTAGTATCTGCAATGTGGAAGCTCATAAGCTAAATAATTTATGTCCAGATGCTGTTATAAATTTGGTTTGCACTATTTGCAAGTTTGGCATGCAAAGCAAAGTTTTTGCAAAATTTAACAACATTCTGAAGTACCTAGTCTTCAAAATGTTTGTCGCGGCTAGTTGTCTGGGAAAACGCTCTTTTCGGAGCCAAATACAGTCGTGGTAAAACTGTTAAACAATGTACACACGGTTAATTCAACATATAATTTGTAATTACTTAACCATCTATAAAACCAAGAAAAAAGTACATTGTTTGCATTTCCTAGATAGGAGCGCTTCAGTTACCTCCCTTGGTATTTAGTAAAATATGTTGGTTTATTATGCGTTTCAAAATAGAGTACTGGCGACCATGACACTGGGCTGTTTGTGGTCGATCGGCGACACTTGCAGGGAAAGAATTATTGAAGCATTAAGCAAAGTTTGATATTTATAAAACAATATGTGGCATAGATCCACCTGATATTCGGCAAAGCTTCTCACTGCAATTTAGAAAAAGTTTTTAAAATATAAATGTTGATTCTTGAGTTTTTTTATTTGAGATTGTAAGAAGAGTTTATCAAAGGCGTTAATCGAATGGCGAAATTCAGTTTGTTTCGTAATTAAACTTAAAATAAGTATAATTTCCAATTCTTTCAAATCAGATGAAATAAAAAATGCAGAATCAAAGCAATATGTGAAAAATGAAGGAATATGAGAAATTATAAACAGCACTAAAGAAACGAATTGTATTAATTTCATCCCTGGACTTGAAAGCAGTAAAACATTGGAATTGAGATGTAAAATTATACCAAAAAGTCTATATTTGTTAACAATACCTCTTTTATTTTTTGTTAACAATCCCTATTTGTATACAATACCAATTTTATTTGTTTACAATACCAATTTTACCAATTTTATTTGTTTACAATACCAATTTTATTTGTTTACAATACCTATTTTATTTTTTGTTTACAATACCAATTTTATTTGTTTACAATACCTAATTTATTTGTTTACAATACTTACTTTAATTGTTTACAATACCTACTTTATTTGTCTACAATACCTATTTGTTTATAATACCTATTTCATTTGTTTATGGTACCTACTATATTTGTTTACAATACCTATTTTATTTTTTGTTTACAATACCAATTTTATTTGTTTACAATACCAATTTTATTTGTTTACAATACCTATTTTATTTTTTGTTTACAATACCAATTTTATTTGTTTACAATACCTATTGTATTTGTTTACAATACCTACTTTAATTGTTTACAATACTTACTTTATTTGTTTACAATACTTATTTGTTTATAATACCTATTTCATTTGTTTATAGTACCTACTATATTTGTTAACAATCCCTATTTTATTTTTTGTTTACAATACCAATTTTATTTGTTTACAATACCTATTTTATTTGTTTACAAAACGTACTTTAATTGTTTACTATACCTACTTTATTTGTTTACAATACCTATTTGTTCATAATACCTATTTCATTTGTTTATAGTACCTACTATATTTGTTTACAATACCTATTTTATTTTTGTCTACAATACTACAATACCTACTTGATTAGTTTACAATACATATTTCATTTGTTTACAATACCTATTATATTTGTTTATTATACCTTTTTTATTTGTTACCAATACCTACTTTATTTGTTTACAATATCTACTTTATTTGTTTATAATATCTACTTTATTTGTTTACAATATCTACTTTTTTTACAATATCTTCTTTATTTGTTTACAATATGTACTTTATTTTTGTCTACAATACTACACTACCTACTTGATTAGTTTACAATACCTATTTCATTTGTTTACAATACCTATTATATTTGTTTATTATACCTATTTTATTTGTTACCAATACCTACTTTATTTGTTTACAATACCTTCTTTATTTGTTTACAATACCTACTTTATAAGTTTGCAATATCTACTTTATTTGCTTACAAAATCTACTTCCTTTGTTAACAATACCTACTTTATTTATTTATAATATATATTCTATTTGTTCACAATATTTACTTTGCTTGTTTACAATATCTACTTTATTTGTTTACAATACCTACTTTATTTGTTTATAATATCTTCTTTACTTGTTTACAGTATCTACTTTTTTACAATACCTACTTTATTTGTTTACAATATCTACTTTATTTGTTTACAATGCCTACTTTTTTGTTTACAATACCTACTTTATTTGTTTGTAATATCTATTGTATTTGTTTACAATACCTACTTTGTTTGTTTACAATATCTTCTTTATTTGTTTACAATATCTACTTTATTTGTTTTCAATACCTACTTTATAAGTTTGTAATACCTACTTTATTTGTTTATGATATCTATTTTATTTGTTTACAATACCTACTTTGTTTGTTTACAATATCTACTTTATTTGTTTACAATACCTACATTATTTGTATGGGAAAAAATTGAATACCGATATGATGACTTGATTAATTCATTTGTGATAATATACATGTCATAAATGCAAAGATACATCAACCATATCAATATACACTATTACAGAAGCATTAACATGTATCTTAAACAATGTATCAAACTAGTTTTCTTGTTAATATAATATATACTTGCTATCACATATTTAATATTTTTTCTTGTTACACAAGTATTCACTTAGTTAAAATATTGATTAATAATTTTGAGACACTTATATTTTACAAGATAAGGATAACTCATAAAGTTTTACAACTTATTTCCACTGGGTTCCTTTTAAGCATACTGTCATGGATCAAACTATTGACATTTATTACAAAACTTATGTTTCATGTCAGTTTCATAACATAGAAATTAAAATATGTATCACAGCTATAAATCCACATTAATGACGAATAAGTTGATTTGTAAACTTGCAATTAAGAGAGTAGAACGTATATCACACTAGCATTTTCTATTTGTCATTTTAAAGGGTCGTAAATTGAAACCAACATTTATTGAATAATGCATAATTATTCATTACATTACATGGTAAAAATCCCATGTAAGAAATGTTACCTACCATCTACAAGATCAATGGACCAATATAATTTGAAATTTTATTTTGCACAACGAACCTATTTTAATCAACAAAAACTTAGTAAAATTGTTTAATAAGCAATAACGAGAATAGATATACATGTCATGTATTTTGAAGGTTTTCATGTCATAGTTGTGTCCTTACTATATAACATCCTGTTTATGAAATCTCTCTAGTACTTTTAAATTTGTGTACTTCTTGTAAAACAATCTTCACTCGCTCATGCCTTCCAAGTTCCGTGATTCGAATGAATGGTATATCACAGTCAATCAATTCCTCTTCAAACATCACGTAAAACTGTCGCAGCTCCTCAATAGAAGATGACAAGCGAACGTTATCGTCTGAAATGCATTCTTTGTGTGGTGAAATCAGGAAAATGAGGGATTTTCGCAAACTGAAATTAAAGAAGACATATGTGAGCATATGTAACGAACTGCATCAAAACGAAATTAGACTAATACGAGTTCAGTTAAATGAAAGAAATTAATGGTTATAAAAGGAAAGAGAACTATTCCTTGGTACCATTATTCAGACAGGTGTTGAGTTTGGTTATATACCTTTTGAAACTGTTAACAGTTTTAGATAACATTAATTTTTATTCATAATATGGTTTTCATTATAGAATTATATTATTTTATATTTTTTCGAATATAGAGTCATTACTATAATTATTATCATATAAAGCTCTATACCTATGTTTGTGTATGACCCAGATAATTTCTCCAAAAATGGTATATAGTAGTACTTGAAGCATACATTTTGTATTTCCTTCGTGTATATGAACAAAAGTGTAGTTTAGAAACATGTAATTCTTCAATTGCAATATTTCTATTTATCTCAGGTGTTGTTGTTTAAACATGTGCTATTTTTGCATGGCTATACCAAAGCATAGGAATATCAGACACAAAAATTAGGCATCACTGTTAAATTTGAAATTTCCAGGGTGAATATAATCAAAGGAAGGGCATGACGTCATGTCATCCTGGTTCCAGCAGTTGAGGTTCTTCGACGTTTTAATTTAAATAATTTATTATCACATTTGCATTACACTGCATGAGCAGGTAAGTTCTTTAACTGATCAGTTAATTTGCATAATGATGATTAGTATTGCGATATATCAACTTTTTGGAAGTGTTTCAGTGTAACGATTCGCCTATTGTTTGTGTACTGGATTTTGTATGTGTATATTACTGTGCATGTGTATATTTCTGCGATGGGTATATTACTGTGCATGTGTATATTACTGTGCATGTTTACTGTGTATGTGTATATTACTGTGTATGTGTACATTACTGTGTATGTGTATATTACTGTACATGTGTACATTACTCTGCATGTGTATATTACTGTGTATGTCTATATTACTGTACATGTGTACATTACTGTGCATGTGTATATTACTGTGCATGTTTATATTTGTGTATATTACTGTGCATGTGTATATTACTGTGTATGTGTATACTACTGTGTATGTGTATATTACTGTGCATGTGTATATTACTGTGTTTGTGTATATTACTGTACATGTGTATATAACTGTGTATTTGTATATAACTGTACATGTGTATATTACTGTGCATGTGTATATTACTGTGTTTGTGTATATTACTGTGCATATGTATATTTCTGTGCATGTGTATCTTACTGTGCATGAATATATTACTATTACTATGCATGTGTATATTACTGTGCATGTGTATATTACTGTGCATATTACTGTGCATGTGTATATTACTGTGCATGTGTATATTATTGTGCATGTGTATATTAGATCTTTCTTAACTGATTTTACAATACGATGTAGAATGTTCTCATGCACAAAACACGTGGGGTTAATGTCAAGGTTACGTTTGTTTACATAAATTCTTGGTTAGCGACTGGGTTTTTAGTCGGGTGTTTCATGACATTTGGTTATTGAACATGACGAATTTACACATACAAGCTTTTATTAAATGTTGCCATTAATTATTTCAGAATAAACAAAAGCTTTCCATAGCTGTTGGCCTACATAGACTTTTTGTTTATGCCTTATGATATGGTTTTACTTTATGAATGAGGATGAGGGAATATATCAGGAAAAAACGCTATAAATATAGAAGTATTATTACAATAGATAATAAAAATCATATCATTATCATTAATAAATAAAATCCGAATGGTTTGGTATGTCAAATCCATCACAACGTGACAAATTCGATAATAAAATTGGAGTGGTAAACGTGAAACGAAAACCCCATTCAGACTCTTTCTAAAATGGAACAATTTTAACTACGTGCAAGCCAGTATCAAATGCGGATCTACTCTTTGAACAAAGCAGATTACGCATCCCTGTAAACTCCTCTATTTTATTAAAAAAAAAGAGTAGTGTATGCCCGTTCAGACTTTGTGTTGCGCCTCTCTTAAACTGCAATCCTGGGTCCAGCCCTGTGCATAACAGATCAAACTGAAATCCTGGGGCCAGCCCTGTGCATAACAGATCAAACTGAAATCCTGGGTCCAGCCCTGTGCATAACAGATCAAATTGAAATCCTGGGTCCAGCCCTGTGCATAACAGATCAAATTGAAATCGAAATGAAATTCCGTGACTCATTTGATACAGCACAAAATATGTTGCACTTTTCAGCTGAAAATATTTTGTAGTCAAACCTGCACGCATAGTCCAAGTTAAGAATCCCTTTTGAAAACATTATTTTGGCACGTTTAAATAGATAACTTTTTTGAAATATGGGGTCAGTGAGTATATATAGGAATGTTATATTAGAAAATATGTTTTCAGCAATTTTAAATGTTTGGAAAATCCTTCATATTTCACTCTTTTAAAGTTCACCATACCCCAGCCATATCCCCCCATTGTATAACTTATTCGTTTTGATACTGTTTTTAGCATATAAAAGGCTATACTTGGCCTACTCACTCAAATTTTGTGGAAAAAAAGCATCTGTGTTATAGAACTATTGCTATTTTACTGAGAGCAGGTCTTGTTCAGGTCCTGATAATGACAATAGATGAAAATATGTTTATTCAGTTATTTAGGCCACCAGCCCATAAACCAACATGTACAATTTTATAAAGTCTGGTGTATATAACAAGAGTAAAGAATATACAATAATGTTATAACATTATATAAATATAGAAAAATGTTGTATTCATTCCTATAATAACGACATATGTCAATTCAGCATTAGGTCAAAATATTTTCTATGTTATTTTGCAGGAATTCCTATCTTTTATCAAAAAAATACAACTCATAAACAAGTTTACAAAATAGAACAAGTTTGTCTTTTTTAAATTCTTTATATTTTAAAATATGTTTGGAAATAATGTAAAAAAAACCCATTTTATTAATTCCTTAATAATAAATTATGTGAGATAAATGTCTTCAGCGTTATTTTGAACGAGTTGTTGTCTTTTATGAAAAAACTCATAAACACATTTACAAAGTTGAATAAGTTTGTCAGCTTTTTTTGTATTAATTATATTGTAAAATGTGTTTTGGGTAGGGTGTTTGCCAGTAAGTATACCAAATTTGTTTCTTAAATACATATAGTATTACATTTCATTACAACGTGGTATTCATCTTCGATGTCACGAGATTGACATAGAGTACAAACTCTCTCCATGTATGGGATGTTATTGTGTCTTCCTGTTTCTACATTACGACCGTGTGCTGAACATCTCAGTTTGGCAAGTGCTTTTTTGAATTTTAAAGGTATTTTAAAACTCAAATATTGTTCGACATATAGGTGAGATTTATAGTGTTGGTAGTGCGCAGCTCCGTTAGAATGACATATTTCAGCTCGCCAACCCTGAAAAGCCTTATCAATCAAACGCTATTTAAAAGCGTTTATAAATAGTAAGTTATCCCGACTTCGTCTGAAATCCAAAACAAACCCAAAGCCGTATCTATACAGTAAATTCTTAACATTTGATGCCCATATATTTCTGCCGGTTTCATTTAAACTACGAAGAATCATATAACAGTGTTTAGGATATCTAGTTCTACACATTCCAATAAGACGTAGGCAGTATTTAATACACTTACAAAAATAGATGACATATAATGGAAATCTCTCGCATTTGCCTCTTGACATTGCGTTGAATGAATTTTTAGAAAGTTTAAGATATCTAGAACAAAACTGATTATGCACTTTTTCTATTTGCGGCGCATGTTGTTATCCCCAAATTTCCGCTCCATATGTTAAAATAGGTACTACCATAGTATCAAACAGTTTAAATGATTCCGTTTGCTCAAAATAGCCAACATTTGTTTGGAGTTTTGATATTGAAATAATTGATTTTTTACTTTGAGAAGCCAACGTCTCTTTGGCTTTAGTCCAAATTAATTTAGGTGTGACTAAGAGACCCATAAACTTATAAAAAGAAACGGATTCACTTGCAGCACCATTATAAAACCATTTTTCTATATTCTTTAAGAATCCACCATTTCTAAAAAACATAACTTTGGTTTTCTTTAAGATAAAACTCATTCCAGTTCTGTTGCAAAAAATTGCAATTATATTTATTTGTCTTTGCACATTCCCAACTGTATCGCTACAGTTTGCCATATCGTCTGCGTATAAGATAGCAAAAATATCATTAATTTCGTTTAAAATTTGTATACCATTATCACCTGATAGTTTCTATCAAATCATTTATGAAAAGATTAAATAAAATTGTACTCAATTTGCAGCCTTGTCGGCAACCAATATTACATTTGAAGAACTCTGTATGACTACTATCAGCTAACTGAACGTATGATGTAAGGTTATTATATATTGATACAAGAAGATTTATCATGTCCACCAACTCCTTTGCGAATAAGACAATTAAGTAATTCTACATATTTAATGGTATCGAAAGCTTTACTAAAATTTACAAATAGGCAATAAAAACGTCCTCCCCTTTTGCTTAAGTATTTTTGAACCATTGACTGTAATGTGAATAAATTATCTATAGTTGAAAACACTTTCCGAAAACCAGATTGTGCTTCGTCAATTTTACTTTCATTATCAGCTCAAAAAGTAAGTCTTTTAAACATCATGTCTGTAAGAACTTTATTAAGTGTATCAATAAGTGAAATACCTCTGTAATTGTTAGTATCTTCCATTGAGCCCATTGGTGAAAAGGACACAATAAACATTGTCCCCAAGCTACTGGGAATTTACCTGTTTCTAACATTCTATTGTATAATGGAAGTAATAATGGTGATATGTCTTTTAGAGAATACTTTATCATCTCTGGTAAAATTCCACTAGGACCAGTTGACTTACCAAGTCAAACCGGAAATCGTTGTCTCTAGTTCTAACATTGAAAAGGGGTCATTAAAACGTTTATCTACAATAACATTTTTGCTTCGTTCAAATTTTCATGAGAAACACGTTCTGCTTCACTTGATTGTAACAGATTTTTGAAATAGGTATACCATGCGTACCTAGTAATGATATTTTCGCCTCGCATTTTCTTAAATCTTAATTTCATGTTTTCCAAAATAAATTGGTATTTAACCGTGAGTCCAGAAGCTCTTTTTCATATTTGTCTTCAGTTAGGTTTGTTTAAGTTTGCAAACCTGCTTGTACTTATCTTTAAATGACTCGTTTATTCGTAAATGTTCGCGTGAGCTGTTTAATCTAAACGTACATAAGGCCTTAGTCTTTTCTTTTTTTAAGGATTCGCATTATTCATCCCACCAAGATTGTTGCCGCTGTGTGCTTTGATTTGTGGAAAATAAGTCCTCTTTCTCATGTTTGTCGCAGCTTTCTGATACATATCAACTATTAAATCTACAGCTTCGTTTGTATCGTTTGCCAATATGGCCTTACAGATATCATCTTTTACATTCGTAACCAAAGCTTTTAAATTGTTTAAACATATTTCTATATTTTCTTCGTCCCATTTAAAAAGGTTAAATGTATCTTAGATCTATCATTTGCAGGTATTTGGTTGTAATTTAAGCTTTCGTTTTCACTATCATTAATTACATTTGCAAAATACAAGCTGAATAATAATGAAAAGTGGTCTGATTCTGTTCTATCGCCAACAGCAAAATTAGAAATGTAAGGGAAAAGGTTAGACGATGCTATAGCATAATCAACTAAGATACATCCGTCATTTGCTGTTGAAGTGAAGTAATCGTCTTTGTCTTTATGTATTCTACCAGTAAGTATGTGTATTCCATAAGACTTGCACAGTTTTATTAATGAGTTACCAAACGAGTTAGATATTTTGTCTTTGGAATACCTAAGCATTGAAAAATCATCATTTTCATATAAAACATCATCGTCTTTAAATACAAAATCAACATTGTCTTTTTCTAAAACATCTTGAAACTCGCCACATTTGGCATTAAAGTCACCAGCTAAAATAATATCGACATCAGTGTATTCAGAAACTACATGAGATAAGTTTTCTTCAAATAAATGTACACCATTAAATCCATTTATTTCGCTGTAAATAGGTGACCTTCCTGGTGAAATATACAGAAAACATTTTTTTTTTATATTAAAAGTGTCATTTGCAATTCGTAAAAATAAGCAGTTTTTTTTTAATTGATCAAATACTTTTGTGATTATACCCTTTTCGATGAGGTGTGATTTAACAAATACTGTTACCCTACCAGAGTGGCGGCCCTTGTTATACCTCCTTTTTCTAATAGAATTATAGCAGTGATACCTTCGAGTAAACAATTAAATTCGTCTTCAGATTTAGACCAGGACTCATTTAACGCACAAATTTCAAATTTCTTTAAGTAACTAAGCAGTTCCAAATTGTTACCATGTTTTAACAAACCTTGTATGTTCCATGAAATCACAATTATATTAAATGATGAAGGCTGACTATGTCTGCTAGGGCTTTGACCACCTTTCTATTTATTTACTTCCACAATGTCATTCTGATCATAATCATATACAAAAGGGTCACCATTTACCACTAACTTATCAAATCTCAGAAAGGCACGATTTCCTTTTGCAATTTCTCTATAAAGAAATGACCTCAAGTCACTTCTGGCCTTAGCCACTCTACTTGGGAAATCCTCAGATACGTATATTTCCTTTCCAAGTGTACTTTCAACAGGTCTGATGTTGTCTCTTTTTTCGTCTGTCCTAGCGTTGTTCTGGTCTTCGGTTCTTTTGCGTAGCTGTTGGTTCAAATCTTTGGTTTTTGATCTGTATTCTTTTATGATGTTGTACTTGTCTTTAAAGAGAGAGAATTTAACAATGACTGGTCTTGGAGATTCTTTTCCTTGAAGTCAGTGGGCTCGTTCTTTTTCATTTTTTTCGTCCAGTTCTAGATTGTAAGCTATAAAATGCCATACTTTTACTTCTGTGTCTTCCCTTGACTCATTTTTTGATTCTTGGATACCGAAAATTTTTAAGTTTTCCCTACGACACTAGGCTTCTAAACGTTCGCACTTTTCTTCATTAGAGTTTAGGCGCTCTTCAAATTTGATGTCTTTGGTAGACAGTTCTGACATTGACATCTGCATTGAATCCTGTTTTTCCTCCATTAATCTATTAGATTCTTTTACTTCTTTCAATGACTGTTCAAAACCGATACCATTAAGGTGAGTGGTCTGTGATGGAATTATAATAGTAAATTATATTAACCGTTTCGGC
Organism: Panopea generosa; assembly: GCA_029582155.1. NCBI lineage: Eukaryota > Metazoa > Mollusca > Bivalvia > Adapedonta > Hiatellidae > Panopea > Panopea generosa. Next base: position 36,997,614 of record CM055901.1, on the reverse strand, counting down.
GCAAACGCCAAATTTTATGTTTTTATTTTCTTATTGTTTGCTTTCTATTATCATTTAAAACTCTAGTGTTTACGAAGTGTGGATTTTGCGAACACATCTCCGGTGTTTACGAAGTGTGATAGTTGCGCATACAGTTCTGGTGTTACGAACTGTAGAGAACAAATACCAAGCCCGTGACTGGAGAACAAATATCAAACCCGTGACTTGAGAACAATTACCAATACCAAGTATTTTACTGGAGAACAAATACCAAGCCCGTGACTGGAGAACAAATACAAAGCCGTGAATGGAGAACACATACCAATACCAAGCCCGTGACTGGAGAACACATACTAAGCCCATGACTGAAGAACAAATACCAAGCCGGTGATTGGAGAACACATACCAATACCAAGCCCGTGATTGAAGAACACATACTAAGCCCGTGACTCGAGAACAAATACCAAGCCCGAGATTGGAGAACAAATACCAAGCCCGTGACTGAAGAACACATACCAAGCCCGTTACTGGAGAACAAATACCAAGCCCGTGACTCGATAATAAATACCAAGCCCGTGACTGGAGAACAAATATCAAGCCCGTGACTGGAGAACAAATACCAATACCAAGTCTTTGACTGGAGAACAAATACCAAGCCTGTGACTGGAGAACAAATACCAATCCCGTGACTAGAGAACACATACCAATATCAAACCCGTGAATGGAGAACGCATACTAAGCCCGTAACTGCAGAACAAATACCAAGCCCGTGACTAGAGAACACATACCAAGCCCGTTACTGGAGAACAAATACCAAGCCCTTAACTGGAGAACAAATACCAAGCCAGTGACTGGAGAACACGTACCAAGCCCGTGACTAGTGAACGAATACCAAGCCCATGATTGGAGAACAAATACCAAGTCCATGACTGGAGAACACATACCCCAAACCGGTGACTGGAGAACAAATACCAATCCCGTGACTGGAGAACAAATACCAAACCCGTGACTGGAAAACACATACCAAGACCTTGACTGGAGAACACATACCAAGCCCGTGACTGGAGAACAAATACCAAGCCAGTGACTGGAGAACACATACCAAGCCCGTGACTGGTGAACAAATACCAAGCCGGTGACTGGAGAACAAATACCAAGTCCGTGACTGGAGAACACATACCAAGCCCGTGACTGGAGAACAAATATCAAACCCGTGACTTGAGAACAAATACCAATACCAAGCCTTTGACTGGAGAACAAATACCAAGCCCGTGACTGGAGAACAAATACAAAGCCGTGAATGGTGAATACAAACCAATACCAAGCACGTGACTGGAGAACACATACTAAGCCTATGACTGGAGAACAAATACCAAGCCGGTGATTGGAGAACGCATACTAATACCAAGCCCGTGACTGAAGAACACATACTTAGCCCGTGACTCGAGAACAAATACCAAGCCCGTGATTGGAGAACAAATACCAAGCCTATATTCTATCAGGGAAATTAAAAACATAAATTTAAATGATACTTTTTCAAATTTAAATATATCAAAATTGAATGAAGTTAAGAAAACATTACTTGAGGGTCCCATTACCTATGAGGAATTGCTAGCTTTTTTAAAAAATACGTCAAATGAAAAAAGTCCCGGCTTTGACGGATATACGGTTGAATTTTACAAATTCTTTTGGATAGACGTAGGACATTTTTTACTGCGTGCTATAAATGAGGGATATACTAAGGGAGAACTTTCAATTTCACAAAAGCAAGGGGTCATAACATGTTTACCAAAGGGAAACAAAGATAAATCGTTTTTAAAAAATTGGCGCCCAATTTCACTTTTAAATGTTTCTTACAAGTTAGCATCTGGATGTATAGCTAAAAGAATGAAAGATATTTTACCATTTATTATTAATGAGGATCAGACAGGATTTTTGTCAGGCCGATACATTGGCGAAAATACTCGATTATTGTATGATCTTATGTTTTATTTAGAAAAGAACCATGTACCAGGCATGTTACTACTCATTGACTTTGAGAAAGCATTCGACTCGGTCGCCTGGGCTTTTATTTTTGCTGTTCTTAAATTTTTTAACTTTGGTCCATCCTTTATTAAATGGGTCAAAGTATTTTATACAAATATAGAATCATGTGTAATAGTCAATGGACACTTGTCAGAGTGGTTCTACTTACAGAGAGGTTGTAGACAAGGAAACCCATTATCCCCATATATATTCATTTTATGTGCAGAGATCCTCGCTGTTCTAATCAGAAATAACCCTAATATAAAAGGAATACAGATTGACAATACAAACTTTTTAATTTCACAATATGCCGATGACACAACACTCATGCTTGATGGTTCAGAAAAATCACTTGTAAACACACTTCAAACACTCAAATTCTATGCTGAGATCTCCGGCCTTAATATCAATGTTGATAAAACTAAGGCAGTGTGGATAGGTTCAAGGAAAAATAGTAATATTAAGTTATGTGAAGAATATAATCTTTCTTGGGTCAATGAATTTACTGTCCTTGGTATTCGATTTTCAGTAGATTTAGATAAAATGATTAATGTGAACTTTGATGATAAAATACACGATATAAAACAACTTCTTATCCATTGGTCAAAACGAATATTGACACCAATTGGTAAAATAACAATCTTAAAAAGTTTAGCCATATCAAAAATTAATCATCTTATCTTAGCTCTACCAAACCCTAACTCTGATAAAATTAAAGAGATTAAAAGCTTATTTTTTAAATTTATTTGGAATGATAAACCGGATAAGGTGAAAAGAACTACAATTTGCAACCCTTACATAAAAGGGGGCCTCAAAATGTTTGATATAGACCTTTTTATTAACTCATTAAAACTCACATGGATAAGACGCCTTTTAAACTCAAATAAAAAATATCTAGATATATTTAACTCCATGTACCCATTCATGTCAAATGTTGGCGCATATGGCCCAGATTTTATTAGTAGACACATAAACAGAATACATAATCCCTTCTGGAAAGATATTTTTAGAAGTTATCAAACATATTCAAACCTACTAAAGCCTGCAAATTGGTACACATTTAAAAAAATTCCAATTTGGTTTAACCCAAACATTAAGGTCGGAGGCACAAGTATATTTTATAACCATTGGTTCTCTAAGGGTGTTTTATTGATAAATGATATTATGAACGCAAATGGTAATTTTTACTCATTGACTGATTTTATTAATAGGTACAACATAAATACAAACTTCATAGAATATGAAGGATTGCTAGCATCTGTTAAAAGGTACTTATTTAAACTTTCTATCGTCCATTTAGCTAGTAATGGAGGGGCACCTACATGCCCTTTATCAATATCAATAATCATGAAAGATACAAAAGGATGTAGGGCAATTTATCAGTCTTGTATACAAGAAAATATAATCCCTCAATCCGCTGCAAAATGGGAAAATGATTTGGATATAAGAACCAATTTCGTTGAAACTAAATTTTACTGCCTTCCATTTAACATAACAAAAGACACAAACTTACAATGGTTTCAGTACAGAATAAACCACCAAATATTAGGAACCAATTCGCTTCTTAAAAAAAATGAAAATAAAGGATTCTGATATTTGCAGTTTATGCAACAGAGAAATAGAAACAATTAAACATATTTTTATCGAATGTGACATTTCTAAACAATTTATCTCCTGTTTGATGAACCATATTCGCGAAAAATGTATAGGCACTAATTTAATTTGGACAAATACAGACATTATGTTCGGAAATAAAATTTTTGACAAAGTTTTGAATAAAATAATATTAATTGCAAAGAAATTTATTTACACCCAGAAACTTAAAACAGTTAAACCTACACTTGACAACTTTAAAAAACATATTATAAATCTGTATAATACAGAACGGTATCTTGCAACAATAAATTGTAAAATACACACTTTTGATATTATTTGGAATGACTATAAGCCTTTTATATCTTGATACAAATTTGAAACATTTTTCATGTTACTCTTTCAGTTTTAATTTAGACACATTTGTTTGATTACACATACATATATATTTTGTAGATAATTAATTATATCAATCCCCATCCCCTCCCCAGAGTGTTTTTATATTTTCCTTTTTTTTCTTTTCTCCAATCAACTATAATATTTAACTGCTCATTATCAAGACTAGGCCTGCAATAAGAATAATTATTTAATGTTATATACATCAATAAAGCATTACTTTCTTCTCAAAATAATAAGTTTACAAAGTCAGATAAAAGATTCAAAGCGGATAGTTTTATGACAATTGGATTGTTTTTTTTTATGCATTCATCTATCATAAATAAATGAACTCCAACATTCAATTTAACATGTATGGTTGCTTTTTAGTGTATACGTTACAACAAGTGAAAAGCATTTTGATAACGTTACAAAGTTGACTCTCATCGATGTTTGTTAGACTGGATGAGTACTTATTAAAGATTTGTAGATGAAATTTTGCACTTTTTAAGTTATGTAGTATTTTCTCAGGAATTTGTAGAACTTAAGCTTATACATTTATTGTTTCAAAATATCTCTAATACAAATGATAAACCGGCCAAAGGTTTAATGATATTCCACTATATAACTAACTACTTTATATTAAATTGTGAAAATTGATTTCAATTACATGTATATTGTTCTGCACGTCTACAAATGCATATATGTACAAGTTATCTTAATGTCTGGTAGCCATTGCGTTGTTGACCCCGGTTTCACTAATTTAACATATTTTGATAGTTTCCCCAGCGATACTTTTAAATGCTAAAACATCACACTTACTGATTATGTTGCAAGTTATATTTTATCATCACGTACAGAGGTGTTATGATTGTATGTGATAAATTAACTGTGAAGTATTTCAAATAATAATTAAAAGAGAAACTGAAATTAAATTGTTTGGGGGGGAATTTCGGTTTCAACATTTTTATTAATCACGATAATACAGCCCTTGAGATTTAAACTACACAAACAAACTATCTGGTTTTACCTGGGCACTGTTTGTTACTCATTCATTTTCCACAGACAGTGAGACTCTCAATGGCTATTATAAATTTTTAAATGTATATATAATTGTCATGAACTATTTTGTATCAATATTTCTGTTTTTGTACAACTAAATTGAAATAAAAGTTACAAAAAAAAAAAAAAAAAAAAAAAAAAAAAAAATACCAAGCCTGTGTCTGAAGAACACATACCAAGCCCGTTACTGGAGAACAAATACCAAGCCCGTGACTCGAGAAAAGATACCAAGCCCGTGACTGGAGAACAAATATCAAGCCCGTGACTGGAGAACAAATACCAACAACAAGCCTGTGACTGGAGAACAAATACTAAGTCCGTGACTGGAGAACACATACCAATACCAAACCCGTGAACGGAGAACACATTAAGCCCGTAACTGAAGAACAAATACAAAGCCCGTGACCGGAGAACACATACCAAGCCCGTTACTGGAGAACAAATACCAAGCCCGTTACTGGAGAACAAAATAAAGCCGTGAATGGAGAACACATACCAATGCCAAGCCCGTGACTGGAGAACACATGCTAAGCCCATGACTGAAGAACAAATACCAATTCCGTGATTGGAGAACAAATATCAAGCCCGTGACTGGAGAACAAATACAAAGCCGTGAATGGAGAACACATACCAATACTAAGCCCGTGACTGGAGAACACATACTAAGCCCATGACTGAAGAACAAATACCAAGCCGGTGATTGGAGAACACATACCAATACCAAGCCCGTGACTGAAGAACACATACTAAGCCCGTGACTCGAGAACAAATACCAAGCCCGTGATTGGAGAACAAATACCAAGCCCATGACTGAAGAACATATACCAAGCCGTTACTGGAGAACAAATACCAAGCCCGTGACTCGATAATAAATACCAAGCCCGTGACTGGAGAACAAATATCAAGCCCGTGACTGGCAAATAAATACCAATACCAAGTCTGTGACTGGAGAACAAATACCAAGCCCGTGACTGGAGAACAAATACCAATACCAAGTCTGTGACTGGAGAAAAAATACCAAGCCTGTGACTGGAGAACAAATCCCAAGCCCGTGACTGAAGAACACATACCAATACCAAACCAGTGAATGGAGAACACATACTAAGCCCGTAACTGGAGAACAAATATCAAGCCCGTGACTGGAGAACACATACCAAGCCCGTTACTGGAGAACAAATACCAAGCTCTTGACTGGAAAACAAATACCAAGCCCATGACTGAAGAACATATACCAAGCCCGTTACTGGAGAACAAATACCAAGCCCGTGACTCGATAATAAATACCAAGCCCGTGACTGGAGAACAAATATCAAGCCCGTGACTGGCAAATAAATACCAATACCAAGTCTGTGACTGGAGAACAAATACCAAGCCCGTGAGTGGAGAACAAATACCAAGCCCGTGATTGGAGAACACATACCAATACCAAGTCTTTGACTGGAGAACAAATACCAAGCCTGTGACTGGAGAACAAATACCAAGCCTTTGACTGGAGAACAAATCCCAAGCCCGTGACTGAAGAACACATACCAATACCAAACCAGTGAATGGAGAACACATACTAAGCCCGTAACTGGAGAACATATATCAAGCCCGTGACTGGAGAACACATACCAAGCCCGTTACTGGAGAACAAATACCAAGCCCTTGACTGGAGAACAAATACCAAGCCCATGACTGAAGAACATATACCAAGCCCGTTACTGGAGAACAAATACCAAGCCCATGACTCGATAATCAATACCAAGCCCGTGACTGGAGAACAAATATCAAGCCCGTGACTGGCAAATAAATACCAATACCAAGTCTGTGACTGGAGAACAAATACCAAGCCCGTGACTGGAGAACAAATACCAAGCCCGTGATTGGAGAACACATACCAATACCAAGTCTTTGTCTGGAGAACAAATACCAAGCCTGTGACTGGAGAACAAATACCAAGCCCTTGACTGGAGAACACATACCAATATCAAACCCGTGAATGGAGAACACATACTAAGCCCGTAACTGCAGAACAAATACCAAGCCCGTGACTAAAGAACACATACCAAGCCCGTTACTGGAGAACAAATACCAAGCCCTTAACTGGAGAACAAATACCAAGCCAGTGACTGGAGAACACATACCAAGCTAGTGACTAGTGAACGAATACCAAGCCCGTGACTGGAGAACAAATACCAAACCCGTGACTGGAGAACAAATACCAATCCCGTGACTGGAGAACAAATACCAAACCCGTGACTGGAAAACACATACCAAGCCCTTGTCTGGAGAAAACATACCAAGCCCGTGACTGGAGAACAAATACCAAGCCAGTGACTGGAGAACACATACCAAGCCCGTGACTGGTGAACAAATACCAAGCCGGTGACTGGAGAACAAATACCAAGTCCGTGACTGGAGAACACATACCAAACCCGTGACTGGAGAACAAATATCAAACCCGTGACTTGAGAAATAATACCAATACCAAGCCTTTGACTGGAGAACAAATACCAAGCCCGTGACTGGAGAACAAATACAAAGCCGTGAATGGTGAATACAAACGAATACCAAGCCCGTGACTGGAGAACACATACTAAGCCCATGACTGGAGAACAAATACCAAGCCGGTGATTGGAGAACACATACCAAACCCGTGACTTGAGAACAAATATCAAACCCGTGACTTGAGAACAAATACCAATACCAAGCCTTTTACTGGAGAACAAATACCAAGCCCGTGACTGGAGAACAAATACAAAGCCGTGAATGGTGAACACATACCAATACCTAGCCCGTGACTGGAGAACACATACTAAGCCCATGACTGGAGAACAAATACCAAGCCCGTGACTGGAGAACACATACCAATACCAAGCCCGTGACTGAAGAACACATACTTAGCCCGTGACTCGAGAACAAATACCAAGCCCGTGATTGGAGAACAAATACAAAGTCCGTGTCTGAAGAACACAAACCAAGTCCGTTACTGGAGAACAAATACCAAGCCCGTGACTCGAGAATAAATACCAAGTCCGTGACTGGAGAACAAATATCAAGCCCTTGACTGGAGAACAAATACCAATACCAAGTCTGTGACTGGAGAACAAATACCAAGCCTGTGACTGGAGAACAAATACCATGCCCGTGACTGGAGAACACATACCAACACCAAACCCGTGAATGGAGAACACATACTAAGCCCGTAACTGGATAACAAATATCAAGCCCGTGACTGGAGACCACATACCAAGCCCGTTACTGGAGAACAAATACCAAGCGTTTGACTGGAGAACAAATACCAGGCCAGTGGCTGGAGAACACATACCAAGCCCATAATTAGTGAACAAATACCAAGCCCGTGACTGGAGAACAAATACCAAGTCCATGACTGGAGAACACATACCCCAAATCTGTGACTGAAGAACAAATACCAATCCCGTGACTTGAGAACAAATACCAAACCCGTGACTTGAGAACACATACCAAGCCCTTGACTAGAGAACACATACCAAGCACGTGACTGGAAAACAAATACCAAGCCAGTGACTGGAGAACACATACCAAGCCCGTGACTTGTGAACAAATACCAAGCCCGTGACTGGAGAACAAATACCAAGTCTGTGACTGGGAAACACATATCAAACCCGTGACTGGAGAACAAATATCAAACACGTGACTTGAGAACAAATACCAATACCAAGCCTTGGACTGGAGAACAAATACCAAGCCCGTGACTTGAGAACAAATTCAAAGCCGTGAATGATGAACACATACCAATACCAAGCCCGTGACTGGAGAACACATACTAAGCCCATGACTGGAGAACAAATACCAAGCCCGTGATTGGAAAACACATACCAATACCAAGCCCGTGACTGAAGAACACATACTTAGCCCGTGACTCGAGAACAAATACCAAGCCCGTGATTGGAGAACAAATACCAAGCCCATGTCTAAAGAACACATACCAAGCCCGTTACTGGAAAACAAATACCAAGCCCGTGATTCGAGAATAATATCAAGCCCGTGACTCGAGAATAAATACCAAGCCCGTGACTCGAGAACAAATAGCAATAACAAGCCTGTGACTGGAGAACAAATATCAAGCCAGTGACTGGAGAACAAATACCAATACCAAGTCAGTGACTGGAGAACACATACCAAGCCCGTGACTGCAGAACAAATACCAAGCACGTGACTGGAGAACACATACCAATACCAAACCCGTGAATGGAGAACACATACTTAGCCCGTAACTGGAGAACAAATACCAAGCCTGTGACTGGAAAACACATACCAAGCCCGTTTCTGGATAACAAATACCAAGCCTTTGACTGGAGAACAAATACCAAGCCAGTGACTGTAAAACACATACCAAGCCCGTGATTAGTGAACAAATACCAAGCGTGTGACTGGAGAACAAATACCAAGTCCATGACTGGAGAACACATACCCCAAACCCGTGACTGAAGAACAAATACCAATCCCGTGACTGTAGAACAAATACCAAACCCGTGACTGGAGAACACATACCAAGCCCTTGACTGGAGAACACATACCAAGCCCGTGACTGGAGAACAAAAACCAAGCCAGTGACTAGACAACACATACCAAGCCCGTGACTGCTGAAAAAATACCAAGCCCGTGACTGGAGAACACATACTAAGCCCATGACTGGAGAACAAATACCAAGCCCGTGACTGGAGAACACATACCAATACCAAGCCCGTGACTGAAGAACACATACATAGCCCGTGACTCGAGAACAAATACCAAGCCCGTGATTGGAGAACAAATACCAAGCCCGTGTCTGAAGAACACATACCAAGCCCGTTACTGGAGAACAAATACCAAGCCCGTGATTCGAGAATAAATACCAAGCCCGTTACTGGAGAACAAATACCAAGCCCGTGACTCGAGAATAAATACCAAGCCCGTGACTGGAGAACAAATATCAAGCCCTTGACTGGAGAACAAATACCAATACCAAGTCTGTGACTGGAGAACAAATACCAAGCCTGTGACTGGAGAACAAATACCAAGCCCGTGACCGGAGAACACATACCAATATCAAACCCGTGAATGGAGAACACATACTAAGCCCGTAACTGGAGAACAAATACCAAGCCCGTGACTGGATAACACATACCAAGCCCGTTACTGGAGAACAAATACCAAGCCCTTGACTGGAGAACAAGTACCAAGCCAGTGACTGAAGAACACATACCAAGCCCGTGATTAGTGAACAAATACCAAGCCCGTGACTGGAGAACAAATACCAAGTCCATGACTGGAGAACACATACCCCAAATCTGTGACTGGAGAACAAATACCAATCCCGTGACTTGAGAACAAATACCAAACCCGTGACTTGAGAACACATACCAAGCCCTTGACTAGAGAACACATACCAAGCACGTGACTGGAAAACAAATACCAAGCCAGTGACTGGAGAACACATACCAAGCCCGTGACTTGTGAACAAATACCAAGCCCGTGACTGGAGAACAAATACCAAGTCTGTGACTGGGAAACACATATCAAACCCGTGACTGGAGAACAAATATCAAACACGTGACTTGAGAACAAATACCAATACCAAGCCTTGGACTGGAGAACAAATACCAAGCCCGTGACTGGAGAACAAATTCAAAGCCGTGAATGGTGAACACATACCAATACCAAGCCCGTGACTGGAGAACACATACTAAGCCCATGACTGGAGAACAAATACCAAGCCCGTGATTGGAAAACACATACCAATACCAAGCCCGTGACTGAAGAACACATACTTAGCCCGTGACTCGAGAACAAATACCAAGCCCGTGATTGGAGAACAAATACCAAGCCCATGTCTAAAGAACACATACCAAGCCCGTTACTGGAAAACAAATACCAAGCCCGTGATTCGAGAATAATATCAAGCCCGTGACTCGAGAATAAATACCAAGCCCGTGACTCGAGAACAAATAGCAATAACAAGCCTGTGACTGGAGAACAAATATCAAGCCAGTGACTGGAGAACAAATACCAATACCAAGTCAGTGACTGGAGAACACATACCAAGCCCGTGACTGCAGAACAAATACCAAGCACGTGACTGGAGAACACATACCAATACCAAACCCGTGAATGGAGAACACATACTTAGCCCGTAACTGGAGAACAAATACCAAGCCTGTGACTGGAAAACACATACCAAGCCCGTTTCTGGATAACAAATACCAAGCCTTTGACTGGAGAACAAATACCAAGCCAGTGACTGTAAAACACATACCAAGCCCGTGATTAGTGAACAAATACCAAGCGTGTGACTGGAGAACAAATACCAAGTCCATGACTGGAGAACACATACCCCAAACCCGTGACTGAAGAACAAATACCAATCCCGTGACTGTAGAACAAATACCAAACCCGTGACTGGAGAACACATACCAAGCCCTTGACTGGAGAACACATACCAAGCCCGTGACTGGAGAACAAAAACCAAGCCAGTGACTAGACAACACATACCAAGCCCGTGACTGCTGAAAAAATACCAAGCCCGTGACTGGAGAACACATACTAAGCCCATGACTGGAGAACAAATACCAAGCCCGTGACTGGAGAACACATACCAATACCAAGCCCGTGACTGAAGAACACATACATAGCCCGTGACTCGAGAACAAATACCAAGCCCGTGATTGGAGAACAAATACCAAGCCCGTGTCTGAAGAACACATACCAAGCCCGTTACTGGAGAACAAATACCAAGCCCGTGATTCGAGAATAAATACCAAGCCCGTTACTGGAGAACAAATACCAAGCCCGTGACTCGAGAATAAATACCAAGCCCGTGACTGGAGAACAAATATCAAGCCCTTGACTGGAGAACAAATACCAATACCAAGTCTGTGACTGGAGAACAAATACCAAGCCTGTGACTGGAGAACAAATACCAAGCCCGTGACCGGAGAACACATACCAATATCAAACCCGTGAATGGAGAACACATACTAAGCCCGTAACTGGAGAACAAATACCAAGCCCGTGACTGGATAACACATACCAAGCCCGTTACTGGAGAACAAATACCAAGCCCTTGACTGGAGAACAAGTACCAAGCCAGTGACTGAAGAACACATACCAAGCCCGTGATTAGTGAACAAATACCAAGCCCGTGACTGGAGAACAAATACCAAGTCCATGACTGGAGAACACATACCCCAAATACGTGACTGGAGAACAAATACTAATCCCGTGACTTGAGAACAAATACCAAACCCGTGACTTGAGAACACATACCAAGCCCTTGACTGGAGAACACATACCAAGCCCGTGACTGGAGAACACATACCAAGCCCGTGACTGGATAACAAATAACAAGCCCGTGACTGGATAACAAATACCAAGCCCGTTATTGGAGAACAAATACCAAGCCAGTGACTGGAGGACATCTTTGAAACTATTGACTGGAGAACAAATAACAAGCCCGTGACTGGATAACAAATACCAAGCCCGTGAATTGAGGACACGTTTAAAACCAGTGACTTGAGAACAAATACCAAGCCCTTGACTGCAGAATAAATACCAAGCCCTTGACTGGAGAACAAATACTAAGCCCTTGACTTGAGAACAAGTTTCAAGCAAATGAATGTAGAACAAATTACAAGACATTGACTGGAGGAGAAATTTCAAGCCCGTGACTTGATAACAAATGCCAAGCCCGTGACGGAATAATAAATACCAAGCCTGTGACTGGATAACAAATACCAAGCCTGTGACTGAATAACAAATACCATGCCCGTGATTGGAGAACAAATAACAAGCTTGTGACTGGATAACAAATACCAAGCCCGTGATTGGAAAACAAATACCATACCCGCGACTGGAGAACAAACACCAAGCCCGTGATTGGAAAATAAATACCAAGCCCGTGAATGGAGGACACGTTTGTAACCGGTGACTGGAGAACAAATATCAAGCCCGTGACTGGATAACAAATACCAAGCCCGTGACTGGACGACACGTTTAAAACCCGTGACTGGAGAACAAATAACAAGCCCGTGATTGGATAACAAATGCCAAGCCCATGACTGGAGAACAAATACGAAGCCCGTGACTGGAGAACAAATACCAAGTCCTATTGCAGAACAAATCTCAAGCCCGAGATTGGAGAACAAATATCAAGCCCGTGACTGGAGAACGAATACCATGCCCTTGAATTGATAACAAATACCAAGCCCTTGATTGGAGAACACATATAAAGCCTTTGACTTGAGAACAACTTACACACCAATAAATATAAAACAAATACCAAGCCCCTAACTTAAGAACAAATACCAAGCCCGTGACTGGAGAACAAATAATAAGCCTGCGTCGGATAATAAATACCAATCCCGTGATTGGAGAACAAATACAAAAGTCCTGACTGGATAACAAATACCAAACCCGTGATTGTAGAACAAATACAAAGCCCATGATTGAAGAACAAATACCAAGCCCTTGACTTGAGAACAAATACCATGCCCGTGAGTGGAGGACACGTTTGAAATCAGTGACTGGATAACAAATATCAAGCCCATGACTGGATAACAAATAGTAAGCCCGTGACTAGAGGCCCCGTTTGAAACCCATGACTGGAGAACAAATACCAAGCCCGAGACTGAATAACAAATATAAGCCCGTGACTGGAGGACACACTTGAAACCCGTGACAGAAGAAAAATACCAAGCCCGTAACTGGATAACAACTATAAAGCCCGTTATTGGAGAACAAGTACCAAGCCCGTGACAGGATAAGAAATACCAAGCCCGTGATTGGAGAACAAATGCAAAGTCCGTGATTGAACAACGAATTCCAATTCTGTGACTGTATAACAAATACATAGCCCGTGAGTGTAGAACAAATACCAAGCCCGTGACTGGAGAACAAATACTAAGCCCGTGACTGGAGAACAAATATGAAGCGCGTGACTGGATAACAAATACCAAGCCCATGATTGCAGAACAAATACCAAGCTGCGGTTGGAGAACAAATACCAAGTCCGTGACTAGAGAACGAAAAACAACCCGTGATTTGATAACAAATACCAAACCCGTGATTGGAGAGCAAAAATCAAGCTCTTGACTTGAGAACAAGTTACAAGCCCATCAATATAGAACAAATACCATAGCCCGTGACTGGAGATCAAATACCAAGCCCGTGACTAGGGAACAAATACCAAGCCCATGGCTGGATAACAAATACCAAGCCCGTGATTGGAAAACAAATACAAAACTCCTGACTGGAGAACAAATACCAAACCCTTGATTGTAGAACAAATACCAAGCCCGTGATTGAGAACAAATACCAAGCCCTTGACTTGAGAACAAGTTTCAAGCCCATGAATGTAGAACGAATTACAAGACCTTGACTGAAGGACAAATTGCCCGTGACTGGATAACAAATACCAAGCCCGTGACTGAATTATAAATACCAAGCTCGTGACTAGAGAACAAATACCTAACCCGTGACTAGATAACAACTACCAAGCCCGTGATTGGAGAACAAATACCAAACCCGTGACTGGAGGAAACGTTTGAAACCCGTGACTAGAGAACAAATACCAAGCCCGTGATTGGAGAACAAGTACCAATCCCGTGCCTCGAGATCAAATACCAAGCCCGTGACTGGATAAAAAAATCCAAGGCCGTGATTGCAGAACAAAAACCGACTTGAGAACAAATTACAAGCCCATAAATATAGAACAAATACCAAAGCCCGTGACTAGAGATCAAATACCAAGCCCGTGACTAGTGAACAAATACCAAGCCAATGGCTGGATAACAAATACCAAGCCCGTGATTGGAAAACAAATACAAAACTCCTGACTGGAGAACAAATACCAAACCCTTGATTGTAGAACAAATACCAAGCCTTTGATTAGAAAACAAATACCAAGCCCGTGACTGGAGAACAAATACCAAGCCCTTGCCTTGAGAACAAGTTTCAAGCCCATGAATGTAGAACAAATTACAAGACCTTGACTGAAGGACAAATTGCCCGTGAGTGGATAACAAATACCAAGCCCGTGACTGAATAATAAATACCAAGCCCGTGACTAGAGAACAAATACCTAACCCGTGACTAGATAACAACTACCAAGCCCTTGATTGGAGAACAAATACCAAGCCCGTGACTGGAGGAAACGTTTGAAACCCGTGACTGGAGAACAAATACCAAGCTCGTGATTGGAAAACAAGTACCAATCCCGTGACTGGAGAACAAATACCAAGCCAGCGACTGGATAACAAAAACCAAGCCCGTGATTGCAGAACAAAAGCAAAGCTCGTGATTGGAAAACAAATATCAAGCCCTTGACTTGAGAACAAGTTACAAGCCCATAAATATAGAACAAATACCAAAGCCCGTGACTGGATATCAAATACCAAGCCCACGACAAGTGAACAAATACCAAGCCCATGGCTGGATAACAAATACCAGGCCCGTGTTTGAAAAACAAATACAAAACTCCTGACTGGAGAACAAATACCAAACCCTTGGTTGTAGAACAAATACCAAGCCCGTGATTGAGAACAAATACCAAGCCCGTGATTGGAGAACAAATACCAAGCCCGTGACTGGAGAACAAATACTAAACCCTTGACTTGAGAACATGTTTCAAGCCCATGAATGTAGAACAAATTACAAGACCTTGACTGAAGGACAAATTGCCCGTGACTGGATAACAAAAACCAAGCCCGTGACTGAATAATAAATACCAAGCCCGTGACTGGAAAACAAATACCTAACCCGTGACTATATAACAAATACCAAGCCCTTGATTGGAGAACAAATACCAAGCCCGTGACTTGAGGATACGTTTGAAACCCGTAACTGGAGAACAAATACCAAGTCCGTGACTGGAGAATAAGAACCAATCCCGTGACTTGAGAACAAATACCAAGCCCGTGATTGCAGAACAAATACCAAGCTCGTGATTGGAGAACAAATACTAAGCCTTTGACTGTTATAATAGCCCGTGACGGGAAAATAAATTATAAGCCCGTGACGGGAGAATAAATTATAAGCCCGTGACGGGAGAATATATTATAAGCCCGTGACGGGATAATAAATCATAAGCACGTGGCGGGAGAATGAATTATCAGACCGTGACGAGAGAATAAATTATAAGCCCGTGACGAAAGAATTAATTATAAGCCCGTGAATGCCAGTTAGACTTAAACGATGCCGCCATCAATAAAGACGTTGTAGTGATTGCTCTTAAGGATCGTTGGGCGGTGCTTAAAGACAAAAATAAAATTTTACATAAAAAAAATGCTGATATATCAAGTTTGGTATACTTTGGGATGTAAAGGTACCTGGAAAGCCAGTTGTCCATGCCGGGTATTTGTAAAACAGCATCTCTCGCTTTCTTTCCAATGTAAAAATTGCAGTAAACAATAGGGTCCAAGGCTCTATCACAGATGAAATCTGAAAAATAGATTAATTTTTGGTTTAAAACATAGTTTATCGTGCAAAACAAAACAAAAAACGAACAGAATGATTAAAAACTAATGACTTAATTACAAAAATAATTTGCTGTATTTTGTGACATTAGTAACTAAAGGCATTTGATCGTGTTTGGCACAGAGGCCTATTATTAACATTACATGCAGTTGGTTTATCAGACAAATTATTATTATAGTTTAAAAACTATCTTTCTGGTCGAACACAACGGGTAGTACTGCCACAAGCACCATCGTCATTGTTGTCAATTTCACCAGGGGTTCCACAAGGCTCTTTCTTAATCCCTTTATTGTTTTTAATTTTCATTTTTGATATCGTACTTGAAATCAATTTCCAAATACGTTTATTCGCTGACGATACAAGTCTTTTTCTCATATTCGAATCACCAAAACAAACTGCATTGACAATGAACAATGACATCGCTAAACTGGGCAGACCGATGGCTAGTTAACTAGCTTTAATCCTCTGAAAACAAAATCTCTTCTACTCTCTAGAAAGATCAATAAATCTTTCCATCCTCATCTTAGCACGAATAGTATTATTATAGACGAAGTAGAGTCCCACAAACACCTAGGGTCTTCCTTATCAATACTTGTACCTGGCACACACACATGGAATATATCATTCTTAAGGCTTGGAAATGTGTTTATGTTATGAGAAAACTATCTACTAGATAGAAGATATTTACAATTAATATACCTCTCATTTATTAGACCTATACTTGAATATGCAAACATAGTCTAGGATAATTGCACCAAGCAGGAAAAATTAAAATTAGAAAAAAAAATACAAAACGAGGCTGCTCATATTATTTCAGGAACAACTAAACTAGTAGCAATTGAAAATTTATATAACGAAACAGGCTGGGAATCACTAATGAGCCGACGTTAGTTTCATGAATTAATCATGTTGTATAAAATGAGAAATGATCTCGTCCCTCAATCATAAGCATCCTTAATACCAAACTCGGTAGAAAACTCATCAAGGTATAACTTAAGAAACGCAAATGGTATCCACACAATTTACTGCGATTCCCAACTATATTTTAACTCATTTACACCATCAGCCATCGTCAGCGGAATTCACTTCCAACGTAACGAAACATCACTCGTCTCTTTTAAACAAAAAATAAGAAATTCTATTTCGGTTTCGATCGTATAATCGTAAAACTCAAGGTTTTAAAACTAGACTCAGAACTGGCTGTAGTTACCTGAACCGCGAACTATTTCGAAAACATATAATAAACGACCCTTACTGCAGTTGTGGTGATATTGGAGATTTTTATCACTATTCTTTCCATTGTCGTAATTATAGATTACAACGACAAGTTTTTATGAACAAATTAATCCAAATATGCAATCCAACTCTAGACATCATTTTGTATGGAACCAAAATTTTAATACTGAAACACACGAGATGAATGCTATATTCCAAATCGTGCAGGAATTTATAAGTGAAAGTAAACGCTTCGAGTAAAGTGTTTAATGAATTGCATTATTATCCAAGAAAAAATCGTCAACTATATGTTTAATATTAAATCTGGTTTAAAATCAATATTTAGTTGGTCAATGATAAATATAAATCAAACTTACCCATTTCTACTCGTAAACTGATATTCCTCGTTATGAGTTTTGCCACCCTTTGTACACAACTTAAAGTAAAAGATCAGCGATCTAAAATTAAATGCGGTATCACCTAGTTGTGTACTGCATGTGCAGTTTATTACTGTCTCTCTCCTTTCTAGAAATTAATGTATTTAAAAACCGCATTGCTTGCATAATTGTTTACTGAATATTGTACTATTGTAAATAAGCATATCAGCCTACAAGACATGTGTTTACAGTTTGTTTAACATTCTGAAATTGAACGTCTGTGCATACACGTAGGATCACCAGCCGGTTGATCGGTACGTCCTGTCTAAACCGTGACAAATAAATTATTCTCCCCCTTCTCTCTATCTCTTTCTCTATTTCCCCATCTCTCTTTCTCTCTCTCAGTTTTTCTTTTATTATTATCCATCATAAAATAAGTATTATATATTTTAAAATACCTATTCACTTGTATCATGATGATAACAACGAATTATATAATCTACTTGATTCACCTTAGTTATGTAACAACGGGAAATAGATTCTGAAAAAGTCATAGACTTACTTCTGCATCCCTTTCAATATGTACTCTTGCTATTGTGATTAATGTTAAGTGTATTGCAACACTCCAGGTCGTGTTATTACATGTAGATAGATGGCGAGCAAAATATGAAAACAACAAGATTGGATGATATAGCTGATTTATACAGTTTAAATGATAAGTTACCTAATAAGGCAAGACTATCTGATGAATAATATACTTTATTCACACAGAGGTTAAAAAACTGGAAGTGATGTAACTGCTTTTCTTGATGTCTGGAACTTAGGCCTAAAGTGAGCTGAAACCTAAAGTTTATATAGACAAAAAGTCTGGATTCTGGCACTTGTAAACAAATAAAAACTGTGCATTTCGTAACACGTGTTCCCAGAATCTGGCTGATCTGGCAAATGTCCGCCATGTTGCCAGATTTGATACACGAAAAGTTCATTTAACACACAAAAAAACCCACAATTTCCATATCATAAGTAAGCATGAAAAGGATATCACAATGTCATAGTTCAGATGCAAATCATGCAAGTTAATATTAAAACTTGAAATAAAGTAGAAATGAAAATGCCAGATTTGAACATACACAGCATTATTTGAAGGTAAGACATTATTATAATTATTCTTAGTGAATAGTTAGCATCATAATGGGTATTGATAGGTTGAGAAAGCTTTACATTAGTCCCGAAACAGATACTCAATATGACTTGTTGATGGCAGACATCTGGCAACAGAGTTTTTGAAAGGTCATTCAATGATATTTTCATTTATCATTAAAATCAAAGGCAATGGAACATGTTTAGACTGATTATACTTATGTTAAAAGTAACATATAAATTTAAAGTATTATTTAATTTACACATAGTATTAAAATATGCAGATATAATAACTGAATACTAGATATTTTTGTTTACCCCACCCAGTGCCAGATTTCATGTCAAATCAATATTTGGATTTATGTTGATATTTCAATCTATAGGCATAAGCAGAGTTGATATATAGTAAATATGGATGATTATGTATATAATCATTGCTGTTCCATGTAGAAATAGTCTTATGTCATATTATTTTAATATGATAGTTTATGAACTACCCCACTGCGGACAGTGTTACTGATAATGGCAGTATTCACAAGTAAGTCTTATATAGACAGATAGTTAGTATAATCAGGATCTTATTCTGTTACAGTATTAAAAATGATGTACATTTTTTAATAAAATACTGTTTAAACTAAAAAACTAAACTACAAAAATAAGAAATATATGCGTATTAGATACAATGTGTGATTAGATGATATCAATGTTCTCACCTTGTCCTTTCTCTGAATTGTCTTTATCAACTTCAATCTGTTTCAATAGAATTTCTTCATTTAACTGCTGGAAAATATTCGGATGTTTGTCTGGTAGAAAATCATCACGTTTCCAACCATGCCTTTTAATGATACCTCGTGCTACCTCGTCCATGACATTGATCCCTTCCATATTAGGTAGAAGGTCATTTAACAATGTTGTTTTACCTGTACTATGAGGTCCACATATATAAATTCTAATTATTTCACTTTTTGCCATGTTAACTAACAATAACAAAACAAACGTTAGTTCGGTTTCGAAACAAACACAGATAACAATTAAGTAATATTGTAATTACACGTATAGATGTACACGTTATCGGTTGTAAATACTCTCCATAATTTACTGATTAAACTCCTCTTATTTTCTAAAAATGTTACGCAATGTGTGAATAGCTCGCTTTTATTTATATTAAGCTAGGATCAACCTTAACATACTACAGTATGATCAATAACCCTCCACGTAGTCAATGTCAGATAAATGACTCGTGAAAGATGACACTTAAGGTGTACATGAATATATGTTTACGTTTCGGTTGACTAATATCATAATAGTTTATAACCAATATTTAGCAAAACGAGAAGTACTGAGTCGAACATTTACGATATTTGATATTTTAGTTTCAGTTTCTGTTTCATGCAATATGAGACAGAACATTGCAAAACCGTAGGCGTAATAAATATAGAAACACTATTAATAGCTTTATTTAAAAAAAATATTCATGTTTCATTTACGGAAAATGGTCGCGTTAATTTTTAAAAATAGGAATCAAGTACACTGACGCATTATGCATATTCATGTCTAAACAAAGCTAAAATATTAGCTACATTCATACGACATTAACTGTTACCTAGCACGTATACACAGTCAGATTCTTCAACTTAAATAAAATCAAACAGACATGTTTGTTTATATTGTATAAAATACATTGATGTACATATGTAGCGGTGACAATGAATAGCATGCTTAAAACATACAATAAAATAATTGTATATACTTATCAAACACTATTTCAATGAAATCCATGGTCTGAACAAATGCTGGATCGATATATATATATATATTTCACTTTTTGAATGACAGGTACGAGTTCCTTGATTGTGTGCGTCGTATCAGATATATTTTAATCAATTTGTATACAAATACGAATTCTAGTCAAGCATTCGTACATTGTATATGTTAAGTCTGTTACTAAGACAGCAAATTTAATTGACGACAAAATATTTGCCTAGTCCTTGGAGATAGAAGACTATCGAATAATGTTATATCAGATATTGGTGTAAAAACAAATATGTCTTTTATTGGAGAGGTCAAGGTCGCGAGCAGAGCGTACGCACGAAAATTTTATCGGGACAAGAAAAACTAAGTAATTGTCAGTTTTAAGCAGTATGTGGATAAAAATTACTGAAAAAAGTGGATATGAATAACATCATTATGGCATAGTGTACTTTTAAAGCAACAATTTGAAAGAATGGTGAAGTTATTTTAGCTTTCTTCTAAACAAAGGACTGTGTCGAATATTTTCAAATCGCGTTAGCACGCACGCTTTTCTGGACTTGTGTATAGTGAATGGAATGTTGTGGACATCGCTCATCATATATACGTTAATAGTTATTTATTTGTGTAACGGATGTGTTAATGTGTACGGTTCCAATAAATAAGGACTAGAAGCAGCTTTTGGAGTAGATAACTACAGGCAAGCACACTTTTATTTTTTTCACAAACTTATATTTCAACATGCCTGCCAAGGAAGAGCAAGGCCAAGCCCAGAGACGCAAGGTCCAGGGTGAAAGAAAATAAGGGGAATCTAAATCGGACGATTTAGATACAAGTGTCGAATCGAGCCCAGCCAAAGTCCGTTCAAACGGATCAGAAATCACAAAAGAGAAACATGACAACAAAGGACGGGCACAACAACAAAACACAATTGAAACTATGTTCAAGAAAGGTAGAAATGAGAAATCCAGTGAAGAATCGGATTCCCTGAGCAACATTCTCAAATCTTTTGAAACCAAGTTAAGTATTGTAGCTTCGCAAGAATATATAGAAAATGCTCCTAAAAATGCTCACAGAAGCTGTGTTTACACAAAAACTAAATGCTGTAAAAGCAGACATAACACAACAAATAAAATCAGACATCGACAAAGTGTACACATACATTTAAACAATAAAGAAAAAAAAAACAGTGGTCCTGGAATACGAAGTAACAGAGCTAGAGAATACAATATCAGACATGGAAACGGAACAAGAAAATACTATTGATGAAATGAAAATGTCCTTAAAAGCCAGAGAAAACGAAAACAACGAGATCGAGCAGTATACTAGAAGAAACAGTGTAAGCATATATTAACCTCTTCAAAATCCCGAAAAAGCGGGACGGTAGTCTAATGGATAGAGTGTTGGCCGTTCACGCCAGAGGTTGCGGGTTCGATTCCCCGGTCGACCCGATGCCTCTCATAAAACAATACTCAGTACTGGTTCTTCCCAGGAAACGGACTCGAGAGCGGTTCATATAAGCTCTGAGCTTTCATCGCAATCGAGCTAAAATAAATTAGTATAAACTAAATCCCGAATTCTCGTCGCGTGCGAGAGCGAGATTTCGCGCGAGACTATGAGCTCAGGGGAATTCGTTTCACCGCAGTCGCTGCTGAAACAATGTAGATTTCACGTAAGTAAATTGAATTTTCATACATTAACAACACAAATGTTTATTAAAGCGGTTTAATAAAGTTGAATTTTAGAGAGTATGCTAGTATCAATGACGAACTAAAGAAATGATGCGGTTGTTGACCATGAATACCTTTTTATTGTGACCTTTATTACTGTTTTAAGTGGGTGTTGTTAGCATTATGTAAACTGGTGTGTGTGTGTCTGGTAAATTATTAAGAAAAGAAATTAATTATTTAATTTGTTTCAAGAACATAAATATATATATATATATTATAGAAATAAAAAGATGAATTAGAAATTTAAAACTCCGTCTCTGAGGCTGTTTTGTACCAGTTGTAGTAGCCTAGTTTCAACATACAGAAACGAACATTCACGTGTAACTATACTGTACATGTTTCATAATATTTTCTTATTTTATTTTTTACTCATCAACTATTTATATGTGACTTTAGTTGATTGTTATATGAATTTTATTTCAGTTCAATTAAAATGCCGCCGGATGACTATTGTTGTGTGTCCTTGTGTAACCACAATAGAAATAAAGTTCCGCCACTTTCTACATTTTACACTATTTCAAAAGAGCACAACAGTGTCATTCGAGGATCGAACGAGGTTATAAGGATTAAAATGGCAAACTTAAGAAATGGATACCCACAGACAACTGATGAAGAAAACCCAACTATCCTCCATCTCAAATGTCGACAGTCTGGAAAAATTTGTACGGCGTTCCATATTTTCATGTTTAAGTCTTAAAAAAGAATAAATATTTTCATCGGAGATATCTGAATTTATATATAAGCATCATTTTCAAAAATATACCTTTATGGAATAAAGAACTGACATAAAAATGAACATTTATTAGTCTCACTTTTATATCAGAGACGAATGATAATGAGACACAATATGCATATCAACCATCACGAAGATTGTGACCGGTGGGGATTCAAACTCGTGACCCATGTATTAATATTCAGACGCGTTAACGACTGAGTTAATCGGGCACGGCAGTCATTACAAAAGCAAGCATGATTGAATTTGTAAAATATGAAAATAACCCTCCGCTTGATAAAGAAAACAAAAATAATATTGCGGTTAGTGTCGATGTAGACCCAGATCAGCCTGTGCATCCAAGCCGTGTTATCAAGGTATGCACTGTTTGCTACGCAGTCAGTATTTTACCTATAACTAGCCCATAAGACATCGTTACCCAGTCTACTAGTTTACCTGGACAAATATGATTTTTTAACCTTTGATGGATAGTGTCATATGGAATATGTTTGCCTACAGGCATATTGCACAAAACGTATGCTACTGTCCAGTTATTGGCATCCTGCTGAGCTTTCCTAATTCACCAAGACTCCAGTCACGCCATGTGGTAATGCATATTGTACCTCAATTTGCATAATTCACCACAGGTTTTATGACCCCAGGGTTTAAGATAGGATGTATAATATATTGCATAGTATTATGGACAATGACTTAATTTAAACATTTCAGTTAATTAGGGGGTCAATACCAATGGTAAGAAATTATGTAACGTCCGTCCCCTTTTTGTAACGTCCATCCCCTATATTAGAGTGACATTAAACAAAATCTTTAAACAAAAAAAAAACTTTTTTTTTTTGATAAATTATTCATATCTTAGTTGCACTCTGCAAACATAAAATGCTTAATACATTGAAAAAAGTGAAATTGATTCTATAAATTAAAAAAAAGAAGAATGTATATGTAGGTGGGGGAGGGGGAGGCGGACGTTACGGGGACGGATGTTCCATTTCTGTGTATATCTTTCCAAAATGACCATTTTTTTTACATTTTACATAGTATTTCGGTATAACAGCAGAAGAATGTATATCATTCTATTTATCTTCTTGGAAGAATATATACCGGGGATGCAGACGTTAGTTTTTTGTCACAAATTGAAATTTTCTGATTTTATGTATTATTTCACAAATACACGATAATTAAAGCAAATATATCTCCTCGTGGTCATGCATTACAATGTGCTACACGTAAATGTTGTAAATATGATAAAATCAAAATTGTATGTATATTATTTTCTGTGATTTGTGTCCGTAGTATATGGTGTAAAATTATAATAAATATATCAATTTCTCGTTAATACAATAAATGTATAAACAAAATAAAATGTATTTTAGTAACTTTTCAACCCCAAATAATAACAATCCAATACTTTCACACACTAATTAAAAACAAATACCGTAAGTTTATGATTGTGACACCTAATCATGGTGTGAAACACTGTAAAGTTTATGCATTAACCTATGTGTTGTACGAAACCTCAGTTTTGTGGTACGAAACGTCTGTAATTCATTCAAAGCACTCTTAAATAAAAGAAAATCATAGTTTTTTTTTCAAAAAACTACGTTTAGGTTATATTGATATGTTATAGTAATAATGTTTTTTTTAAAAAATCATTTACCTACGTTTTAAACAATAAAGGCCCATTAACTGCGCAACATGCATGTCGTCAGTTGGGTCCGAAATTTGGCAGATAATGCATCTATAAAAAGATAAGAATTATTGATAAAATCCGTCATGTCGCATGAACTATTTAACAAATAAAATATTATCATTCCCTATTTGTAAATGATATAAGGGATATTGATAAGAAAATTAAAACAAAACTTCTCAAGTTTACAAATTACCCCACCCATCACAAGAAATCAAGCATTAATTATTGTATACAAACACGCACAAAACGATTTAAAGTAATTTTATTTTATCATGAGGAACTTATTTTTTTTATTTTCTTTCATATCTTGTATTGTTTTTCTTTCTTTTCATGGCTGTTTTATGTAACTTTGTTGTAATTAACTACTGTCAGAAACACCACTGCGGGTTGTTATGGTGTGACGCGATTCCCCTGAGCTCAAGTCACGCACAGATCTCTTCACGCACGAGAGTAAGATTTCACCTTTTCGAATTGGAGAATGGTATTCATGATGACAACCCCAGGGAAACAGCTGAAGTGACGACGGAAAAAGTCGTAGAAATAGTTAAAAGACACCTAGATATACAGATCAGTGCACGAGATGTTGATATAGCACATATAATGGGACATTTCGCGGTGATGGAAATAGACCAATAATATGCAAGTTTGTATCAAGAATGGTGAAACTACGTGTAATACAAAATCGTAAAAAACTCAAAGGTAAAACAACAGTTATTAGAGAAGATCTCACGTTAAAAGAGGCTAAAAGACTAGAACTGGTCAGCAGGATAAGTAATGTTACCAGAGCATGGAGTGAGGAGGGACGCATATTTGCCATTATTGAAGATGGTAAAAAAGTTGTTGTGGATTGCAAGACTGATATTTCTAGGCCATTAGTATACAGTCAACCACAGAGACAGTAAACACAGTTGCCGTGAAGAAAACTGTTCAATCATCAAAATGATTTTGTTTGTGTCACCTTTGTTTATGTATGCCTGTATCTTTAGATTATAAAATACAGATCGATTAGTTTTCGACAGAATAAGAACTGAAACACATCAGTTTACAATCGAACCGTGTGCACTCGTCTGGAAATTCCAAATCTATTTATAGTTATTATAGGATTCTGCCCGGTTCAGTCTTTTTATAAATTAAGTAATTTCAAGCAGGGTATCATTCTTTTTGGGTCATATCCGGTGAAGGTCTGGGCCATGCGGGATTTTCTACTTTGTTATTATTTTCATCGAATACACACACATAACGACAGATGTACAGTTTATTAATGTTTCGATTAATAAGTATTATGTATCACACTTTTTTCTAATTGTTTCTATAAACCAGAGTATCAGTTAGTACGTGAAAATTAGCTGAAACTTTTACACCATCAGAAACGTTATTTGCCAAACTTAGTACGGTATTTGAGATTTAAAACATTACATATCACGCATATTGGGCATTAATAAATCCAAAAACTGTTGTGATCTTTAGGAAACGTACACATTGATCAACAGACTGGCGTAATTACTATGAAACAGTCTTCGAAATAAAAGCAATCTTACAATTTATAGCTTTTTTTTATTGTTAAAGTTTGAAACCAAAGTGGGCAATTTAAATTGTCAATTATAACATGTTACTATATGCTTCGTATCAAAATTAAATATAATGGCAAGGTATTGGCATGTTCAGAGATAATTATTGCAGTATACCAATTGTTCTATCACTACCATTTCAGCAGTTTAATGCTGAAGTTGTATAGTTATGACGGCCAAAGATTTTATTTCATGTATCACAAGTGTCCAAGTCAAGAATAATGATATTGTTTGTTTAGGTTTTATTTGTATCAATATAAAAAGCATTGAAACTCCAAATTAAAAAACTACATTTTTTTTCAAAGCGATGGGCCCTTTTAATAAAATAGATATTGTTAAAATCATTTGTTTCTTCTAATTTATTTTATAGGACACGTATGTGAAGGTGACTCTGGTGAATATGTGGAATGTGGAATGTGTACCCAAGAAGTAACTGGTATACCAATTAAGAAGTTATTTATTGACTGACATAAATGTGTGGGTTAAAGCATAGGGGCTGGTGTCTATATCAATTCTATATAGCTATGTATAGAATAATGAATTATCTACTTTGCTGTAAATGGTGATATAGATATTAGATTAACAATAGCCCCAGTGGATAAAAGAGTCTAATATATTTTTTTGTACACTAATGTACTTTCTAATTGTGTCTTTAACAGGTAAATGAGCCATAGTTATAAACATATGTTTGTTTGATAAAATATTATAACTAAGTGATAAATATATCATAAGATATATATATATATATATATATATATATATATATATGTATATAAAATATATAATGAAGCTGGAATATCAATATGTGTATGTATATATATGTGTATGTATATATATATATATATACAAAGGAGAATAGAAATACACCTAACAATATGTGTAAGTATATATATGTGTATAAATAAATAAATATATATATATATATATATATATATATATATATATATATATATATATACATGTGTATAAGGGAGATAATTGATATGTATATAAAGGGAGATAATTAAAATGTACATAAATATGGAAATAATTATTGATGAACAACCAGACACATATGAGTGCAGAGTTGTGCGTGTTTGAGATTATATGTTTGTATATATAAGTTTATCATGTCAGTACTTCCTGTTAAAATATTGGATTGATCTTGAAAACAATGAAGTGTCCTAAAGTGAAAGTATGTTTTTTATTACCGCTTTTTCAAAGAGTTGCCTTAAATTTTTGTACAGATGATATTTTTGTGTTATTTTAAATTTTTAGTATAATCTTGTTGGAGAGGGGATGGAAATTTAGATATAAATGTATACAATACCTCCATTAACGATGAACAAGGCAACTTGCATGCACACAGACTTCGCCTTTTACTGGTACCTTACATAACAACACTGCCACAACAATGAATAGTACATTTTTTGTTAAGAACAATTTGGGTCTCTGCTTATATTATTTTTTTAGTGCATATCTTAAATGACGAGTAATATTTTAATTATATCTATGGATGTACAGGGTCTTGGAGATAAAAATAAGCGACGAGATACATTTGACTTTCTCAAAAGTAAACAGTATTCAATTTATTTTTCTTCAAGACACTCATTTTACTGATATACCTTTTATACGTACCCAGTGGGGTAATGCATTTTTTTTAGCATTTTTTCTAGCCAATCTCGAGGAATAGCTATTTTTTTTAACAATAATTCTGAATTCAAAGTACAATTAGTGGAAACAGGCCAAAATGGAAATAAAATTATATTAGATACAACTTTATGCAATAAAAAAATTAAATTTATAAACAACTATGGCCCAAATAGAGATGATCCTATTTTCTATGAAACTTAAAGCAGACTATTCTAGCAACTGATTCTTTAACCATCATTGCTGGAGACTTCAATGTAGCTCTGGGTCCTAATATAGACTGTTTTGAATACACAAATATAAATAATCCAAATGCTCGAAAAAGTCTTCAAGATTTATTGATTGAATGTAATTTGACAGATTGTTGGCGCGATCAACATTTAGAAGAAAAAAAAATCACATGGTTAAAAAAAAAACTCTGAAAAGAAGGCAAGACTTGACTACTTTTTAATCTCAACATGTTTAATGATGGATATTGATACTGTAGATATAAAACCAGGATATAGAACTGACCATTCTCTGATCTGTTTAATACTTGAATTTGGAAAATTTGAAAAAGGAAAATCATATTGGAAATTCAACAATTCACTTTTAAAAGATATAAACTATATTGATAAAATAAAGAATACGATAAACCGCGTAAAATTACAATACGCTAAAGAGACTTTTAATAATGATATAAATAATGTTCCAAATGCGGAGTTACAATTTAATATAAGTGATCAACTATTTTTACAAGTGCTTTTATTTGAAATTCGTGGAATAACTTTTTCTCATTCCTCTTACATCAAAAGACAACAAGACCAAAGGGAAGCAATACTTTATAATGTAATTGAAAACCTAGAAAAAGAAATTTTACAAAACCATTCTTTAATAGAATAAAAAAAAAATTTGATATAAGAGAGAAAAAATAAGAAGGGATTAGAATAAGATCACGGGCAAAATGGGTGCAAGAAGGAGAAAAGAACTCAAAATATTTTTGCAATTTAGAAAATAGGAACTATACATCAAAATCAATGTTACAACAACTTCAGCCATCTAATGGTCAAATTTTAAAAACAAAATGAAATACTTAAAGAAACAAAACGGTTCTATAAAGAATTATAATCACCCAGGGAAATTAAAAACATAAATTTAAATGATACTTTTTAAAATTTAAATATAACAAAATTGACTGAAATGAAGAAAACATTACTTGAGGGTCCCATTACCTATGAGGAACTGCTAGCTTTTTTTAAAAAATATGTCAAATGATAAAAGTCCCGGCTTTGACGGATATACGGTTGAATTTTACAAATTCTTTTGGATAGACGTAGGACATTTTTTACTGCGTGCTATAAATGAGGGATATACTAAGGTAGAACTTTCAATTTCACAAAAGCAAGGGGTCATAACATGTTTACCAAAGGGGAACAAAGATAAATCGTTTTTAAAAGATTGGCGTCCAATTTCACTTTTAAATGTTTCTTACAAGTTAGCATCTGGATGTATAGCCAAAAGAATGAAAGATATTTTACCATTTATTATTAATGAGGATCAGACAGGATTTTTTGTCAGGCCGCTACATTGGCGAAAATACTCGATTATTGTATGATCTAATGTTTTATTTAGAAAAGAACTATGTCCCAGCCATGTTACTACTCATTGACTTTGAGAAAGCATTCGACTCATTCGCCTGGTCTTTTATTTTTGCTGTTCTTAAATTTTTTAACTTTGGTCCATCCTTTATTAAATGGGTCAAAGTATTTTATACAAATATAGAATCATGTGTAATAGTCAATGGACACTTGTCAGAGTGGTTCTACTTACAGAGTGGCTGTAGACAAGGAGACCCATTATCCCCATATATATTCATTTTATGTGCAGAGATCCTCGCTGTTCTAATCAGAAATAACCCTAATATAAAAGGAATACAGATTGACAATACAAACTTTTTAATTTCACAATATGCCGATGATACAACACTCATGCTTGATGGTTCAGAAAAATCACTTGTAAACACACATCAAACACTCAAATTCTATGCTGAAATATCCAGCCTTAATATCAATGTTGATAAAACTAAGGCAGTGTGGATAGTAATATTAAGTTATATGAAGAATATAATCTTTCTTGGGACAATGAATTTACTGTCCTTGGTATTCGATTTTCAGTAGATTTAAATAAAATGATTAATGTGAACTTTGATGATAAAATACATGATATAAAACAACTTATTATCTATTGGTCAAAGCGAATATTAACACCAATTGGTAAAATAACAATCTTAAAAAGTTTAGCCATATCAAAAATTAATCATCTTATCTAAGCTCTACCAAACCCTAACTCTGATAAAATTAAAGAGATTAAAAGTTTATTTTTTAAATTTATTTGGAATGATAAACCGGATAAGGTGAAAAGAACTACAATTTGCAACTCTAACATAAAAGGGGGCCTCAAAATGTTTGATATAGACCTTTTTATTAACTCATTAAAACTTACATGGATAAGACGCCTTTTAAACTCAAATAAAAAATATCTAGATATATTTAATTCAATGTACCCATTCATGTCAAATGTTGGCGCATATGGCCCAGATTTATTAGTAGACACATAAACAGAATACATAATCCCTTCTGGAAATATATTTTTAGAAGTTATCAAACATATTCAAACCTACTAAAGTCTGCAAATCGGTACACATTTCAAAAAATTCCAATTTGGTTTAACCCAAACATTAAGGTCGGAGGCACAAGTATATTTTATAACCATTGGTTCTCTAAGGGTGTTTTATTGATTAATGATATTATGAATACAAATGGTAATTTTTACTCAATGATTGATTTTATTAATAAGTACAACATAAATACAATCTTCATAGAATATGAAGGATTGCTAGCATCTGTTAAAAGGTACTTATTTAAACTTTCATTTGTTCATTTAGCTAGTAATGGAGGGGCACCTACATGCCATTTATCAATATCAATAATTATGAAAGATACAAAAGGATGTAGGGTAATTTATCAGTATTGTATGCAAGAAAATATAATCCCTCAATCCGCTGCTAAATGGGAAAATGATTTTGATATAAGAAACCAATTTCGTTGAAACTAAATTTTACTGCCTTCCATTTAACATAACAAATGACACAAACTTACAATGGTTTCAGTACAGAATAAACCACCAAATATTAGGAACCAATTCTCTTCTTAAAAAAATGAAAATAAAGGATTCTGATATTTGCAGTTTATGCAACAGAGAAATAGAAACAATTAAACATATTTTTATCGAATGTGACATTTCTAAACAATTTATCTCCTTTTTGATGAACCATGTTTGCGAAAAATGTATAGGCATTAATTTAAATTGGACAAATACAGACATTATTTTCGGAAATAAAATTTTTAACAAAGTTTTGAATAAAATAATATTAATTGCAAAGAAATGTTTATATACATCAATAAAGCATTAATTTCTTTTCAAAATAATAAAGTCAGATAAAAGATTCAAAGCGAATGTTTTATGACAATTGGATTGTTTTTTTATGCATTTATCTATCATAAATAAATGAACTCCAACATTAAATTTAACATGTATTGTTGCTTTATAGTGTATACGTTACAAGTGCAAAGCATTTTGAAAACGATACAAGGTTGACTCTCATCAATGTTTGTTGGAATAGATGAGTACTTATTAAATATTTGTAGATGAAATTTTGCACTTTTTAAGTTGTGTAGTATTTGCTCAGGAATTTGCAGAGCTTAAGCTTATATACTTATTGTTTCAAAATATCTCTAATACAAATGATTAACCTGACAAATGTTTAATGATATTCCACTATATAACTAATTACTTTATATTAAATTGTGAAAACTGATTTCAATTACATGTATATTGTTCTGCACGTCTACAAATGCATTTATGTACAAGTTATCTTAATGTCTGGTAGCCATTGAGTTGTTGACCCCGGTTTCACTAATCTAACATATTTTGATAGTTTCCTCGGCGATACTTTTAAATGCTAAAACATCACACTTTCTGATTATGTTGCAAGTTATATTTTATCATTAAGTACAGAGGTGTTATGACTGTGTGTGGTAACTTAAATGTGAAGTATTTCAAATAATAATTAAAAGAGAAACTGAAAAATAAATTGTTTGGGGGGGGGGGGGGGGGGGGGGGGATTTCTGTTTGAACATTTTTATTAATCACGATAATACAGCCCTTGAGATTTAAACTACACAAACAATTTGGATTAGTGGGCACTGTCTGTTACTCATTCTATGCCCACAGACAGTGAGACACTCAATGGCTATTATAAATTTCTAAATGTATATATAATTGTCATGAACTATTTTGTATCAATATGTCTGTTTTTAGCTCTACTGGCCAAAGGCCTATGCGATGGCGCGTCTGTCGTCTGTCGTCTGTTAGCAGCACTTTCTCTGAAACCACTGAGCCAATTAAACTGAAACTTCACGTGGGTGTTTCTGTTGCATAGGAGACTATACAGAAGATTTTTTTTTCGATCTGAAATTCAAGATGGCCGCCGTTACTAAAAATAGTCCAAAACTTAAAAAATCTTCTTCTCATGAACGGCCCAACAGATTTTTAAAATGTTTTTGTAGTAATGATGACCAACTATAGTTTTGGTAGATTTGTTCAAATGGTGTCCCTATAGTTAGAAATGACCCCGCCCCAATGTTTCTATTGCATAGTAGCATTTCAGAAAATGCTATGGCCACTATGAGTCAGTAGAGCGTCCTCAGGCCCTCTTGGGTCTCTTGTTGTACAACTAAATTGAAATAAAAGTTACAAAAAAATATGTCTTTTACTCTAACACTGCATTTAGATTGATAAAGACGTAATCAAAGCTCTTAACAACATTACCTTAGATGTGGTTTAATATAGCAAATGCTTTTACTGTTTTACACGTATAGGTAAACATTACACTATTATCTAAGTAATTTAAACATGATGATAGCATATCAACATATTTACGTAATGGATGACGTTGTTTGATAGTGATCATTGTTTAATTACATTTACGCATGAAGGTGTTTTCCATTAGTCATACGTGTTTGAGTTTTGTAAAAACAATTTTTTCAAGTTTTACACACACTTTCTTCCACTAATTCCTGGGATCCTAATAGGTTAACCGGTACTCAAACACACCCATTATCACAAGTAACTGATAACTTTTCGACTTGAATTAGCGGTGAGAGAAGAATGACAATGATAGGCAATGTCTTTATTTATCATCACGAAATATGTTAACGTGCGATGATTCAAACAATATCTGTATTGCTGGTCAGACGTACTACCGATTGAGCTTACCGGACCCGGTTAGCAATATTGCGAATGATTCTTCTTATTCACGGACACAATACAGGGTATTGGCAGGTATCATATTGCTAAATGCCTATGAATGTATATGAACAACCACCGTGCTAAGACAAAGAGCTGAAATGCCCTCCCTATTAAAATGTTTTGGCTGCGTTCGGCTGGAACTAAATTGAATGACCTTAGCCGTTAGAGATCTGGACACTCATCTAGGAAACACTAGATGCAGTTGGTATTAAAAGTTGGTTCATGGTATTAGTCTAATAGTATTTTTAAAAATACAACTCTTCAGAATGGTTTATTTTGATGAAATGTCAAATATAGATGAAGTCATGATTAATTCTTGGAAGAAAGAAGTCATTGTCCACTTGCTTGTCCATCATAAGGAAAAGCGGATCGAAAAACAAACGAGTTCTCATACACAAGAATTTTATTTTAGGTTTTGACAGTGATTTTGAATATATACGAGTTGTGAATTTAATTATCTCCCTTTATGAAATTAAATACATATTAATTCACGGTATCTATATAATCCAACGGGTTTATAAATCTGTCCTTTATATAGCTTGTGAGTAGTCGTGAATGTTTAGCTGGATCCTACTCATATAAAGCTGTCACTTCATGTATGTAAATTTGTCCACCCTGTCCAGATGTGTTGCATGTAATTCCATAGTATATAAGTCATGGTCGACACCAAATTTATTGGTTTGGCAGAGGACTTGATACTGTATCTATGGTTTGCAGTGTAGCTAGGTGCACTCGCCGAAGTCTGGTCTGTACATTTATGTCTTGGTTTATCACAAATAATTATCTCCATATATATATATATATATATATATATATATATATACATACACATTGAACAAGTTGTTTATCAGTCAGCCAGCTTTAAAAAAATAAATGAAAATACAAAAAGACAAGTCAAATACATTTGAACTATAAGCGCGTGGTCCAGTGGAAGAGCACCGAGCCCATGATTAGAGGATCGTCGATCCTCCGCCGCGGCTATGTGTGGTGTCCTTGAGCAAGACACTTTTCTGCATATGCTTAGTTCTAACCAAGAAATCTTCGAGCGTTATTTGCCTAAGTTGTAAGAATTTATTTCACAATCGAAGTAAAATAAATAAGTTTAAACTAAACTATAACGTTAAAGTATGAACTTGAACGGAAATGTTTCAACTTTCTCCGTGGTAAAGTGATTAGCGCGTTAGTTTTCTAACCGTGAGGATGTCAGTTCAATTCTACTTGACAGCATTTTTGTTTCATTTCCTTTGCTGTGTATTCTAATATAATAAGAAATAATTCTTTATAAATATTAGAATCAAATAAAATTGTAACCAAACACAATGCTAAACTGTTTGAAATATATAATCATATCATTATCAGGTCCTTATATGAGACGGTCACTGCACATTATTCATATTTGAGAGAATTATTAATATATTTTCATATACAGGGGTGGATCCAGACTTTCAGTTTAGTGGGAGGGGGTCAGTTTCGCCGGTTTCTTTAAAGAGTAGATCCACCATTAATATATAGTACTATTTGTCAATTCTACACACAGAAATTAATTATATAAATCACTGACATATTTTTCAGAATGCCTGCTTACTGTGTATTGTGTGCGAAGTGATTGAAAATACATCAATCGCGCCAAGTCAATAAACATTTATCTAATAACTAAATACATTGACAATCAACTAATGGTTTACAAATAGTAATTATACATTAAACACGTTTCATTCTATGAATATAGAAATATTACAAAATAAGTTAACTTACAAAAATTTGCCGTGGCAACAAAATAAATGTTTAAATCAATTAGATATGGTTCATTTTATACACTACAAACAATGGGCAATATGTTGTACCAGTTTCATTAAATTCTGAGACAGTGCCATTTTTGGCCATTCGTGAACCAAGTCCTTTATATACACGTATGTGTTATTATACCTCAGTTAAAAGAACAATAAGAATTACCAACACTTAAAATCTAAAAATAGTTATTTTTTGTTGTTGACCCTATCTTTATTTCAGCAGTAAAATTATCCATAATAAATCCTGGGTATTCGAGATCTAGATAGTACTGATGGTCATGGTCGTATTAATATATTCAGTTCAACATTAACACTTCACGAATGAATATAATGATAGAACTATGTAATGTACATACTTGAAATAATACTGATTACTAAATGATAGAACAAAATAATAAACTTCTCAAATTTTCATTGTTAACCAAGACCTCTTTTTCTGAAAACAGTGCGACTAGAATATTGCCCATGTGTGTCGATCCTCAGACATCATCCATTGACGCACCTGCCAGTAAAAACAAGTACTTCACATAACGGTGTTTGAATTGAGCTATGGGGTGGTACACTACATCGGCAAACTGTATAACATGCAAAACAACACAGCAGTTATAGTCATTACTTATTACGTGCATGAATGTTAACACAAGAGGATTACTTAATTAAGGTCTAACTGACAAGCGCTATTACAGTATCCAGTCTGGTCATTTAAATTTAATGATTATAGTTATGCCCTAAATGGCAGTGAAACACTTATATTTTCTCTATTACATATCTTTCAATACATTTGGCAATTGTTTAACAACTAAGTAAACAACGGTGTACACAAATTTGCCATAGCAGTGCATATAACAAGTATCTCTTAGCTAAATCAGCTTCCAACAATATAGGACACGACCGTTTTTAATCTATTTTATATCCATTTCCACAAATTTAATACAAATGGTGGCATATTCATACCTATACTTGATGGCAACAAATCGGCTACTGTTTATCCCTATCTATCCAAAATGACATCACTCGACTCAAGGTTTGGTATGAAAAATGGCCATCTTTTTAAGTCTGTCAGTGATGCGCCCAACCTAGAAACTTGAATCAAATGTAACCTGTCCATATGGTACTACTCCAAATAAATCTTAATTATGATTTTATATTATATATGATTATATACATGTATTATATATTATACAATATAATCTTGCTTATCACAGAATAACTCAGTTGCATGTATTACAATATTAACTTCTGTATTGACATGATCTGACCATTTGCCGCCCAAGGAATCAGGCCCTTCATATGAGCACACGTGAAGTTTATCCAAGTATTCACGATACGCTACACATAGTCATGCCATTAACATAGAAGCGTGTTTAATGTGTTCTTGGAGTAGACCCAGTTAGTCAATTTGTCAGCACCATGACTCATTTAAGTTCGAAGAAAAGTCAAATGAGTACGATTTCCAGCACAAAAGCGTCTTTAATCGATTTTCTCAATGCCCTCTGGTCTTATGGAACATGTTTTTGAAGTCTGTGATCCAGCATTGAAAGCATATTGCTTTTTAAGATGATAAGCATGGTTACTTAGTCGTTGGTTTGAATGTGTACGGTCTTTAGCGCCACAGTGTGGGTTAAGTGGTTACATGTAGCAGCTAAATTTAGCGGCTGCACCACTCTCTATGCAGTCTATATACAACTCTCACTGACCGCTGGCTTCGGTTCTGGAGCATCGTCTTCATTATTTTATGATGAGGCGTTCAGCTGTGCATATCACAGGCACTTTGTTAGTATACGTTTCTATCAAATGACAACGGTACTTCAGTGGCTTGTCACCGCTTTTTGTTCCAATAGACGTGTTTTGGCACTGGGCTGAACTGGTATACAAAGTGTACTTCAAAGTGAAGATTACATACTTTCGTGTTATCTGCAAGTAGTAGATATGGTCTATACAATTTCATTCTCCTTATACATGTCATTTTTTCTTTCCACATTATTCATAGATTGTTCTCCAATACTT
Source organism: Panopea generosa (assembly GCA_029582155.1). Classification (NCBI taxonomy): domain Eukaryota; kingdom Metazoa; phylum Mollusca; class Bivalvia; order Adapedonta; family Hiatellidae; genus Panopea; species Panopea generosa. The sequence continues at coordinate 36,960,128 of CM055901.1, read as the reverse complement.
TATTTTCGTAGTGCTTACACAGAACACAGTGTCGCTTCCCTACGAAGGAATATCTTTTCCGCATGATCATTGATTTCTCATTCGAGATCCCGGTTCTGCCGTCGACTATAAGGAAAGAAAAAACGAACAATGGTAAGATGAATTTGAGATTGAAAGACATTTTTGCCAGAGCCAGTACTACGTAAGTGAATGTCGTTTATATTCATTCGGATTTAATATAGGTTGAGTAATTTATACTTTTTATTTTTAACGTCAGTTTTATACCAAAAAGAGAGGTTAAAATAATGATAATTTAGTATGGAAAAGGCAATCTTAACTTGCAATCTCTCTTATTTCTTAAGATTTATTTTTTCCTAAAGATTGTGGAAAACAAAAAAAATCTGTTAATATATGTATATTGAATTTTAAAAATAACAACCTTTATGCTTATGATAAGATACACGGGTAATTTTGGAACACGTATACACATTTCAATTTATTGATACAACACATGCGTGATAGTGTATGAATGCTTCACCATAATTCACTTTATCGATGCAATACACTCGTCAAGTTGTAAAACTGCATAAATCAGCAATATTTATATTTTTTATTTATTTGATGCAACTGTTAAGTGGCCTAAGTTATGGATGTCTCCTTCTACATGTTTTCCTAAATTGTAAAGTTTCAGCTTAGACAAATATTTATTAAACTTATCACTTAGTCTATATAGATAGGGATAAAGCGTTTTTAAAATATGTCAATATCATTTTCATTTATAGGGTAAAAAAAAGTTATTTTGACGTTTATTTCATAAAAATCCATTAATAATTCAGGATTTAAGGACATTTAAAATAACATTACATATATGTTTTGTGGCCTTAAATATAAATCGATTGTCACCTAGTGTTTGGTATGTATAGTTAACAATAAGTTGCCGAAGAAATTAACGTTTATTAATGTCTGACATGTGATATTAGGTAGTGTTACGGTATATAACTCAGGTCAAAATTAGATACAGTTTTTGTGAAATAACCAGTATTCACGAGTCGTTGTGACGAAGGAATCTAATGATTAAACTGAACTGATCAAATCAAACAGTAGTCTAAGTAAGTACAATATATTTGCGAGTAAAATGTATATGCTTTTCAATAGCTGACAAACGAAAATGTCCGAGATCGAAATTTGTACAGAATGAAACACGAGTTAATTTTGCATGGTGATCAATTGTTACTTTCTAGTCGGGATGAAAAACTGAAGAGGTCGATTTAATTTGATGTCCGACATTTTGAAAATTGTTTATAAGGACGAGATATACACATGTGTCACGAGGAACGTATTTTTGAGCTGTTAAATTCGTGTGCTTATTTTTTTGTACGTTTAGGTGAAAATAAGTGGTTGGTTTAATTGTTATATGTAGCAATACCATTGCGTGTCACAATTCTCATAAACAGTTCAATGATAGTTTAGCTATTTTATTGTACTCTTGTTCAATGAAAACGCACCAAACTGCCTTATACCTTATTTTTTGCACTGATATATAACCTTCTTTATCTATTGATGTGTACGCCTAATTAAACACTTATTTTTATAAAACACTGCATGGTTTTGTGAAGGACATATCGGTATTGCACTGACAAGTATGTGTGTTATGAACCAAACATAATAGCATAATGATAGCATTTCAATTCTTAGCTTAAGATTGTTTAAACGCCAAGCAAACTTAAGTGACGTCCAAAGTCAAGAAGCCGTAGGTATGGTAGCCGGTGGTATGTCATACTATTGAATTTTAATTCAAATTTCATGCTGTAAGTCAAAAGACACTATAAAATGACTCTGTGGCCGACCTGTCACGCCTAGGGCGTCAAACTGTAACGTACCGCCAACAAAACCGCCATATTGTCGTTACGCATCTCCATGATTGCTTTCAAACAGCAACACAGACATCCCAGTAAACAAGAGGATATAATCAGTAATGCGTCATTTGATAAACAGTGTCTCGACACTGCAGCAATTAAAGTTCAGGATCTATATAAGGTAATGTATTGACAGGCGTCTAAACCGTGAGTTATGGTGTCGTCCACATCTACGATGGATGCGAATTTCAAGGAATTTATTGTGCAAGCATTTATTATAAAGTCAGTTCCAATACCGAATACATCATATATGGTGCTGTATCCGACGCAAACTGAAGCAGTCGAGAACGCAAACGGTGACTAAACACGGGACAGTGTGTGAACGCTTTAACATTTTTTTTAAAATCTCGTATTATGCTGTTTCCTTTATTGAAAATTCGTGAAAAGGCTGTACAATATGTATAGCAGTATAAACATATAATCAATACATTTCATGATGAGATTTTATTGATCGTCCGTGTAGTATATGCTTGTTAATACACGTATCCTTTTTTGTGTAATTGACCAAGGTTTATAAATAGCATTGTACTGATTTACGTACCAGTGACAATGCACTTGTAAAAAACAAATTAAATACAAGTATTTGAACCGTTATAATTACAGCTATCCTTGATGTTTTTTTATTCAAAGTTATATTTTGATTTATATTTAAATGACTTAATCCTTTATAAAGGTATTCTAATAACAGTTAACATTTCATAACGTCTCACACCACTATTACATTTTCCATAGGACTACATTGTTACATTTATGTCCAAAACACAGTGAAAAAACAAAATCTGCAGCATTTCCATAGGCTTTATTTCCTTCACTGGTTCAAGATATGCAATTATAAAGGAAAAACGCATACCTTGAGGAGTTTTTTTTTTAATTCAATCCTTTTATGAGACAAACAATTTCAAAAGTAATAATACGACCACGATGCAGTTCGAACCAATAATTCTGGAATGACACAGAATTGTTCAGAAAGCTGGTATCAGCATAATTTTTTCAGTGGTGATTTCTAAAATACTGACCATTTAACTCATGCTAGGAAATATATATCACTGCAGTACAAAGCCCTGAAAAAAGAAGAAAAAGAGAACTAAAGTTTTATTTCTAACTCCTTCATCTGGAGTACTCAATGGAGATAATAGTGGTATGAGTCCATACTGCATTTTATCGAGGCTTGGTAAAGGAGTCAGTGTTCCTTCTAACCTACTTGAGAACTTGATATATATAGTGAGCATATCTTATGTTGTCTATCACAATCGTTCCATTTTTAATTTTGCAGCATGAAATGAAATCCGTACAGTCAAGCTTTCAATATATTGATGTGGTATTTTCTAAAATCCCTGAAATAATGTAGCAAATTGTAACAAAGTTTAGAAACTGTTCATACTGATTCAGAATCATTGGATTATCAATACAAAATCAAAACATGTACATATGTAGCAACACAATGAACATATTTCTTAGATAGCAACTTACTGAACGGAAGTATAATAAATGAAATTTTGTTTAATTTTAGCTTGAACCTGCATGCTTATGATGAGATAAACAGGTAGTTAAAACGTATATGCTTGAATACAATCACTTTATTTATGTCATGCACGGGTAACAATGGAGTCTGTATGCTTCAGCAATTGTTCGCTTAATAATACATTACACTAGGTAATGTCTACCACATAAAAACGCTAATTGGCAGATGAAACCTTTATCCATTGGAAATTTACTTTGGGACCTTTGTGGAGTCCAATGCAGACATTGTGCAGATGACACATTTAATTATTGGTTGATTTAAGAGTTTTAAATATAAATTTAGATACTCCGAGTACGTTAGCAATTTCCTAACAAAATTAGATTATCCCTTAAAATAGATTATCAGAGTACGTTAGCAATTTCCTAACACAATTAGCTTATCCCTTAAAAATAGATTATCAGAGTACGTTAACAATTTCCAAACACAATTAGATTATCCCTGAAAAAATAAAATTATCCGAGTACGTTAACAATTTCTTAAATATGAAGTTTCAGATAAGAATACCTAGAAGTAAATCTCACATGTCATTGTTTCTTATGTTGGTCATTCGTTAAAAAGCTATAAAACGTTAATTTACATGCACATGTGACACAATAGATATAGCAGTATCAATTGTTTAATGACCACCCGTAATATTATGCATATCTAAATACCTGCCTTATGCTATGTAATCAATAGCTCTGTACTGATTTACGCACCCGTGACGGTGTACTTATCACGTTAATTATGTAAGTATTTGGACTGTTGGAATGAGAGCTATCCTGGATAAATTAGGTTGATACACCGTTGTATTTTGTTTTACATTTTACTAAACTTTAAGGATTTAATCAGATATAAGGTAATTTAATTGACACCTGTCGTATTTTACAAATTGTATATGGTGAAATATAATACCAAAAACAATTAGTATCTGATAATTTATTTTGCTCAAACATTTTTGATTAAAGCGAGACCGTAAATTTATTTTATTTTATTTCGTATTTAACTAATGGCGTTAATAACAAACCTAAGTTCCTTTATCCTATGGCAACGTCAGTCATTGAAAAGCTTAACTTAAACAGAATGTAATTACGAAATTAGTAATCCATAATTATTTACTAGTTTCAACATACTTGGTTATGTAGATAATAACCACTTTAGACATACCATAATACAGAACAATGACTTTTCTGCTAGTGTATCGAAGATGTTGTCTAACAACTGTTTCATTTGTTTGTGTTATTATATCTTTCACCTCCGGTTTTGATTCGATTTTTTCAAAATATAAGTTTTAGTACAATTTTGATAATGCCACAAGAACTGGTCTTTATGTAACGAAGGTATATTAAATTTACAGGAGACGAGCATTATGTATAAATTAAACAATATCGACCCAATATGCTCAATTCATATTATTTAAATTTCACGTGCCAATTAAGCATGACTGTCTATTGTAAATCATTTGTTGATTTCAGTATTTTAGGTATAACATCCGATTACCCTTATAAAATAAAGTTTCAGATAGCAATATCTAAAAATATTATTTATATGTTTATAGGTAGTTTGATTTAGAGTAAACTAATTTATTTTACTTCAATTGCGAAACAGGCTATTACAACTTATACAATTCACTTTCGAAATCTTCCTGGAAACCCTATTTCTAAGCATATGCAAAAAACCAATTCTTGCTCAAGGACACCACACATAGCCGTGTTGGAGGATCGAATTCACGACCCTCCGATCCTTGATTCGGTGTTTTACCACTGGACCACGCGCCCCACATTCTTGTTTTGAAGTGTGAACATAAATAATAGTGTCACGTGTCCCTTTGAAATAAATGAAAGTAGTTTTTTAATGCACACTATATTCTCAAATGAATTATTTTGCCGTGTCATCTTAAAATGAAAAATATCAATAACTTATGAATCATCACAGCTATAATGAAATATCTAGGCAACTATGCAGTAATTCAAACGTAAGCAATATCAGCGAAGCGTTTCCCGTGTGGCGGGCTGTACATATAAAGTAAATCTATAATGGATATACATTAACAAAAGCTGTAATATTTTACGGATGACTCTACACCGCCCATATATATCAGTTAAGTTATATTAATGGATATATACTAGGTTTGCTTAAGGACACGCCCGACATTTCTAGACTGAACATTTGGTTGAGTGAGTATTTGTTTTATAAACAGAGCAATGATTTTGAGTTATTTAATGTAATACTATTTATACTTATATGTAACTCATAGTTAAACTGTCTTATTAATGATTATGAATCACTTGAACTCTTAAGCAGGCGCAGGAGCAATGGGACCAAGGTAGGGATGTCAGTCAGCTTCCCTGGTTCAGCCGGACTGCTAGTCGTTGTTTTTTGATATCTTTTTTTTTAATGAAAACGATTAAAAGTCATAAAATATTTGAGTATATAAAAATCATCCCACTAAACCTACTAGAATGCAGCATTTTGTTTTTAAAATATAATAATTTGCCATAAGAAACCCCCGCTCTTCAATACCCCATGCAGCAGGGGACAAACTCTCCCAGCATACGCCTTGACTCCATGAGCATGAGGTACCAGGTTTTAAAACACGGTGGAAATTCGATGTTTTTTTTAAAAAAATAGATTTTTTTGATGATTGAAACGTTAAATGTAAAATAAAATGATTAAATAACAATCACTTCCTCTCCTAAAACGTACTTGAATGCAGTATTTGGGTTTAAAGTTATCAAAAGTTTCCGTTATGATTTATTTCATGATCAGCATGAGTGTTAGCTTAATGACCCCCGTCGACGTCGTCTTTGTTGCTTAGCTTAATAGTAAATGTCTGGTTTATTATTGTATATAATTGCCATGACATGTCACAATGCTCACAACGAGATCAATGGTATATAGTTTAGCTAGTTGTATTTCTGTTTCAAATCTATTATAAATAGATATCTGTTAATATCTACTCTCTGTAACTACATTCTTTATATATATCCCTGTACTGATTTACGTACCCGTGACGGTGAACCTCCGACACTCGGTAATTGCTGTTACACAAGTTAAAGCTAATTATAACTTTGTATATCATGAATTGTTAGAATGATAGTTATCCTAGGCGCAGCGTTGTCTTTTGTTTTATATTTGACTAAAGGACTTAATCATTTATAAGGTAATTTATACATTTCAATTTCAATTATCGTAATTTATAATCGTTTATGGTAGTGTATAATACTATAAGATTTTACGCAGACATATTCAATTGAGTCGACATCGTAAAGTAAAATCATAATTTGACTCTTATCTTATAATATATCTTATATTCATCTGATGGCGTAAATAACAAACTTTTGATCGTCTATATCTACCCCTGTCCATGATTTTTTTTCTACTTAAACAAAATGTAATTACCAAACTAGTAATCAATAATTCTCGTACTAGTGTCGACACATAAAATAATTATATTTATGTCGAGTTAAACATTTGAGATATACCGTAATGTAATACAACTTATCGTTTATCAATTGTGATAATTTTATATTTTCCTACAATAATTTCATTTCTCCTGCTGTTAGTGACATCGTCTTTTTTATTATACACATGAAGTATAGTGGCTATAACTGCCAGTTTTTGAACGTATTATGCATGAACATGAATTGGGCATAACTGTGTAACATAGGGAACATACAGTGGTTGCATGTTAATTTACAAATGTCATAACACCCACATTAAGTTTATTATACTATTTTATTCAAGCTCGACCGCGGGGAAATTTTAAGGTTGTATGAACCGCTCTCAAGTCCGCTGCCTGGGTAGAGCCAGTTACTGAGTGTTATGATTTGAAATGCATCGGGTTGAACTTTGGATCGAACCCGCAACCTTTGGCGCAAGCGGCAAACAAACTATCCACTACACTACCGTCCCGCTGTAAGTTTGAGGTTAAATTGTGACCTAAATAAGTGTCAGTGTTTTAGTCGACATAGCCTAATAATGACATGGTTAATTAGTTGACAAATACATCCACCATATAAACCGGTTATCTGTAGCTTTTTAAAGTAAAGTGTTTTATCGTTTATCCGTGAAATTTGTATATATGTGAGATATGCGTAGTAACACCTATTTACAAAATCTAGCTGGTATATAATGGATTAGTAATCAAACCCCACACTTAAATCCTGAATTTGAATGAGGCTATGCAATTCATTTCGCCATGAATACAAGACGGTCTATTTGGAGTTGATCATCCTTGAAAGAGAACCTATGCAAAGAAGACAAATCTATCAAAAAATTACACTTACTTTGATACTTTAGTAAAATAGTTGTTTTCTCTTTGTAGTATAAGAGTTAAAGCCACAATTCAATATGGACCTGGTGAAAAGTTCGCTAATCCTTCTTGGATTAATTACCACAGCATCTACGATGTTGGTAAGTTAACAAGAGTTTTACATCATTTTATTCTGTAATGCATTTTCCAGAAATTGTTTTATGCATTTAAATAACCCTCATAATTTGTATAATAATATTTAATGCATGATACATGAGAAACTATCAGACATGCTGCCTTGACACTAAGTGTCATCTTCATGTTGATGTTATGTACTAAGTGTCATCTTCATGTTGATGTTATGAACTAAGTTTCATCTAATTCAGTTTAAAACTTTAGAAGACGATGTCGAAGTACATTGTTTTTCAAATCGAGTCGACATAAGAGAATGTGCGACAATAACGTTTGGAAGGATGTGGGTTCTACTCCGAGGTCTTCATCTACCAATAAGCTGTCATATATAAACTGTAATATGTGGAACATGACAGTAAATGTCATCACATATTCTCCACGATGATTGTGTATTTGCTAACACTCCTGTAACGTTCCCTTTTAAATATATTTTTGACACGTTTTCTTCTCGGGAAGTTTACAATCTATTCAGTTCGGGTGATACACAAAGGACAAAGATAGCTGATGACGAATCGAATGCTGATGAATTGCATTAATACGTTAGACACTTGACTGAGTCGTTCAATGTTTAAACCTTCAATACTGGACGATAAGAACCTACCTGGATTACCGTATAAACATCCCAGGTAACCAAGCATGATGACGGGTTCTGGCCTGACGATGTTAACAGTAGACTATAAATGACTATGTACAAACATAAATACAGGTCTGGATACAAAGACTGAGCAATTAGTTATTTGAAATTTCTAGTTGTACTAGATTTATCTTTTGTTTTCGATGACATCAAACAGTCCAAATCATTGAAACATTATAACCTGGAACGCCACTTTTTGAGCATTGGTTATATAAACGAGACCTAAATCATTATCCACGCCGATTATAATGCATTTGGGGTGAGTGCTTCGGATTTAATAAGGCCGTCTAAAAGAAAAGAAGTTAAAGATGGAGTGGCCCATGAACAAATAATAGATGTATTACCCCTCGGTAAATTGAAAAATGTAAAATGTGCGGAGTTCAGACACAGATATCATTACCATGAGTGCAGTTGTAGTCCTGCCCATTTGCTTAGGTGCAACGTCCACTTTTGTATATTACTATGAACAGCATGAATCGTTGATCGACTATAACATGTTTTTAGCTAAGTTAGCAAACAAAGTTTATCCTGCGATTGATCATATGATATTTTTGGTCAAAGTAATAATGTTATCCTACAAAGATGATAATGCTTTGAGTGGATTTCTCATAGACCGATTATATGTTCCTTTATACGTGTATTATCTTCTTCACCGTAAGAGATTTGTGGAAGTTTTAGATCTTTCAGAGTAGATAGAATAACCCTAGCGGTCTAACACTTTTATCATATACTGCGATAATTCCTGTTTATTGCGATGATGTACTGCGGTCATATACTGCAGTCATATACTGCAATGATATACTGCAGTCATTTACTGCGATAATATACTGCGATGATATTATGCGATCATATATTGAGCCCAAATACTGCGGTAATGTACTGCAACCATACACGTTTACTGCGGCTATATACTGCGGTCATATTATACGATGATATACTACGGTCATATACTGCGATGATATACAGTGATGATATACTGCTGTCAAATGCTGCGATGATATACTGCAGTCATATGCTGCGATGATATCCTGCGGTCATATACTGCGGTCATATACAGCGACCATACATATTTACTGCGATGATATACTTCCGCCATTTACTGCAATGATATACTGCATTCATATACTGCGATGATAAACTGCAGTCATAAACTGCGATGATATACTGCAGTCATATACCGCGATGATATACTGGAGACATAAATTGCGTTCATATACCGTGTTCATATACTGTGTTCATATACTGCGTTGATGTACTGCGATAATATACTGCCGTCATACATGTTTATTGCGACGATATACTGCAGTCATATACTGTGATCATAAATGCTTATTGCGATCATATACTGCGGTAATATACTGCGATGATCTTTTGCCGTCATATACTGTGGTCATAAACTGCGGTCGTATACTACGATGCTATACTGTTGTCATATACTGCGTTGATATACTGCAGACATATACCGCAATGATATACTGCAGTCATATACAGCGATTATATACTGCAGACATATACTGCATTCATATATATGTCAGTCTTATTACTGCGATGATATACTGCCATCATATACTGCAATACTATACTGACGTCTTATACTGTGATGATATACTGTGATCATATACTGCGGTAATATACTGTTGTCATATACTGCGATAATAGACTGTGCTGATAGACTGCGATGATATACTGTGGTCATATACTGCAATGATAGACTATGCTGATAGACTGCGAAGATAGACTGTGCTGATAGACTGCGATCATATACTGTGATGATATACTGCGGTCATATACTGCGATGATATACAGCGGTCATATACTGCGATGATAGACTGCGCTGATAGACTGCGATGATAGACTGAGCTGATATACTGCGATCATATACTGTGACGATAGACTGCGGTCATATACTGCGATGATATACAGCGGTCATATACTGCGATGATATACTACGGTCATATACTGCAATAATATACTGCGGTCATATATTATGATGATATACTGCAGTCATATACTGTGATAATATACTGCGGTAATATACTGCGATAATATACAGTGGCCATTTACTGCAATGATATACTGTTGTCATACTGCGGCCATAAACTGCGGCCATATACTGTGATGTATATTGCAGACATATACTGAGATGATAGACTGCGATGATAGACTGCGCTGACAGAATGCGATGATAGACTGCGCTGATAGACTGGGATGATAGACTGCGGTCATATACTGCGATGATATACTGCGGTCATATATTTCGATGATATACTGCGGTCACATACTGCAATGCTATATGGCAGTCATATACTGTGAAGATATACTGTGATCATATACTGCAATGATAGACTGAGGTCATATACTGCGATGATATACTGCGGTCATTTACTGCGATGATAAACCGCGGACATCTACTGTGATGATAGCCTGCGCTGATATACTGCAATGATAGTCTGCGATGATAGACTGTGCAAATAGACTGAGATGATAGACTGCGATGATAGTTTACGATGATAGACTGAGATGATAGACTGCGATGATAGTTTACGATGATAGATGCGATGATAGACTAGATGATAGACTGCGATGATATACTGCGGTCATATATTGCGATGATATACAGTGCTCATATACAGTGATGTTATACTGCGGTCATTTACTTAGGATTGTGCTGTGAAAGCACAATCCCAAGCACTAAATAAAGGTAATATCTTAAGTATTATTGAAAAAGCACACTCAGGGAATTACATTTTATTACGCGATCCATACATAATACAGGTACTATCTTAAGTCTTATTGAAATAGCACACTCAAGGAATTACATTTTATTACGCGATCCATACATAATATAGGTTATATCTAAAGTCTTATTGAAAAAGCACACACAAGGAATGTTATTCTATTACGCGATCCATACATAATATATGTAATATCTTAAGACTTATTGAAAAAACACTCAAGGAATTACATTCTATTACGCGATCCATACATAATATAGGTAATATCTTCAGTCTTATTGAAATAGCACACTAAAGGAATTACATTCTATTACGCGATCCATACATAATATAGGTAATATCTTCAGTCTTATTGAAATAGCACACTAAAGGAATTACATTCTATTACGCGATCCATACATAATATAGGTAATATCTTAAGTCTTATTGAAATAGCACACTCAAGGAATTATATTCTATTACGCGATCCATACATAATATATGTAATATCTTAAGTCTTATTGAAATAGCACACTCACGGAATTACATTCTATCACGCGATCAATACATAATATATGTAATATCTTAAGTCTTATTGAAATAGCGCACTCAATGAATTGCATTCTATTACGCGATCAATACATAATATAGGTAATATCTGAAAGTTTTATTGAAATAGCACACTCCAGGAATTACATTCTATTACGCGATCCGTACATAATATAGCTAATATCTTAAGTCTTATTGAAATAGCACACTCAAGTAATTACATTCTATTACGCGATCCGTACATAATATAGCTAATATCTTAAGTCTTATTGAAATAACACACTCAAGGAATTACATTCTATTACGCGATCCATACGTAATATAGGTAATATCTAAAGTCTTATTGAAATAGCACACACAAGGAATGTTATTCTATTACACGATCCATGCATAATATATGTAATATCTTAAGACTTATTGAAATAACACACTCAAGGAATTACATTCTATTACGCGATCCATACATAATATAGGAAATATCTAAAGTCTTATTGAAAAAGCACACTCAAGGAATTACATTCTATTACGCGATCAGTACATAATACAGGTAAAATCTTAAGTCTTATTGAAATAGCAAACTCAAGGAATTACATTCTATTACGCGATCCATACATAATATAGGTTATATTTTAAAGTCTTATTGAAATAGCACACTCAATGAATTACATTCTATTACGCGATGCATACATAATATAGGTAATATCTTCAGTCTTAATGAAATAGCACACTCAATGAATTACATTCTATTACGCGATCTATACATAATATAGGTAATATCTAAAGTCTTATTGAAAAGGCACAAACAACGAATGTTATTCTATTACTCGACCCATATATAATATAGGTAATATTTTAAGATTTATTGAAATAACACACTCAAGGACTTACATCTTATTACGCGATCCATACATAATATAGGTAATTTCTGAAGTCTTATTAAAATAGCACACTCAAGTAATTACATTATATTCAGCGATCCATACATAATATAGGTAATATTTAAAGTCTTATTGAAAAAACATACTCAAGCAATGCTATTCTATTACGTGATCCATACATAATATAGGTAATATTTTAAGTCTTATTGAAATAGCACACTCAAGGAATTACATTCTATTACGCGATCCATACATAATATATGTTATATCTTAAGTCTTATTGAAATAGCACACTCAAGGTATTACATTCTATTACGCGATCCATACATAATATAGATAATATCTTAAGTCTTATTGAAAAAGCACACTCAAGGAGTTACATTCTATTACGCAATCCATACATAATATAGGTAATATCTTAAGTCTTATTGAAATAGCACACTCAAGGAATTTCATTCTATTTTGCGATCCATACATAATATAGGTAATATCTTAAGTCTGATTGAAATAGCACACTCAAGGAATTACATTCAATTACGCGATCCATACATAATATAGGTTATATTTTAAAGTCTTATTGAAATAGCACACTTAAGGAATTACATTCAATTATGCGATCCATACATAATATAGGTAATATCATAAGTCTTTTTGAAATAGTACACTAAAGGAATTTCATTCTATTACGCGATCCATACATAATATAGGTTATATCGTAAGTCTTATTGAAATAGCACACTCAAGGAATTACATTCTATTACGCGATCCATACATAATATATGTAATATCTTAAGTCTTATTGAAATAGCACACTCAAGGGATTACATTCTATTACGCGATCCATACATAATACAGGTAATATCTGAAGTCTTATTGAAATAGCACACTCCAGGAATAACATTCTATTACGAGATCCATACATAATAAAGGTAATATCTAAAGTCTTATTGAAAAAGCAAACTCAAGGAATGTCATCTATTACGCATTCAATACATAATATAGGTAGTATCTTAAGTCTGATTGAAATAACACACTCAAGGAATTACATTCTATTACGCGATCCATACATAATATATGTAATATCTAAAGTCTTATTGAAATAGCGCACTCAAGGAATTACATTCTATTACGCGATTCATACATAATATAGGTAATATCTTAAATCTTATTGAAATAACACACTCAAGGAATTACATTCTATTACGCGATCCAAACGTAATATAAGTAATATCTTAAGTCTTATTGAAATAACACACTCAAGGAATTACATTCTATTACGCAATCCATACGTAATATAGGTAATATCTAAAGTCTTATTGAAAAAGCACACACAAGGAATGCTATTCTATTACGCGATCCATACGTAATATATGTAATATCTTAAGACTTATTGAAATAACACACTCAAGGAGTTACATTCTATTATGAGATCCATACATAATATAGATAAAATCTTAAGTCTTATTGAAATAGCACACTCAAGGAATTACATTCTATTACGCGATCCATACATAATATAGGTTATATTTTAAAGTCTTATTGAAATAGCACACTCAAGGAATTACATTCTATTACAAGATCCATACATAATATAAGTAATATCTTAAGTCTTATTAAAATAGCACACTCAAGGAATTACATTCTATTACGCGATCCATACATAATATAGGTAATATCTTAAGTCTTATTGAAAAAAGCACACTCAAGGAATGTTATTATGTTACGCGACCCATACATAATATAGGTAATATCTTAAGTCTTATTGAAAAAGCACACTGAAGTTATTAATTCTATTCCGGGATCCTCACATAATATAGGTAATATCTAAAGTCTTATTGAAAAAGCACACACAAGGAATGTTATTCTATTATGCGACCCATACATAATATAGGTAATATCTTAAGTCTTATTGAAATAGCACACTCAAGGAATTATATTCAATTACGCGATCCATACATAATATAGGTTATATTATAAAGTCTTATTGAAATAGCACACTCAAGGAATTACACTGTATTACGCGATCCATACATAATATAAGTAATATCTTCAGACTTATTGAAATAGCACACTCAAGGAATTACATTCTATTACGCGATCCATCATCATATAGATAATTTTTTTAAGTCTTATTGAAATAGCACACTCAAGGAGTTACATTCTATTACGGAATCCATACATAATATAGGTAATATCTTAAGTCTTATTGAAATAGCACACTCAAGGAATTACATTCTATTTTTCGATCCATACATAATATAGGTAATATCTTAAGTCTTATTGAAATAGCACACTCAAGGAATTACATTCAATTACGCGATATATACATAATATAGGTTATATTTCAAAGTCTTATTGAAATAGCACACTCAAGGAATTACATTCTATTACGCGATTCATACATAATATAGATAATATCTTAAGTCTTATTGAAAGAGCACACTCAAGGATTTACATTCTATTACGCGATCCATACATAATATAGGTAATATATTAAGTCTGATTGAAATAGCACACTCAAGGAATTACATTTTATTTTGCGATTCATACATTATATAGGTAATACCTTAAAGTCTTATTGAAATAGCACACTCAAGGAATAACATTCTATTACGCGATCCACGCATAATATAGGTAATATCTAAGTCTTATTGAAATAGGACACTCAAGGAATTACATTCTATTATGCGATCCATACATAATATACGTATTATCTTAAAGACTTATTGAAACAGCACACTTAAGGAATTACATTCTATTACGCGATGCATACATAATATAGTTAATATCTAAAGTCTTATTGAAAAGGCACACTCAAGGAAGAACATACTGTTACACGATCCATACATAATATAGGTATTATCTTAAGTCTTATTGAAATAGCAAACTGAAGAAATTACATTCTATTACGCGATCCATACACAATATAGGTAATATCTTAAGTCTTATTGAAATAGCAAACTCAAGGAATTACATTCTATTACGCGATCCATACATAATATATGTAATATCTTAAGTCTTATTGAAATAGCACACTCAAGGAATTACATTCTATTACGCGATCCATTCATAATACAGGTAATATCTGAAGTCTTATTGAAATAGCACACTCGAGTAATTACATTCTATTACGCGATCCATACATAAGATATGTTATATCTTTAGTATTATTGGAAAAGCACATTCAAGGTATTACTTTCTTTTATGCGATCCATACATAAAGAATTAATATCTTCATTCTTATTGAAAAAGCACACTCCAGGAATAACATTATTTTACGAGATCCATACATAATATAGGTAATATCTTAAGTCTTATTGAAAATGCAAACTCCAGGAATAACATTCTATTACGAGATCATACATAGTATAGGTAATATCTGAAGTCTTATTGAAAAAGCAGACTCATGGAATTACATTCTATTACGAGATCCATACATAATATATGTAATATCTTAAGTTTTATTGAAATAGCACACTCAAGGAATTACATTTTATTACGCGATCCATACATAATATAGGTACTATCTTAAAGTCTTATTGAAATAGCACAATCAAGGAATTACATTCTTTTATGCGATCCATACATTATATAGGTAATATCTTAAGTCTTAATGAAAATGCACACCCAAGGAACTACATTCTGTTGCGCAATCCATACATAATAGAGGTAATATCTTGAAACTTATTGAAATTGCAAACTCCAGGCATAACATTCTGTTAGGAGATCCATACATAATATAGGTAATATCTAAAGTCTTATTGAAATAGCACACTCAAGGAATAATATTCTATTACGCAATCAAAACATGACATCGGCACTATCTGAAGTCTTATTGAAATAGCACACTAAAGGAATTACATTCTATTACGCGATCCATACATAATATAGGTAATATCTTAAGTCTTATTGAAATAGCACACTCCAGGAATAATATTCTATTACGCAATCAAAACATGACATCGGTACTATCTGAAGTCTTATTGAAATAGCACACTCAAGGAATTACATTCTATAACGCGATCCATTCATAATATAGGTAATATCTAAAGTCTTATTGAAATAGCACACTCAAGGAATAATATTCTATTACGCAATCAAAACATGACATCGGTACTATCTGAAGTCTTATTGAAATAGCACACTCAAGGAATTACATTCTATTACGCGATCCATACATAAAATAGGTAATATCTTAAGTCTTAATGAAAAAGCACACCCAAGGAACTACATTCTGTTACGCAATCCATACATAATAGAGGTAATATCTTAAAACTTATTGAAATTGTAAACTCCAGGCATAACATTCAGTTAGGAGATCCATACATAGTATAGGTAATATCTAAAGTCTTATTGAAATAGCACACTCAAGGAATAATATTCTGTTACGCAATCAAAACATGACATCGGTACTATCTGAAGTCTTATTGAAATTGCACACTCAAGGAATTACATTCTATTACGCGATCCATACATAATATAGGTAATATCTTAAGTCTTATTGAAATAGCCCACTCTAGGAATTACATTCTATTACGCGATCCATACATAATATAGTTAATATCTAAAGTCTTATTGAAATAACACACTAAAGGAATAATAATTTATTACGCAATCAAAGCATGATATCGGTACTTTCTGAAGTCTTATTGAAATAGCACACTCAAGGAATTACATTCTATGACGCGATCCTCACATAATATAGGTAATATCTTAAGTCTTAATGAAATAACACACTCAAGGAATTACATTCTATTAACGATCCTCACATAATATTGGTAATATCTTAAGTCTTTTTGAAATAGCACATTTAAAGAATTACATTTTATTACGCGATTCATACATAATATAGGTAATATTTTAAGTCATATTCAAATAGAACACTAAAGGAATTACATTCTATTTGGCGATCCATACATAATATAGGTAATATCGTAAGTGTTATTGAAATGGCACAATCAAGGAATTACATTCTATTTCGCGATCCATACATAATAGAGGTAATATCTAAAGTCTTATTGAAATAGCACACTCAAGGAATTACATTCTATTACGCGATCCATACATAATATACGTAATATCGTAAGGCTTATTGAAATAGCACTTTCAAGGAATTATGTTCTATTACGCAATCCATTCATAATATAGGTAATATCGTAAGTCTTATTGAAATAGCACAATCAAGGAATTACGTTCTATTACGTGATCCATACATAATATAGGTAATATCTTAAGTCTTATTGAAATAGCACACTCAAGGAATTACATTCTATTACGCGATCCATACATAATATATGTAATATCTTAATTCTTATTGAAAAAGCACACTCAATGAATTACATTCTATTATGCGATCCATACATAATATAGGTAATATCTTAAATCTTATTGAAATATCACACTCAAGGAATTACATTCTATTACGCGATCCATACATAATATCGGTAATATCTTAAGTCTTACTGAAATAGCACACTCTAGGAATTACATTCTATTACGCGATCCATACAAAATATAGGTAATATCTTAAGTCTCATTGGAATAGCACACTCAAGGAATTACATTCTATTACGCGATCCATACACAATATAGGTAATATCTCAAATTTTATTGAAATAGCCCACTCAAGGAATTACATTCTATAATTCGATCTATACACAATATAGGTAATATCTTAAGTCTTATTGAAATAGCACATTCAATGAAATACATTCTATTACGCGATCCATACATACTATAAGTAATATCTTAAGTCTTATTGAAAAAGCCCACTCTAGGAATTACATTCTATTACGCGATCTATACAAAGTATAGGTAATATCTTAAGTCCTATTGAAATAGCACACTCAAGGAATTACATTCTATTATGCGATCCATACATAATATAGGTAATATCTTATTTCTTAATGAAAAAGCACACTCAAGGAATTTCATACATTTCCGCGATCCATACATGATATAGGTACTATCTTAAGTCTTATTGAAATAGCACACTCAAGGAATTACATTCTATTACACGATCCAAACATAATATAGGTAATATCTTAAGTCTTATTGAAATTGTACACTCAAGGAGTTACATTCTATTACGCGATCCATACATAATACAGGTGATATCTTAAGTCTTATTGAATTAGCACACTCAAAGAATTACATTCTATTATGAGATCCATACATAATATAGGTGATATCTTAAGTCTTAAAGAAAAAGCACACTCAAGGAATTACTTACATTTCCGCGATCCATACATAATATAGGTACTATCTTAAGTCTTATTGAAATAGCACACTCAAGGAATTGCATTCTATTACACGATCCATACATAATAAAGGTAATATCTTAAGTCTTATTGAAATTGCACACTCAAGGAGTTACATTCTATTGCGCGATCCATACATAATAAAGGTGATATCTTAAGTCTAATTGAATTAGCACACTCAAAGAATTACATTCTATTACGAGATCCATACATAATATTGGTGATATCTTAAGTCTTATTGAAATAACACACTCAAGGAAGTACATTCTATTATGCGATCCATACATAATATAGGTAATATCTTAGGTCTTATTGAAATAGCACATTTAAAGAATTACATTTTATTACGCGATTCATACATAATATAGGTAATATTTTAAGTCATATTCAAATAGAACACTAAAGGAATTACATTCTATTTGGCGATCCATACATAATATAGGTAATATCTTAAGTCTTATTGAAATAGAACACTGAAGGAATTACATTCTATTACGCGATCCATACATAAAATAGGTAATATCGTAAGTCTTATTGAAATAGCACAATCAAGGAATTACATTCTATTTCGCGATCCATACATAATATAGGTAATATCTAAAGTCTTATTGAAATAGCACACTCAAGGAATTACATTCTATTACGCGATCCATACATAATATAGGTAATATCGTAAGGCTTATTGAAATAGCACTCTCAAGGAATTACGTTCTATTACGCAATCCATTCATAATATAGGTAATATCGTAAGTCTTATTGAAATAGCACAATCAAGGAATTACGTTCTATTACGTGATCCATACATAATATAGGTAATATCTAAAGTCTTATTGAAATAGCGCACTCAAGGAATTACATTCTATTATGCGATCCATACA
This sequence comes from Panopea generosa, assembly GCA_029582155.1. Taxonomy (NCBI): domain Eukaryota; kingdom Metazoa; phylum Mollusca; class Bivalvia; order Adapedonta; family Hiatellidae; genus Panopea; species Panopea generosa. The sequence continues at coordinate 36,940,372 of CM055901.1, read as the reverse complement.
TAATATAGGTAATATCTTAAGTCTTATTGAATTAGCACACTCAAAGAATTACATTCTATTACGAGATCCATACATAATGTAGGTGATATCTTAAGTCTTATTGAAATATCACACTCAAGGAATTACATTCTATTACGCGATCCATACATAATATAGGTAATATCTTAAGTCTTATTGAACTAGCACGCTCAAGAAATTACATTCTCCTACGCGATCCATACATACTATATGCAATATCTTAAGTCTTATTGAAATAGCACACTCAAGGAATTACATTCTCTTACGCGATCCATACATTATATAGGTAATATCTTAAGTTTTTTTGATTTTAAATCTAATAGTGTCCCCAATTTATTAAACATGTCCTCACAAACAGTAGATTATTTTTTTCTTTACCAATTAAATATAATATCCTCTTGTAGTTTATGATATAATTAATGAACAGCTGGTAATAACTTTGACAATATGAGAAATGAATGTTATAAATGAAGGTACTAACCTTGATTTTGATTAGTTTTTACCAGCCCGCTGTCTGTTATTCTATATGTTGAGAAAAGCAAGATACAATTTCCATACACTTCGTTTTCCATAATATCAAGGTATGAGTTTAAATGGTCACGGCGTACCTTAAAGTCAAAAACTAATTCAAACAACTATTTTTACACTGTTTTGTTTCTTTTCTTTGAACAGTTCCCATGTCTTTAAACATCAACAGACAACACCGTCGGGTAAAACATCCTCAAGGCATGATAAGCCAATGAAAACAGGGTTTCCGTCATACCAAATTGTGAATAACTCGCTCCGAATCGAATGGTTACAACTGTTAGTCAGTTATTTAAGATATTTTCACATAACTTCAACCAATCACTGCTGCAAAGTATTGATATTGAAACTGAGAAAAAATCTGTAAGAAAACGCGCAGAATTATTTGAGTTGCCAGATTGTGTGTAAACCTTTACCCAAATAAAACCCCACAACAGCGATATCAGCCATTCCCCACGATGTTTTAACATAATCAAACACATGTATTTCCAACAAATCTTCATTATATATAATTTACAGTGGTTGAGTACCGAACCCATGGTTGGAGGGTAATTGGTTCGATCCTCCGCCACGGCTGTGTGTGATGTCTTGAGCAAGACACTTTTCTGCATATGCTTAGTACTGATTCTAACCAGTAAAACCAGTGATTTGTCTAAGCTGTAAGAACATGTTTCAATCGATGTAAAACAAATAAGTTTAAGCTATATAATTAACACCTTTGCAAGCATATTTTTATTACTGCGATAATAACAACACGTATGTTTCAATGTGTACACGTGTCACCTTCTTTGCACTGTAAACTATCCTAATCTAGTTGATCTTGAGTGCAGAATATGTCCACGTGAGACAATCAACTCATACATAAATCAATCGTATGTATATGTCCCTGTTTTTATAACTGACAAAAACAGTATTTGAAAAAAGACCTTCTGTGTGATCAAATTTTTAGACTTACTTAATTCACATAATAAAGCCATATTATATAATATTTCAAGATAAAAGAGACACTAGAAATTAGAAAAACAGTGTTTACTGTTTAAGTATAGTGTTCATCCTCATTTCATTTATTAACATTCATTAAATAGTTTGTTATATACCCTAATGCATTTAACCATTGCTGTTAAGTGACTGTATGTTTATATTGATTGTATATTGTTTATAATTATAACGATGTACTTGTACAAATCCTAATAAAATATATGTTCTGTTCTGTTCTGTTCATAGACAGTACAGATATATGATGAACAATGGCTTTGAATATCAACCCTACAGCATAATATTTTGTAAAATACACATAATTTTAGTTACAGTGTAAAATGTCAATACACAACCCATATATATTAATAACGATAATGAAGAAGTCATAAACGATTTTGAAGAAGAAAATAAATCGTAATAAGAAATAATACGCTGCCTAAAATGGGATAAATCCATTTTGATTTGTAAATACATGTTTGAAAAAAAACCCCTCATATATTGGTTTCAATACATGTACCTTTAAAATGTGTTTAAATTTTAAAGATGAAACCTGTAGTGACCGTCATTAATTGTGAAGCCGTTTACACTATTTGACAGACGACGGGAAGTGGTGATTATAACATCGGCTTAAGGTGTAAACCCACCATTGATTTTTGTTCTTTATTCTATAGTAAATAATAAAAGTGTGAAGGCTTGTCATTCATAGAGAGACCCAAATGAAAGAAATGAAACCTACATTCTACTGTTTGTCAACCTCAGCACTATCAAAATACGATGAGAAAAGTAGGGGTCATGTGTCAAATAAGAGATTTTTTTTCTGCTCAGTGTGTACACTGGTGACAAAGTGAAAGTAGACTTCCGAAATCATGTATTCATACCCCGATTTCCAAGCATCAATTATTTTTTCTAAATTCACAATTCAAACATGACAATGCTATCAAAATGTTCAAAATACATCAATAATGCCATTCAAATAAAAAATGAGCATTAAAATAAGAAAAATGCATTTTTAAAGAAGAAAAAATGAGGATTATTTATAACCGCCATTATGCGACTACCCCACGGAAGCACTTCCTTTTTGCAACGGTGGTACTATGCCTTTAAGGAAACTTTTTTTTAATTTCACAATTACCTCTTTTTTACCAAGTGCTATCAATTTTAAGTAATACTGCCAAGTTGCAGGCATTAAATACTGAAACTTTTATCAAAATACCACTTTTTACATGATCATTATATACAGGCGCAAGATGTTGACCAACATGCAATTTTGATGTGTTTGACTAATTTTACCAAAAAATTTTTTTTTACCTAATTCCATTAAAAGTTTTACACCATAATAGTCTCATGATACACTGAAGACATTATCTTACCAAATACATTATTCAATACAATGTACATGCTAAAAATTACACATTTCAATCATCCAAAATAAAAAATCTGATTTTTCATGAAATTTCAATGTAGATATGCACATATATGCTTTATTTGAGGCATAAACTTGCCAAAATGTTGTTTATTATGAAGCAAATGTCTCCAATTATTATTTAAGACTATGACAGTGTAAAAAAGATTTAATTTTACCTACAATTAACATTTTGGGAAATCACCCCCATTTCACTTAAGTCTCTCTTAAGCGATATGCTGTTCAGACACAATTGAACGAACTGCTTATTTCCAAGGAATGAGAAATAATAGCAGTACTTAGTCAAACTACGGAGCATGCTATTTTCAACAGCCACTAACGCCGGAATGTATTATTTTGAATTCTGTTTCAGACAAAACCGGACGGATGCGGCAAGGACTTTGGTTGCTACTCTGTTTGCGATGGTGATTGTAGCGTTGTTGTCACTTGGATAGACAAGGCAGATACGGTGGACTTTAAATTAAGTCTTAACCTAGAAACTGGCGGCGCTAATCAATGGATAGCTCTAGGATTGTCGCTAGATACGTCAATGGTATTTAGTCGTATTTCATACCGTTATCAAAAAACATAAAAATGTTAATTATATCCCGAAAATTACGCTGTCATGTCATTATCATACACTATACCATTACTGGTATATGCACATTACTTTGATAATTTGATAAATGCTTAATGATTAACTTAAAAGTCTAGAGTAGTTATGTCATTTTAATACAATAATACGTTTCAGGGTGCAGACAGTGTCACAGACTGTATTATGAGTGAATCTGGTACAGTTAACGTGCGTAAGTCGTACAATGAACCCGACGTAGAATCCAACATTCCCTTATCACAGGTCAGTTTATGGAGACATTGCATATAAATGTTGATTGAATGTTGATCAATACATTCAATTTTCTGAAGAACTACTCGTTTCTGTCCGAAATTGTTTTTTTTATTAAAAGGTCAAACGTTGTATTCGTGGTTGTTTTTAAAGAAACAAATTTTAGAAATTCCAAATGTTATGTTCTTATAACAAGAAGCTCCAATGTTTGTTATTATTATCTCTATATCTTTTTTATTCACGCGAGAAGTACTAGGTGATAACGTTCGGTTGTTGTTATCGCGGCGTGCTTTTTAAAGGGGTTTAATTCATTTTCACTGCATAACATGTTACATGTATATAGGATATATCAAGTTTTAATGGCGAATGAAGATTTCAGAATGAATCTGAGTTAAACCACCGTCCTTTCGCAGGTAACGTTTGCACAAAACCTTTATGAACAGAGGTGGCCTCGAACCAATGCCCTCATAGTAAGAGGTACAGGTCATTAAACAGTAGCACCATAGACCATAGACCACACAATAAGCATAACGCAACCAAGAAAATATAGTAGACGATTTGTGTATGTTTGAATGAGATATTTGGGCCTTTTAAAAGCTACTGATAGTAAGTTATAATGTAAACAAATATTACAAACAGTACGTAACACCCCTCATACCCCTCAGCTCAACGTACAAGCTACTGATAGTAAGTTATAATGTAGACAAATATTACAAACAGTATGTGTCACCCCTCACACCCCTCATTCCAACGTACAAGCTATTGACTAGTAAGTTATAATGTTGACAAATATTACAAACAGTATGTGTCACCCCTCACTACCCCTCATCCCAACGTACAAGTGTAGACAAATATTACAAACAGTACGTAACACCCCTCACACCCCTCTGCTCAACGTACAAGCTACTGATAGTAAGTTATAATGTAGACAAATATTACAAACAGTACGTAACACCCTTCACACTCCTGGTCCCAACGTACAAGCTACTGATAGCAAGTTATAATGTAGACAAATATTACAAACAGTACGTAACACCCCTCACACCCCTCATCCCAACGTTCAAGTGTAAACAAATATTACAAACAGTACGTGACACCCTTCACACCCCTCATTACAACGTACAAGCTACTGATAGCAAGTTATAATGTAGACAAATATTACAAACAGTACGTGACACCCTTCACATTCCTGGTCCCAACGTACAAGCTACTGATAGTAAGTTATAATGTAGACAAATATTACAAACAGTACGTAACACCCCTCACACCCCTCATCCCAACGTACAAGTGTAGACAAATATTACAAACAGTACGTAACACCCCTCACACCCCTCATCCCAACGTACAAATGTAGACAAATATTACAAACAGTACGTAACACCCCTCACACCCCTCATCCCAACGTACAAGCTACTGATAGCAAGTTATAATGTAGACAAATATTACAAACAGTACGTAACACCCCTCACACCCCTCATCCCAACGTACAAGTGTAGACAAATATTACAAACAGTACGTAACACCCCTCACACCCCTCATCCCAACGTACAAGTGTAGACAAATATTACAAACAGTACGTAACACCCCTCACACCCCTCATTACAACGTACAAGCTACTGATAGTAAGTTATAATGTAGACAAATATTACAAACAGTACGTAACACCCCTCACACCCCTCATCCCAACGTACAAGTGTAGACAAATATTACAAACAGTACGTAACACCCCTCACACCCCTCATCCCAACGTACAAGTGTAGACAAATATTACAAACAAATCTGGATTAAATAAACTAATAATTTATACATTTAAATTGTTTAAATGAACACGTCTTTCAATTTGATTTGTTTTATAAAGTTTGGCCTTACTGTGTTTTTCGGGGAGTAACGTTTTACATTAACTCCGTGACGTCGCTAGGATGCATGTAACTATATACAAATATGTAAGTGACTATGAATTAAACAGTCCTTTATTATGATATTTACGTTGCATCAACATATCAATGATTTTCATGTATATGTAATAAGTCTTTACTGCTTTATTATATCATTATATTTTGAAGAAATTTTGCTTCATATAAATACTTATGGCTATACTGCAGTCTTATGTGAATCGGCGTCTTAAATACATATTTATTTTCTGTTAAATGTCATCTTTTAAGTTTTCAGAAATCACTTTTATACAAATGTTTAAAGTCGAAAGGAGATAACAATTGTTATTGAATTGTTTGTTGCGTATTAGAAGAATGAAGTGGAAATCTCCATAGAGTTAAGCGGTCATTGCATTTTTTTGCGACTTACAGTTTTTAAAATTAATATAAATATATATAGAAGTTAAGTTAATTATAGTTTAACCATATTTGAGGTAATATATGGTTCTTTTAAAGGAATGAACTTTTGTTTATCAGATCTTTGCTAACGCGTCTCCGCTTTTAAACATAATTCCAGCCATATATATATATATATATATATATATATATATATATATATATATAATAGTAATCCCCAAAATGGAACATTTCAATTTATTTAACCATTTAATGGAACCACACTTTTTATCACAAATAACGTTTTATGTATTGGTCACATGACTCCAGGTACCGGAGGGTATATCAGCAGCCACAGGCGGTGTTGTAGACGGTGTTTTGGAGTGCACGTATACGCAGACGAAGATGTCAACAAATGACCGGGTATTTGACCTCACCTCTGACTACCATCTTCTTGTGGCTAATGGAAAAGCCAGTTCTGGTTAGTGTTACACGAGATATAGTTTATGAAATAAAGCGTATACGTCATTTCTAGCCGTATTAATTGTAATCTACTGACGAAATCTAAAAGTTACACAGTATTAGAGTATTGTATCTTGTAAACCCGATTTCTAATCGTTCTCTGTGGAGATGATTAGATTTTTATATAAGATAAATATACCATTTCTTTCTGAGTTATATGGTAGAAAGAATCTCATGTCTATTATAGTTCGTTTGCAAAACATAAAATAAATAAATGCTCAGAGGAGCCTTGGTTAATATTCGGTATACATGTAACCGTATGTGTGCCAACCTAATAACTTCAATGAGTCATGGCCACTTAAGTAAGAACGGCGACATACTACACTTATAACAGGCGATTTGGTAACGCTACAAAACAGAAATTAGATTTAAGCTACGAGTCAAACACAATACCTATGTACATGTCAATATAATGATATATAAATACATGTTGTATTGACCTTCAGACCATATTTCGTCTAATTATCAGTTTGGACTATGCATCATTTTAGGCTTTAAGCAGCAACACAGCGTTGAGAAGCTACCGTTTGTTACAGCCGACAAGGTCGACTTACAGTCTAAAAGTGACATCAGCGGCAGTGCCGTTAACGTTCTTGTAAAAGCCCACGGTAAGTTAATAGACGAGCAGCTTACTTAAAAGTATTAAAAATATACACGAATCTGAGATTTAAAGGAATTCTCTGACCTGGTACCTGTATACACGATGATTACACTGGTTCCCTATGTTATTTCCTTCTAACTGACCGTTTCATTTCATGCTCGTCGGTAACGGTATGTCCTCTAGGTCCATTCGGCAATGGCCGTTTGTTTGTTTTCAATTCATATAATTTTTATCGGTTTAAACATATTTTATTGCATTTCTTTTTCCAGTGAACATTGTTACAATTGGACAATATCGTTATTCTCCGATCATGGGCCCGGTGCTCTACACTGGACCATGTGCTCTACATGAAAATGTTAAGTCGGCATCAGGATATTTTTGTTTCTTTCTATGCGTTGTATCTTCATCTATTTCAATATATTTTATCGCATTTACAGGTCATTTGCATAATTATATTTTAGATACTGTTTTTAAATTTAATCTAGATTAAGTAAGACTAGTTTTGATCTTTATGCAGGGTCGTTAATGATGTTTGCTTGGATATTCTGTGCCAGTATAGGAATCGTTCTGGCCAGGTATTACAAACGTATGTGGCCAAATAGCAAGGTTTTATCCGAGAGACCCTGGTTTAGTGTAAGTTCCGTTTTATTTTAACAATATATTAGTAGAATAAACAAAGCCTAGTGAATGCAATGTTGTTTACTTGTGAACATTCTTGAAACCTAAATTTAATGACGAAACAAAGTTAAACTGTAATTACTCCTAATCAGCTGATAGTTCGTCTTCATTTTCAACTAAACCATCGAAGTGCCTGTTATGGTGTTACTTGTATTGTTATTATTCACACACGGATATGCGCGGCATAAAACATTACAAACTACAAATATTAAGATGATTTAGATACATTGTATCATTTTATAAATATACTTAAGGTATTTTACATTAAGAGTCTTTTATTAAAACGTCAGTACCGATGTATCTCATGTCACATCAACTTTTCAAATAAATACTTAAGACTAAGAAAGAATAATGAATTAAAAAAAATCCTTAAATTTAGCGTAGTTTTAGTTTAAGTTGTGTGTTAAATATTAGGTTATATTTTATGCTTAGCTAAGAAAAGCAATACAATCTCATGTAAGAGATCGATTGCTTTAAAGAAATCAATTAAATTGTCAATTTTAGCTTGTAGGATCTACATGTTTTTCAGTTTCACCGAATATGTATGGTATTGGCATGTTTGTCATGTGTCACTGGATTTGTGATTATATTTATAGAAGTAAAGGACTGGGCACACGTAAGTATTACTTCTGTTTTCATGGAGTTATGTAGATTTTGTATTTAATGCTGCAATATAAACCTTTAGTAATAAAAAAAGAAACTTACAGGGAAAACAAAAAGTGTTCTATGTGAAAAAGGAAGATCAATGTCACTTTTAAAGGTCGAAAGTTTGATAGTCACTAGCAAGGTACTAAATAGCAATGTTGACAATTTTAGAATGCTTCAAATGAGAGAAACTGAGATTTGTAAACATTTTATTTTTCTGTTAAGCAGTCGTTTTGATTGATAGGAATGTATTTTTGTTCAATAATTTGAGAGTTTTATCTCAAAACTAATGAGTTTAGATGCTGTTCTACACGATACTACACTGTTGTTGTTTGTAGTTGAACGGCGCATCGTCCTGGCAGAAGGCTCATCCAATCATTGGCGTCATAGTTACAGCATTAGTGATCCTCAACGTGAGTAGTACTATGTACTGTAATTATACTAACTCATGTGTGCAGTTACTTATGTTTGTTGTTTGTCATGCGTATAAACATGACGTATACTTATCTATTCCAATGTTGTTTTTTGGTGGAGTTTCGCTAGCAACTTTACTAATGTTGGCATGTTACTTACTATTTTTCAACACTACTTCTATATGTGTTTGCACCTCATAACTCAGTGTAACAATACATCAAAAATACAGATCAATCAAACTTCTTAAAACTGATTTTTTTTTTCGATAAATAAAGAAAAATATATTTTCCTTTTGGTTACTGAATGAATTATTACAAAAGTGCTGCTATTGAATGTGTAAATTACATGTGTTGAATGTAATTTCTATTCGATATTAATACGCTTTTTAATGGTACCCTGTAAAAGGGGGTATTGAACTAAGACGCGTTTAAAGCAGAGTACCTCTTTATTACGTCACTTACTCGCGGGAAAGAGAGAAGAAAGGTCGTGTACAGGAAAAGCTTGTTTTCGTCGTAAGTATTACTAAATTAGCATTTATTGGTAGTTATATGACATACTTTTATTAGTAACTTTTTATCCATATTATTAATATAAAACAATAAGACAGTCTATTTGATATCGTGGTTGTATATCTACCTTTCACGGCGTTGTGCCTTCAAAGGCGGATATTCCTCATTTCTGTGTGGGGCTTGCATATTCAATAAACATATTTAACGCAATTTAATTATACACTTGCATTTAAATTATCTCAAAGAATTAATGTCTAATGTGGTTGAGCATATATATATATATATATATATATATATATATATATATATATATATATGTATATATATATATATATATAAAGAAGGATGCAGTTGTAAATAAAGTATTGCATGATAACTTGACGTCTTGCGTAATGGCCTATTTTTAGAACACAACAGGTTAATAAATTAAACTGTTTGAATAAAAAAAACAACATTTATATAATAATTTTTTTTTGGAACGTTGAACACATTTCTGATGGATTATTGGAGTAATATTTATTTATTTTTTAATAAGAAAGATAGTTAATAAATTATACTTAAGCAGATATATGCTGGCAATGATTTGATACTATAGATTGGTTTTTACCCCATTTACTAAGTATGGACTTACCAAGATCTCCATTGTAGTGGCGCCGTGGCCTATGTTATAGATAGGATGGAGCCGATCTTGGAGGTGGTGTCCGTTTAGTTGTAGTGTAGATATGGTAATGACGGATTCTTCCCATCGCCAAACTGGTTCCCTAGTGGCAAATTAGACTGGTACCGAATCCGTCCGAATTACCCAAAAGGAGTGAAACGGCCCACATGGGATGTGCCTGATTTCACCACAATACACATATGTTCTATATTTCTTGATTAGGTACTAGTTTTATGTTATACTTCTACCAAGTAACTAATCCCTATAAAACTTGAGTATTTTCGAATTGAGTGAATGCACATGTGGCATTAAAGACCAAGTTTGCTTAAATTTTTACAAGTACTAAAAGTTTAAGAATTTTGAATTTGATTTTACACCATTCCTTCTAATCTTGCTTGACATAACATGTAGTCATGAGTTGAAATTTGAGCACAGGAAAATAAAAAGAGTTGAATATAATACTTACAAAAAAAAATCGAGCTCACAGAGGTAAAACTGGAATTGACTATTAACGCTTACAAGAATCTTGAGTTGAAAATTGAGTACACAGAAATAAACAGGTGTTGAATAAACATCGCTAACAAACAACTGGAGTTGAAAATTGAACACACAAAAATGAACTGGAGTTGAATATATTGCTTTCAAAAAAACTGGAGTTGAAAATTGAAAAACACAAAAATGAACTGGAGTTGAATATATTGCTTACAAAAAAACTGGATTTGAAAATTGAACACACAAAAATGAACTGGAGTTGAATATATTGCTTTAAAAAAAACTGGAGCTGAAAATTGAACACGCATTAATAAACTGGAGTTGAATATTAAGATTGAAATTACTGGAGTTGAAAGTTGAATACACAAAAAACGGGAGTTGAATATTAAGCACATTGAATAATACTGGAGTTGAACAAGCTTTAGAAACAATCAAACAAATGGATGTTGACTTTAAGTTTGTTTGAATAGTATCATTCTTTCTTATCATGCCTTTCAAACATGTCTGCTCTGCCGACATACGTCAAGGGTCAAATTTGCAACCATATGAAGCAAGAGGTAGACAGTGTGTTCCAAATTCTTTAATATTTTTTTCAAAGATAAAATTGAATGGTATAACATCGATTTGCATTGTACCATGCATGAAGGTAGCATGTTTACTCTCATATATGTAACAAAGTCGATACATCAGGACTGTTACTTCCCACTGAATTAATATCATACTTAAAGTATGGCCAAAATTTCATGGAAGTTGTACATAATGGAGTTTTTTTCAGGTTTAGTGGAGATTAATGACTATATATATAACCAAAACATATATACTCTTGAAAGTGATTCCTCTTCCCCATGTTCAAGTTTTATATATGTGTTCCATGGTGTTTTGCGATGGCAATTCATTTTGATGAAATTTTTTTTTCATGTTTGACAGTCACGCACGAAATCATAATGGTTTACCCGTCTCAGGCGGTACATGTATATTGGGTACTACAATTAATTTGTTAGACCTAACGTGTCATCTGAGACAATTGGCATTGTCTATTAATGGAGAAGCTCATAATCCTGATGATCAGTTTGACTTTTACTCCCTTAGTGTTCAGGTTATTTCTGCTAAGCCAAGGGTTGAATATATATTTGTTCAAAGTTTTGCTCAAAACAGTGGTACGAATACAGAAAAACGCTGTTCAAAAAAGTTATCAGGAAAATATTTTTGATAATTTAATTTCCTCTGACAAGTCTACTGAAATACAAATTAACCATGGTCAAAATATTGAACATCTTTGTCATAATTTTCATAAAATTGTCTCTTTTGGACCAGATTATATATGTTCCTGTTGCAAACAAACTTTCTTCAAACATTCAGTTTCTAAAACAAAGCACCCCAAAGGCATTATGCAAAACTATTTAACAAACACAAGAGTGTTGATGGAGCTGAGTGGATATGTCGTTATTGTTCGCTATCGATACAAAAAGGTAAAACGCATTCTTTGTGGATAAACAATGGATTGAAATTTCCTGAAAAAAACTGATGTTCTTCAACTGTCCGAACTGGAATCAAGATAAGTGTCTCCAAGGTTACCATTCATGCAGATTCGTGAACTACCGAGAGAGGGCCAAATTAGTGTCAAAGGTAATTAGTGTTAATGTTCCTGCTGATGTTTCTAGTTCAATGATTGATTGAATATTTAGCGTCATTTTTATGCCATCAAAGGCTAACAGACGATCAGCTAACCTAACCACTGTTTCCTGGGATTAACCAGTACTCGAGCACACCTCATCTCCGCAAGTAACTGATAACTTTCCCACTTGAATCAGTGGTGAGGGACGAATGGTGATGAGACACAATGTCGTATATCAATCATCACGGGGACTGTTGCCGGGCGTGGTTCGAACTCACGACCCCTGGATTGATTGTAAGACGCGTAACCGACTGAGCTAATCGGGCCCGGCTAGTACAATGAAATCATGACCAAGGTTGATGATGGATAGTGATACAATTTTGTTGAAACTGAAGCGCAGCTTGGGTTACAAAAATTACGTTGCTTTAAAAACATTAGATTAGAGTTGTTGATGCTGCCACATGGCTTGTTCAGAACAGTGAGGGCGATAGCTTTAAACGATACCCAACTGGTAATTTAGATAAAGTTATGCAATCATTTGATTTCAGGGAGTTCAATCAAATACTGTAGCACATGGTGAAAGTAATGTGCCACTGGGTATTTTCCAAGATATACATTCTGAGATTTTGTCATTTCCAGCAATGTTTTGTGGCGTTCCACGTCCTGTAAATAGACTTATTTCATTATACTACAGTTCGATTTGTAAATTGGAACTTCGCAATGTAGACAATAACGTAGCTATGTGCGTGCCAAACATTTTCTTTAAGTTGAAGAAGTTGCAAATCAAGCAAATTCGAGATAAAGTAACACTTGCTGTAAGAAAGGAGTCACTTTGACTGCTGTTGGTATTTTACAGCCGGGTTTTGTTGGAACATTGACCATGCAAGACGATGGATACAGAATCCTTAAAGCAATAAGAGATTCCCCTCCTTATTGGGAACAAGCAAAGCGTGATGTCTTCTCAATGATCAGACCCATTGGAATTCCAACATGGCTTTGCTCTTTTTCAGATGCATTCTAATGATTCATTTCTGTCTTTCAGAAAAAAAAGATATGCCAACTGAAACCTCCACAATAATGAGTATTACCCTCAGTTAATGACTAACCTAGTTCCAGTCACAGATGTCAACACTATTCAATATTTATTTCAATTTACCCTTTTTTGTATGATTCATGTAGTTAATTAGAGATGGACATGTGTGAGATATGAAACTTGTTTTTGAAACAAAAATTGGTCATGTTACATTATGACAAAGGAATATACTAAGTAAAATATGTTTAGCAAGTCTTTACAAGTGAATATTTCAACAATATGGTCACAAATTTTATTTGAGTACATATCAGTAAAGCTCAGTTTGATAGCCTTAAAGCTGTTTACCTTTAGGTAAATAATCTGGTTGTTATAAAAATTGAAATGTTGAAATCAAAATATGCACCTGTGTTTTTGTTTCTAGTTTCAAAATAAAACATAATTCATTTCAGCAGTATCAAACTATTTTGAACTCTTAAACATGTAGTGGAACTTTTTATGGTCAATATATAATGTCCCTATGCATACTTTGTATTGTCGTTTAACATCGAAAATGAAAAAAACATTAAACAAAAATTCTATAACACCATGCAAAGCTTAACATGTAACATAAGTAAAGTAAGCTGCAGATCACATGTGCTTTTAATCATCTATTACTATTTTACTGATAACTGTTGAAGGAAAAAATGGAGGCTTTAATAAGATATGAAAGTGCCATAGTCTCAGAGATATTGCATTGTTTTTGCATAACATTAATATATATGGACATATGTTTCTTACTAGTCTCTTATTATAGTTTTTAGCATTTTAGTATCTGTTTGTCAGCTTTGTAGTGTTTTTACAGATGAGCTATTACAGGCGCTCTGTATTCATTGCCAATCATTATTTTGTGCTTAATACAACTTCTCTAACCAATTTACAATATTTCGGTATATTTTTTTAATCAGGTGGATGATATAATTTGAGTTTCCTTAGCAGTGCAGCTTAACATAATTAGTATAAACTACGTTTAATAAAAAAAAAGAAGCAACATTCATTGAGGCATAGCAAGGGGGACTGACTTATTTGGGAAAGGTCATTGAGGCACAGCAAAGGGGACTCACTTATATTGGAATGCTATGACGAAAATGATTATTCTCATTTTATCATAGGCTTACTCTATTTAAAATTTGGAAAGTTGTGATAGGCGAAGTCAAGTGAACATTTTAGGCACATGTCGTGCTGAAAAGGATACTTAACTGTCTTCTTTGCATTATGTTGATAGTTTGCGCTAGTTTTAAATACTTCATTGTTGTATAATTGTGTCAATAACAAAGATTAGCTGCTGGGTAGGATATATAATGTACACCAAGTCTTTAATATGGTTTGGTTGCCGCTTTTGACCGAGCAGTTACAATCTTGCTAGTATGAACATTTTTTTACAAAAAAAATAATTGTAGTTGATTTAAAACGTTTTCATCTTTTCTATGCCGATTCAATTCCAATTCTTTAAGGCACGATCAAAAGATTCCCTCATTGAACGCAACAAATATTACCTCCCTTCTTATCAAACTCCAAATGGTATCAGACGGACGTGGCAAACAGATGTGATATTTTCGGTTATATGATCGGGCTAAGACAAATATTTTATGACCAATAAACGGTATTTAACAGTAGCAGACATAAAGAACAAAGCTACAATGAAAAACATACGTTTTATTAATAACAATTGATAACATCCACCTCAGCATTCAATAAATGGTTTTACTTCCGTGTCAGAAACGGAAATACGGCTTGAACCCAGCTTCGGTGCTATGCTATTAATTATCAGTCGAGTACCATGCCGATTTGGTTCCGTTATAATTCCGAGCCCGATATAAATGCTGGGAGCCATATCGTGTAGAATGGGTATAAATATTCATGCAGCCTCTTAAAATGTCAGTTCTTGATTTGCCACAGGCAGATAAACATCGTAGAAATACAGAATAATATAGGGTTTAGATACGATATAGTATAAAGTGTTACCTGGCTGTATATTACTTACGTTTCACCCACAGTTTGAGCTGCCGTTGTAATCATCATTGCCGACTCCTTTCCATAGTGCAGTATCTACCTATACCACTGCTCTCATTATTGAGACAGGTGTATTTGCGTATGTACACGCTGGTTTATAACAACGAGCTACTGAGCGCTCGTTTGATGCGTTGAGCTGACGGTCTTGCGAACGCTCGTTGTGACATTGAGCTACTGCGGTACTGCGCTAGTGAGCGCCCGTTATTGAGCCACTGAGCGCTCGTTTATGTTATTGAGCTCTCGTTTATGTGAGTGAGCTCTCGTTTATGTCAATGAGCTAGTGTGCACTTGTTTATTGTATTGAGTCACTGAGCGTTCACACTGGCGTGTATTATAATTAAACTGGCCGGACGAACTGTTGTATATAATATAGATTTGTTAGTATTTTGATTAATTTGCTGATTCTCAGTCTATAACTTAGGGACCCACACGAATATTTGTAACAATCAATCTAATCGATATTTTTGAGCAGGTACTCAGTCTAAATTGAGAAATTGTTATTGCCGTGTGTATATAAATATATTACGCTACCACTTTTATTATTGTGTTGCACACTGCGAGCACTAACATAGCTCCGCCACGTTACACAAACACTATTTATAGGGTTGATCCTTGTATGTTGTAATAAATCATTACTATATCATAACTAATTATATTGTTTATAAGAGTTTTACTTAGGACTGTTGTAGACAATATTTCTATGGATTGTTGTACAAAAACGTTTTACAAAAAAGTTTAATATGTTGTTCTGTAAAGGATATTGTATTGTTGCGTTTCTTTTGTAAAATATCAATATAGGTTTCTCACTAGTCACTATTTTCAAAGTTTTAACTTTTTAACTCACCTCGCTGAAGCTATGTACAAAACATCTTGAGTTGTTACCTTTACTTATTCCCTTAACCAACTTTACACATTCGGTATGACACAATCTCATGTGAAGCTCTCAGAAGTTTGTCCTAGCGTAATACTGACATGTTTTTTTTTTTCAAATTTGATAAATCTTCTTTTCGGAAAGTGCAGTACCTTGAGAATCTTTGCTTGTTTTATCGCACAATGATCATTTCGGGGATAGCCGTGAATCAATATTGATCCCCTCCAAGGGACTTGTCATTTTCACATTGGGCAATTTAAATTTTTAAGAGTCTTCTCCCTACTGACCAGCCAAAATTGTTCCCATTTGGGATAAATAGTTACTATATCTTATCTGATCTTTGTTACCAGTGAAATGAAACATGCATACACAAACTGTCAAATTATAACTACACTGACACTGTGTGGTTATTTAGGGAAATATGATAAAGACAACAGTTCTACAGCGGGTTGTTTAAACAAATATTTGTTGTATTAGCAAGTAGAATTGAACATGTTATGCTGAAAGGAATATTGTCGTTTTTTTGCATTATGTCTATATCGGTTTCTACCAATCTTTGTGGCTGTAGTTTTGAATATTTTATTATTGTCTGCTTGTTTACATGGGATTTTGCCATTTTATATTTTTATAATTTATAATATTTCTATATAAAGATTACCTGCTGGCTAACATATACATCATACACCCGAACCAGATGTTTAATATGTTTACAATACTGAACAAAACTTTATTTAGTGTTAATATATTTCTATATGTATCCCATGAGTTTTCGAAGGTGTATTTATATGGTAAAGATTACAACTACTGTTACAGGAAAAGGATGAAACTTAATAAAATGTTGTAAGGATCATTAACAAAAATTACAGCTGCACTTCAGCTGAAGTTTCTTTTATTTTGTTCAGGCATCTTAAATTAGAAAAACTAGGGGGAAATAACAATGTTTTTCAACGTGTCTCTTGTTAAAAATAAATCCGTCCGAAAGTTTATAATCAAGAGAGTAGTGGTACACTCCCAGGGGTTGTTTTAAAAATATAAAAAAACTTAAACACGTGCTGCTAGGGAATTTGTATTGTTTTATGTTTTATGTCAATACGGGTTTCTTGTATTATTTTTTACGTAGTTTATTAATTGTGTTTCTTTACATAGCTGTAGTTTTTGCCATTTATAAACCTGTGTGGTTCCAGGTTAGAATATAATAACTGTCGATCTCTGCAGAGGGTTATGTTCATTTTATCATTATTTTCATGTTCATTATTGTGATTGAATTAGCAACCCTTTGAGGGAGCCATGTGAGTGATGACAAGAATAGCGACAATTTGAGTCAGACGATAGAACTTGCTGAAACTCCAGTTCCGCAGGTATCGGGGTTCTAAGTTCATTCTGCATTTCATTTGTTGATGTGAATTTTTAACCTGTTTATTAATTTGTTGTTTTGGTACATGTATAGTGAACATGGAATCTTCCTTCCTGTTGGCATTGAATAAACTATAATGTGTTGGTACACAGTGGAACCAAATTCATTCATGCATTGTCATTTATAATTGTATCTGATGCCTGATATTAACAACATTATACTCAAACCAAATATCATTATGCTTGTTATCATCTATTATAATATACATGTAATGTTTAACTGAGGTTTCTTGTTTAACATGAATGTTTGAAAATGTCGTACTGTGGACAGTGTTGTTTCTAGACTACATCATTATGATAATTATTCAACATTTGCATTGTCTCCCAAATTTGGTATTATCGGTATTATGTATCCCAAAAATGAAAAAAAAAAAGCTTAATATTTCTTTACAATTAAAGATTATTTGTTTATGTTGTTATTGGAAACAGATAATCTGATGTATTTTCATTGATACTCACACTAGTCTTGTTTCATTATTGTATCAGTATAGCAGGTTCACATTGTGATTAACTATCATTTTAATTCGAGCAAAGCAAATGTTATTGTCACACTTTTCTAAGTGCTGTACATCTAAAGTGTAGAACAAGTCGTACAAAGCAATTAAACTATTATTAACAATAATTATCTAATTTTATTGTCGTCAGAGGAAACACGTTGGTGTTTTATTATCGCAAAAAAAAGATAATATCAAATTTATGTCGTACTTTCAAATAATAACACCAAATGTATCTTACTAGTCAGCCATACCCTCGAAAACAATCTCATAACGTGTATTTACATTACTTATACAGCACAAGTTGATTATGACAAGTTGATGGGTAACAAAGGTCAACTTTCGCATCTTGTTTTATAAATTGGTAAAGCATATTACTCATCTTTACATACATTTTTGCTAGTCTCATGTACATACAACTGTTTTATTAAAATATAATAAAAGTTTATTGGAAAACGAACTAAAACTTGTTCTTCATTTTCCCCAATTCTTCACTTTTAACAAATGTAAATCCACCTTCAGTATTTTCAGAAATTTGATTTATTTGACGTAATGAAACAGGAACTAAAGAGGTATTATCTTTAAGTATACATGTTTGTCCTCCATGGGATTCAACTGTGAGTAGTTAGAGAGAAAATCACGTGTCTTGAAGAAATCATGCCTTTATCTGCAACATCACCCAATGATTTCGAGAAATATGTGCTACAAAATGTCGTCTATTAGCAATTGCATTTGATTTCGTGATTGTTTTAGTCAACCCAATCCCGAAAAAAAACAAACACGAACGCACTTCGCTTATTATTCGAATTTGTTAAATTATAACAAAGCTGAACAACGCTCTGAAATTACCGACTGTTTAAAATGTTCACCTCGGACGTGGACGACTGTTTCTCCCTCTCATTGGAGCACGTGTATTCGCTATAGATAGATTGTAGTCGTGTGGTTGTTGTTGTAGACAATTTAACGGGTCGTAAAAAAACATACAACATTTCATTTCCAAAAAAAAAGTTTATATGATAGTATAATTGATACGGTTGCATTATAATGTTCAGTATCTAACCTTTCCATTCAGCATACAATTGCATTATAATGATCAGTATCTAACTTTTTCCATTCAGCATACGATTGCATTATAATGATCAGTATCTAACTTTTTACATTCAAGCATACGATTTCATTATAATGACCAGTATATATTTTTTACCATTTAGCATACAACTGCATTATAATGATCAGTATTTAACTTTTACCATTCAGCATACGATGACATTATGATGATTTGAATTTAACTTATACCATTCAACATTTGAGTGTATTAAATGCATTTTAATGATCAGTATTTAACTTTTACCATTTAACATATGATTGCATTATAATGATCAGTATTTAACTTTTACCATTCAGCATATGATGGCATTATGATTATCAGAATTTATATTTTACCATTCAACATTTGAGTGCATTATATGCATTATAATGATCAGTATCTAACTTTTACCATTCAATATATAATATGCATTATAATGATCAGAATATAACTTTTACCCTCCAGTATATGATTGCATTATATGCATTATGATGATCAGTATTTAACGTTTGCCTTTCAGTATATGATTGCATTATATGCATTATAATGATCAGTATGGAACTTTTGTCCTTCAGTATATGATTGCATTAAAATGATCAGTATTTAACTTTTGTCCTTCAGTATATGATTGCATTATAATGATCAGTATTCAACTTTTACCTTTCAACACATCGGACAAATTATGTCTATGTAGATGCACACGCGAATTTATTGGTTTAAACACATTTTATTGCAAATACATATATACATGCACTTGTATAGAGAAAATGGAATGGGCTACAAGTTCTCTCAACTTTGATTCGGCCCTACCTTTATATGTTTTTAAAACACAATTATAATGGTGAATTCATTATTTACATGTTTTTATTTTAATCTAGACAAATATCAGTATCATACTATTTGCGAGAAATAAAAATAAATGACATTAGGGGCAACCTTTTCACGTTATAAAACGAGATGGTGTTAATCCTGCTGACGTTTCTCTGTTCAGTAAAACACAAGCCATACTCCTTTACTGATAAAAACAAGAATGCATACAACTGAAATGCATAAAGTCGTTTTTATTCTTCTCAAATTCTTTTCTTATACATGTATAAAGCAATTTAAACGCACATTATTATAGGCTTTCCTTTCACTTTCTGAATTCTTATTATATTTTATAGCCGATTATGGCCGCTTTTCGACCCCATCCCGATGCCAAGCGCCGTAAATATTTTAACTGGGCCCATTGGTTTGTTGGAACAGTTGCACATATTTTGTCAGGTATACCTAAGTTTTTTTTTATTTTACTTGTATTACAGTTAACAGAAAATGTTTTATTGTGAATTTATGTCTTACACTTACATTTCAAACAAAAAAATTCACAAATTGTTTAAAAACCCAAGTTTTAACTATACCATAAGTATTTGATAAGAAGATAGAGGAAGAAAAGTTCAAACTAAAGCACATCTAATATACTCAGCACTATTCACAACTTAATATCTTGATTATTTCTACACAGTTTTGGCCCTTGTCATTGGAGTTACCCTTGCTAAAGCGTCTGCTCCGTTCTACATCGTTTGGATTCTAGTTGCTTGGGCAGCGTATCAGGTGTTAGTTGAGTTATTCCTGGAGATACACGAGTGCATGATTGCCGGAAGTCGTAAGTATTTGTTGGTTTAAATTTACGGTTACAATAACTGATGTGTTTCTGATACTTCACGATTCAAGGAAGACACAATACATGCATCCATAAATGCAATACGAATCATCTGTGAATTATTAATTCTACTTGCATCTGCATTAAAATACTAGTCTGATATTTGTTATACACAATAAGTTCAGTAATTGGAACACCATAGATTGTTTTAGATAATGATTTTAGATGACAGTACCCTATACATTTCCTTCAATGTGTATTAAAATTTAACAGATACATTGTAACTGTCCGTATCGACATAAAATTCTATTTCTAATTGAACAGAACTATACACACTACTCGTAGTTTAATTAATGACGTATAGCTTTATATAAAGTTTTATCTAACAATAATAACAAAAAAGGAATAATACGTTTAACAAAATACATACATATTCTGTCTTTTATATTTTTGTAGGTGACAAATACAATCATGATGGGAGCCAAAAAGATCCAAGAGGCAGCACGCTGAAGAAAATAATGCTCGGACTTCATATCATTATCATAACTGCCTTCACTATTGTCTGTATCGTCATTCTGTGTATCAACTAGTTGTTTGAAACATAGACTGTGTATCATAGACTGTCTATCAACACGTTGATTGGAACATAGACTGTGTATCAACTAGCTGTTTAGAACATAGACTGTGTATCAACTAGTTGTTTGGAACATATATTAAGTATCAGCTAGCTGTTTGGAACATATATTGTGTATCAGCTAGCTGTTTGGAACATATATTGTGTATCAACTAGCTGTTTGGAACATAGACTGTGCATCAACTAGTTGTTTGGAACATATATTGTGTACCAACTAGTTGTTTGGAACATAGACTGTGTACCAACTAGTTGTTTGGAACATAGACTGTGTATCATCTAGCTGTTTGGGACATATATTGTCCATCAACTAGTTGTTTGGAACATAGACTGTGTATCAACAAGTTGTTTGGAACATATACTGTGTATCAACTAGCCGTTTGGAACATATACTGTGTATCAACTAGTTGTTTGGAACATAGACTGTATATCAACTAGCTGTTTGGAACATTTATTGTGTATCAACTATTTGTTTGGAACATAGACTGTGTATCAACTAGCTGTTTGGAACATAGACTGTGTATCAACTAGCTGTTTGAAAAATTTATTGTGTATCAATTTGTTGTTTGGAACTTGGGCTGTGTATCAACTAGCTGTTTGAAACATAAACTGTGTGCCAACTAATTGTTTGGAACATGTATTGTACATCAACTAAATGTTTGGAACATGAACTGTGTATCAACTAGCTGTTTGGAACAAAGACTGTGTATTTACTAGTTGTTTTAAACATATTTTGTGCACGAACTAGTTATTTGGAACATATATTGTGCATCAACTAGTTGTTTGGAACATATATTGTGCATCAAGTAGTTGTTTGGAACCTGTATTATGCATCAACTAGTTGTTTGAAACATATTTTGTGCATTAACTAGTTGTTGGAGCATATATTGTGCATCAATTAGTTGTTTGGAACATATTGTGTATTAACTAGTTGTTTGGAACATATATTGTGCATCAGCTTGTTATTTGGAACATAAATTGTGCATTAACTAATTGTTTGGAACATATATTGTGCATCAGGCTAGTTGATGGAACATATATTGTGCATCAACTAGTTGTTTGGAACATATATTGTGCATTAACAAGTTGTTTGGAACATATATTGTGCATCAACTAGTTGTTAGAGCATATATTGTGCATCAACTAGTTGTTTGGAACATATTTTGCGCATCAACTTGTTGTTTGGAACATATATTCACCAACTAGTTGTTTGGAACATATATTGTGCATCAACTAGTTGTTTTGAACATATATTGTACATCAACTAGTTATTTGGAGTTATTTGTAACATATATTGTGCACCAACTAGTTGTTTGGAACATATATTGTGCATCAACTAGTTGATGGAACATATATTGTGCATCAACTAGTTGTTTGGAACATATATTGTGCATTAACTAGTTGTTTGGAACATATATTGTGCATCAACTAGTTGTTAGAGCATATATTGTGCATCAACTAGTTGTTAGAGCATATATTGTGCATCAACTAGTTGTTTGGAACATATATTGTGCATCAATTAGTTGTTAGAGCATATATTGTGCATCAACTAGTTGTTTGGAACATATTTTGCGCATCAACTAGTTGTTTGGAACATATATTCACCAACTAGTTGTTTGGAACATATATTGTGCATCAACTAGTTGTTTTGAACAAATATTGTACATCAACTAGTTATTTGGAGTTATTTGGAACATATATTGTGCATCAACTAGTTGTTTGGAACATATATTGTACATCAACTAGTTGTTTGGAACATTTATTGTGCATCAACTAGTTGTTTGGAACATATATTCACCAACTAGTTGTTTGGAACATATATTGTGCATCAACTAGTTGTTTTGAACATATATTGTACATCAACTAGTTATTTGGAGTTATTTGGAACATATATTGTGCATCAACTAGTTGTTTGGAACATATATTGTACATCAACTAGTTGTTTGGAACATATATTGTGCATCAACTAGTTGTTTGGAACATTTATTGTGCATCAGCTAGTTGTTTGGAACATATATTGTGCATTAACTAGTTGATGGAACATATATTGTGCATTAACTAGTTGTTTGGAACATATATTGTGCATTCACTAGTTGTTTGGAACATATATATTGTGCATTAACTAGTTGATGGAACATATATTGTGCATTAACTAGTTGTTTGGAACATATATTGTGCATTCACTAGTTGTTTGGAACATATATTGCACATCAATTAGTTGTTTGGAACATATATTGTGCATTAACTAGTTGTTTGGAACATATATTGTGCATTGACTAGTTGATGGAACATATATTGTGCATTAACTAGTTGTTTGGAACATATATTGTGCATTCATTAGTTGTTTGGAACATATATTGTGCATCAACTAGTTGTTTTGAACATAAATTGAGCTGACTCTATACTAGAAAATTATTTCTGAGTGCAATAAACTGAAAAAGTCTAAGGTATTTCATATCCTTACGAAATATGTGAAAGCAATACACATATATAAACTAAATTGTTTTCAGGGAATACCATTTATTCTTAAAAGGTATCCCTCTTTAAAGCAAATTATACAAAACAGATGCATACATATATGTTCACTGCTATTATCAGTTAGAAATAAAGTAAATAATGTTTGCAGAAGAGATAAATAATCTGTATTCACTGCTTATATCAGTTAGAAATAAAGTAGAAAAATAATGTTTACAATACAGATAAATAATCTATATTTACTGCATATATCAGTTAGAAATAAGTAGTAACACGTGTTTCAGTACATGGAGATGCATCTACATGTACTGCTTATATCTATTAACAGTAAAGTACAAAATTAATGTTTGCAGTTTATATAAACACACCTATATTTACTGCTTATATCAATAAGGAATAAAGTACAAATGTTGCAGTACAGTAAGATACATCTGTATTTACTGCATATATCAATTAGAAATAAAGTATAAATGTTTGCAGTACAGTAAAATAAATCTATATAAGTTAGAAATAAAGTACATGTGTTTGCAACGCAGGTACACACATCTTTTGTCTATGTAGATATGCATGAAACATCAGTATGTGTTTCTATATCAAACATTGTCTAATTCCACTCTATGTAAATAGCTTATTTGTTTTTATGAACATATATTTTAATTTTAAGTTGTCTATTTGTTAAATTCAACGATGAAATTAACTCTGAATTTTGTTTCGTACAATTGTTATTAATCATGTTTTATCAATGATACGAGTACACACAGAACAAATTTCTAACCAGCCAGTCTGTTTTATTTAACATAGCATCTTATCAATATTAGACTATCTTTTAAATCTGATACATTCTGTTTATTATATTCTCATAGAACTTCATTAAAAATATATGATTAATTAAATTGTAACAATTTCATAAGTAAATGCCACCCTTGTAATAAAAAGTCATGATATCAGCATGGTTCAAATATTACAATGCGTCGTTTGACCTGATCCTGTGGACAACAACCGCCACCAAAACAACAGAATGATGGTCATCAATTGGAGCGTGTCGCGATTCAGACACGGCGGATATTCCACAGCATTGTCTTCGGTGGAATGAGGGCGAGGTGTCGTGCTGAAGAGTGGATTAATGGTCCAGTGGTTAAGGCTTTGGACTGCGAACCCAGGGATCGCAGGTTCGATCCCCCGTTACTCCTACTAAAAATGTCATCAGTCTTTCGGATGGGACTTTAACAAAAATCAAGGTCCTATGTATCAGTGCTAAACACCTGTAATAGAACCAGGGACGCTACAAAAGTGTCATCTGTATCTTTGCACTATCTTCCAAAATCTAAAATTACTGATACACTTCTGGAGGCGTCGCTCATATGGGAAACCAGTGGTGACGATGAATAAAATCATCGTCATCTGGCATGCTGTTGTTGCCACAGGAGAAAGCACTTACCACTTATCCAACATTTAATGCTTTGAATCTTTAGGATAATAAGTTGTTAGTAAAAAAACATAAGTAAATTAATCATGAATGGCTGTACATAGGTTTCCATAGGTCTCCATAGGTCTCCATAATGACATACATAATCTCGAACCAAATGATCTTCTTAACTATCATGTAATTGTGCAATAGTTCACATATGTCATATTAACACAACATTCTGCGTGTCAGTTTTGCTTATAACTTAGATTATACCTATGAACAGATATATTGAGAAAGTAGCAGAAACGATTGTATAATCAAAGAAAAAAAAAGAAGAATCAGCAACAATGAATATATGTGATAACTTCATGGTTAACTTTCATTATAATGCTGCTGATATATGGTGAAAATATATACATTCTACTTTTATATCAAATGTTGTTGTATGTTTCACCCATGTGACGCTTTTACAGTGTTAAAGTCATCAAAACAACAAAATAAACCGGACAGTTTCTGTTGTCAAAACATGTTTAACAGTCACCAAAATAACAAAATTAAGCTGATAGTTCATGTTGTCAAAACATGTTTAACAGTCACCAAAATAATAAAATTAAGTTGACAGTTTCTGTTGTCAAAACATGTTTAACAGTCACCAAAACAACTAAATAAAGCTGACAGTTCCTGTTGTCAAAACATGTTTAACAGTCGCCAAAACAACAAAATAAAGCTGACAGTTTCTGTTGTCAAAACATGTTTAACAGTCACCAAAACAACAAAATAAAGCTGACAGTTGTCAAAACATGTTTAACAGTCACCAAAACAACATAAGAAAGCTGACAGTCACTGTTGTCAAAACATGTTTAACAGTCACCAAAACAACATAATAAAGCTGACAGTTTCTGTTGTCAAAACATGTTTAACAGTCACCAAAACAACAAAATAAAACTGACAGTTCCTGTTGTCAAAACATGTTTAACAGTCACCAAAACAACAAAATAAAGCTGACAGTTTCTGTTGTCGAAACATTTTTAACAGTCAACAAAATAACAAAATAAAGCTGACAGTTCCTGTTGTCAAAACATGTTTAACAGTCACCAAAACAACAAAATAAAGCTGACAGTTTCTGTTGTCAACACATTTTTAATAGTCACCAAAATAACAAAATAAAGCTGACAGTTTCTGTTGTCAAAACATGTTTAACAGTCACCCAAATAACAAAATAAAGCTGACAGTTTCTGTTGTCAAAACATTTTTCACAGTCACCAAAATAACAAAATAAAGCTGACAGTTTCTGTTGTCAAAACATGTTTAACAGTCACCAAAAACAACAAAATAAAGCTGACAGTTCCTGTTGTCAAAACATGTTTAACAGTCACCAAAACAACAAAATAAAACTGACAGTTCCTGTTGTCAAAACATGTTTAACAGTCACCAAAACAACAAAATAAAGCTGACAGTTCCTGTTGTCGAAACATTTTTAACAGTCAACAAAATAACAAAATAAAGCTGACAGTTTCTGTTGTCAAAACATGTTTAACAGTCACCAAAACAACAAAATAAAGCTGACAGTTTCTGTTGTCAAAACATTTTTAATAGTCACCAAAATAACAAAATAAAGCTGACAGTTTCTGTTGTCAAAACATGTTTAACAGTCACTAGAACAACAAAATAAAGTTGACAGTTCCTTTTGTCAAAACATGTTTAACAGTCACCAAAACAACAAAATAAAGCTGACAGTTTCTGTTGTCAAAACATGTTTAACAGTCACCAAAACAACACAATAAAACTGACAGTTCCTGTTGTCAAAACAGGTTTAACAGTCACCAAAACAACACAATAAAGCTGACAGTTTCTGTTGTCAAAACATGTTTAACAGTCACTAAAACAACAAAATAAAGCTGACAGTTCCTGTTGTCAAAACATGTTTAACAGTCACCAAAATAATAAAATAAAGCTGACAGTTTCTGTTGTCAAAACATGTTTAACAGTCACCAAAATAATAAAATAAAGCTGACAGTTTCTGTTGTCAAAACATGTTTAACAGTCACCAAAATAACAAAATAAAACTGACAGTTCCTGTTGTCAAAACATGTTTAACAGTCACCAAAACAACACAATAAAGCTGACAGTTTCTGTTGTCGAAACATTTTTAATAGTCAACAAAATAACAAAATAAAGCTGACAGTTCCTGTTGTCAAAACATGTTTAACAGTCACCAAAACAACAAAATAAAGCTGACAGTTTCTGTTGTCAAAACATTTTTTAATAGTCACCAAAATAACAAAATAAAGCTGACAGTTTCTGTTGTCAAAACATGTTTAACAGTCACCCAAATAACAAAATAAAGCTGACAGTTTCTGTTGTCAAAACATTTTTAACAGTCACCAAAATAACAAAATAAAGCTGACAGTTTCTGTTGTCAAAACATGTTTAACAGTCACTAAAACAACAAAATAAAGCTGACAGTTCCTGTTGTCAAAACATGTTGAACAGTCACCAAAACAACAAAATAAAACTGACAGTTCCTGTTGTCAAAACATATTTAGCAGTCACCAAAACAACAAAATAAAGCTGACAGTTTCTGTTGTCGAAACATTTTTAACAGTCAACAAAATAACAAAATAAAACTAACAGTTCCTGTTGTCAAAACATGTTTAACAGTCACCAAAACAACAAAATAAAGCTGACAGTTTCTGTTGTCAAAACATTTTTAATAGTCACCAAAATAACAAAATAAAGCTGACAGTTTCTGTTGTCAAAACATGTTTAACAGTCACCCTAAATAACAAAATAAAGCTGACAGTTTCTGTTGCCAAAACATTTTTAACAGTCACCAAAACAACAAAATAAAGCTGACAGTTTCTGTTGCCAAAACATGTTTAACAGTCACCAAAACAACAAAATAAAGCTGAGAGTTACTGTTGTCAAAACATGTTTAACAGTCACCAAAACAACAAAATATAGCTGACAGTTCCTGTTGTCAAAACAGGTTTAACAGTCACCAAAACAACAAAATAAAGCTGACAGTTCCTGTTGTCAAAACAGGTTTAACAGTCACCAAAACAAAAAAATAAAGCTGACAGTTCCTGTTGTCAAAACATGTTTAACAGTCACAAAAACAACAAAATAAAGCTGACAGTTTCTGTTGTCAAAACAGGTTTAACAGTCACCAAAACAACAAAATAAAGCTGACAGTTCCTGTTGTCAAAACATGTTTAACAGTCACCAAAATAACAAAATAAAGCTGACAGTTCCTGTTGTCAAAACATGTTTAACAGTCACCAAATTAACAAAATAAAGCTGACAGTTCCTGTTGTCAAAACATGTTTAACAGTCACCAAAACAACAAAATAAAGCTGACAGTTCCTGTTGTCAAAACAGGTTAAACAGTCACCAAAACAACAAAATAAAGCTGACATTTCCTGTTGTCAAAACATGTGTAACAGTCGCCAAAATAACAAAATAAAGCTGACAGTTCCTTTTGTCAAAACACGTATGTTAAACAGTCACCAAAACAACAAAATAAAACTGACAGTTCCTGTTGTCAAAACATGTTTAACAGTCACCAAAACAACAAAATAAAGCTGACAGTTGTCAAAACATGTTTAACCGTCACCAAAACAACATAATAAAGCTGACAGTTCCTGTTGTCAAAACATGTTTAACAGTCACCAAAACAACAAAATAAAGCTGACTGTTTCTGTTGTCAAAACAGGTTTAACAGTCACCAAAACAACAAAATAAAGCTGACAGTTGTCAAAACATGTTTAACCGTCACCAAAACAACATAATAAAGCTGACAGTTCCTGTTGTCAAAACATGTTTAACAGTCACCAAAACAACACAATAAAGCTGACAGTTTCTGTTGTCAAAACATGTTTAACAGTCACTAAAACAACAAAATAAAGCTGACAGTTCCTGTTGTCAAAACATGTTTAACAGTCACCAAAATAATAAAATAAAGCTGACAGTTTCTGTTGTCAAAACATGTTTAACAGTCACCAAAATAATAAAATAAAGCTGACAGTTTCTGTTGTCAAAACATGTTTAACAGTCACCAAAATAACAAAATAAAACTGACAGTTCCTGTTGTCAAAACATGTTTAACAGTCACCAAAACAACACAATAAAGCTGACAGTTTCTGTTGTCGAAACATTTTTAATAGTCAACAAAATAACAAAATAAAGCTGACAGTTCCTGTTGTCAAAACATGTTTAACAGTCACCAAAACAACAAAATAAAGCTGACAGTTTCTGTTGTCAAAACATTTTTTAATAGTCACCAAAATAACAAAATAAAGCTGACAGTTTCTGTTGTCAAAACATGTTTAACAGTCACCCAAATAACAAAATAAAGCTGACAGTTTCTGTTGTCAAAACATTTTTAACAGTCACCAAAATAACAAAATAAAGCTGACAGTTTCTGTTGTCAAAACATGTTTAACAGTCACTAAAACAACAAAATAAAGCTGACAGTTCCTGTTGTCAAAACATGTTGAACAGTCACCAAAACAACAAAATAAAACTGACAGTTCCTGTTGTCAAAACATATTTAGCAGTCACCAAAACAACAAAATAAAGCTGACAGTTTCTGTTGTCGAAACATTTTTAACAGTCAACAAAATAACAAAATAAAGCTGACAGTTCCTGTTGTCAAAACATGTTTAACAGTCACCAAAACAACAAAATAAAGCTGACAGTTTCTGTTGTCAAAACATTTTTAATAGTCACCAAAATAACAAAATAAAGCTGACAGTTTCTGTTGTCAAAACATGTTTAACAGTCACCCAAGTAACAAAATAAAGCTGACAGTTTCTGTTGCCAAAACATTTTTAACAGTCACCAAAACAACAAAATAAAGCTGACAGTTTCTGTTGCCAAAACATGTTTAACAGTCACCAAAACAACAAAATAAAGCTGAGAGTTTCTGTTGTCAAAACATGTTTAACAGTCACCAAAACAACAAAATAAAGCTGACAGTTCCTGTTGTCAAAACAGGTTTAACAGTCACCAAAACAACAAAATAAAGCTGACAGTTCCTGTTGTCAAAACAGGTTTAACAGTCACCAAAACAAAAAAATAAAGCTGACAGTTCCTGTTGTCAAAACATGTTTAACAGTCACAAAAACAACAAAATAAAGCTGACAGTTTCTGTTGTCAAAACAGGTTTAACAGTCACCAAAACAACAAAATAAAGCTGACAGTTCCTGTTGTCAAAACATGTTTAACAGTCACCAAAATAACAAAATAAAGCTGACAGTTCCTGTTGTCAAAACATGTTTAACAGTCACCAAAATAACAAAATAAAGCTGACAGTTCCTGTTGTCAAAACATGTTTAACAGTCACCAAAACAACAAAATAAAGCTGACAGTTCCTGTTGTCAAAACAGGTTAAACAGTCACCAAAACAACAAAATAAAGCTGACATTTCCTGTTGTCAAAACATGTGTAACAGTCGCCAAAATAACAAAATAAAGCTGACAGTTCCTTTTGTCAAAACACGTATGTTAAACAGTCACCAAAACAACAAAATAAAACTGACAGTTCCTGTTGTCAAAACATGTTTAACAGTCACCAAAACAACAAAATAAAGCTGACAGTTGTCAAAACATGTTTAACCGTCACCAAAACAACATAATAAAGCTGACAGTTCCTGTTGTCAAAACATGTTTAACAGTCACCAAAACAACAAAATAAAGCTGACTGTTTCTGTTGTCAAAACAGGTTTAACAGTCACCAAAACAACAAAATAAAGCTGACAGTTGTCAAAACATGTTTAACAGTCACCAAAACAACAAAATAAAGCTGACAGTTTCTGTTGTCAAAACATGTTTAACAGTCACCAAAACAACAAAATAAAGCTGACAGTTGTCAAAATATGTTTAACAGTCACCAAAATAACAAAATAAAGCTGACAGTTTCTGTTGTCAAAACATGTTTAACAGTCACCAAAACATCAAAATAAAGCTGACAGTTTCTGTTGTCAAAACAGGTTTAACAGTCACCAAAACAACAAAATAAAGCTGAAAGTTTTCAAAACATTTTTAACAGTCACCAAAATAACAAAATAAAGCTGACAGTTTCTGTTGTCAAAACATTTTTAACAGTCACTAAAACAACAAAATAAAGCTGACAGTTCCTGTTGTCAAAACAGGTTTAACAGTCACCAAAACAACAAAAAAGCTGACAGTTTCTGTTGTCAAAACATGTTTAACAGTCACCAAAATAATAAAATAAAGCTGACAGTTCCTGTTGTCAAAACAGGTTTAACAGTCACCAAAACAACAAAATAAAGCCGAGAGTTCCTGTTGTCAAAACAGGTTAAACAGTCACCAAAACAACAAAATAAAGTTGACACCAGGAATGTGTTAATGCGACATGTTCGCAGACCTTTTAAATCATGATTAGGCGTGGGGACTAGTGACACCAATTCTAAAACAGAGCTTTTGCGAAGACGTGGGATGACAAACACAAACGAAACCCGACCCTACGGGGGAAACTAAGTACTTAATTGTTATAGAACGCTTATTCTTGTTTTCCTTAGTAGTAATAAATGAGTAGCATATTTTTATGTTAATATTTATCGGATGTATCTAAACTTGTCACGCCCACAGAAACAGTGATAAATTTAGCTCCACCAATGTTATCCGTTCTCCGTTTTTACACCACTCTTTAACTACTGTTAAGTCACAAAGTTTCGCCATCGTGTGTCATCCTTCACTCTGAGACATGTACAATAGTCCAAAACAATACAAAACCTACCCTGCAATTTAGGAATTAAAGCCCAAAACTTTCACTCGGGATGAATTATCAGTATAGGAGAAATTACCATTAATCTTCATATATAATGCAAGTCTTTTAAATTATTGAAAATAGAAATACTATAGCATCTACAACCTTTGAACACAGAGGTTAGCTGTCTTTATTCGCATGTAGCGTACACAATGGACAAACATCAAATTGAATGTGTTTTCGGTCATCCGACCGCAGATCAATAAAGGTGAGCTTCTCAAGTAAGGTATCTAGATATCGACATACAGCTGGCATTTCTACTAATGTAAGGTATCTAGATATCGACATACAGCTGGCATTTCTACTAATGTAAGGTATATAGATATCGTTATACAGCTGGCATTTCTACTAATGTAAGGTATCTAGATATCGACATACAGCTGGCATTTCTACTAATGTAAGGTATATTGATATCGACATTCAGCTTGCATTTCTACTAATGTAAGGTATCTAGATATTGACATACAGCTGGCATTTCTACTAATGTAAGGTATTTAGATATCGATATACAGCTGGCATTTCTACTAATGTAAGGTATCTAGATATCGACATACAGCTGGCATTTCTACTAAAGTAAGGTATCTAGATATCGACATACAGCTGGCATTTCTATTAATGTAAGGTATATAGATATCGACATACAGCTGACATTTCTACTAATGTAAGGTATATAGATATCGATATTCAGCTGACTGTACTACTAATATAAAGTATCGACATATCGACAGACAGCTGGATGTATTACTTGTGTAAGGTATCTACATATCATCATACAACTGGCTGTATTAATAATGTAAGGTATCTACATATCGACATACACATGGATGTACTACTGATGTAAGGTATCTAGATATACACATACAGCTGGCTGTACTACTAATGTAAGTTATCTATATATCGACATACAGCTGGCTGTACTACTTATGTAAAGTATCTAGATTTCGACATACAGCTGGCTGTACCGCTTATGTAAGGTATCTTGAAATCGATATACAGCTGGCTGTACTGCTGATGTAAGGTATTTACATAACGACATACACCTGTGTGTACTACTAATGTTAGATATCTACATATCGACATAAACAAGGATCTACAACTTATGTAAGGTATCTAGCTATCGGCATACATATGGATTTAATACTGATGTCAGGTATTTACATATCGGTATACACCTGGCTGTACTGCTGGTGTAAAGTATTTACATATCGGCATACACATGTCTGTACTACTGATGTAAGGTATCTACATATTGGCATACACCTGGCTGTACTACTGATGTAATATCTCTAAATATCAGCATACACCTGTATCTACAACTAATGTAATGTATTTACTTATCGGCATACAGCTGTCTGTACTACTGATGTAATGTATCTACATATCGGCATACAGCTGGCTGTACTACTGATGTAAGGTAACTACATATCGATATACAGCAGGGTGTACTACTAATGTAAGATATTTACATATCGAAATACAGCTGGTTGTATTACTGATGTAAGGTATCTACATATTGACATATAGCTGGCTGTTCTACTGATGTAAGGTATCTACATATCGGTATACAGCTGACTGTACTTCTGATGTAATGTATCTACATATCGACATACACCTCTCTGTACTTCTGATGGAAAGTATCTACATATCGACATACTGCTGGCTGTACTACTAATGTAATGTATCTACATATCGGCATACACCTTGCTTTACTACTAATGTAAGGTATCTACATATCAACATACAGCTGGCTATTCTACTGATGTAAGGTATCTATATATCGACATACACCTGGCTTTACTACTGATGTAAGGTATCTTAAAATCGACACATACCTTGCTCTACTACTGATGTAAGGTATCTATACATCGCTATACACCTGGCTGTACTAGTAGTGTACGGTATCTACATGTACATATCGACATACACCTGGCTCTACTACTGATGTAATGTATCTACATATCGACATACACCTGGCTGTTCTACTGATTGAAGGTATCTAAATATCGCCATACAGCTGGATTTACTACTGATGTAAGGTATCTACATATCGACATACACCTGGCTGTACTACTGATATAATTCATCTACATATCATCATACAGCTGGCTGTACTATTGCTGTAAGGTATCTACATATTGACATACACCTGGCTCTACCACAGATGTAAGGTATCTACATATCGACATACACCTGGCTGTACTACTAACGTAAGGTATCTATATATCGACATACAGCTGGATTTACTACCGATGTAAGGTATCTACATATCGACATACACCTGGCTGTACTACAGATGTATGATATCTACATATCAACATACAGCTGGCTGTACTACTGATGAAAGATATCTACATATCAACATACAGCTGACTGTACTACTGATGTAAGATATCTACATATCAACATACAGCTGGCTTTACTACTGATGTAAGGTATCTACATATCGACTTAGACCTGGATGTATTACTGATGTAATGTATATACATATCTATATACACCTGGCTTCACTATTGATGTAAGGTATCAACATATCGATATACAGCTGGCTGTACTACTGATGTAATGTATCTACATATCGGCAAACAGCTGGCTGTACTACT
Source organism: Panopea generosa (assembly GCA_029582155.1). Lineage (NCBI taxonomy): Eukaryota > Metazoa > Mollusca > Bivalvia > Adapedonta > Hiatellidae > Panopea > Panopea generosa. The sequence goes on along the minus strand of CM055901.1, from coordinate 36,905,712 downwards.
GATAATAGTTATCTACATATCGGCATACAGCTTGCTGTACTACTGATGTAAGGTATGTACATATTGGCATTCACCTGGCTGTACTACTGATGTAAGGTATCTGCATATCGACACACAGCTTGTTGTACTACTGATGTAAGGTATCTACATTTCGATATACAGCTGGGTACTACTGATGTAAGGTATCTACATTTCGATACACAGCTGGGTACTACTGATGTAAGGTATCTCCATATCGAAATAAAGATGGGTACTGCTGATGTAAGGTATCTACATATCGATATAAACATGACTGTACTACTGATGTAATGTATTTACATATCGATAAACAGCTGGCTGTACTACTGGTGAAATGTATCTACATATCGGCATACAGCTGGCTGTAATATTGATGTAAGGTCTCTAAATGTCGACAAACAACAGGCTGTACTAATATTGTAAGGTATCTACATATCGACATACACCTGGCAGTACTAATAGTGTAAGGTATCTACATATCGACATACACCTTGTTGTACTTTTGATGTATGGTATCTATATATCGATATATACCTGGCTGTACTTCTGATGTAAGTTATCAACGTATCGACATACACCTAGCTGTAATACTGATGTATGGTATGTACACATCGGCATACAGCTGGCTGTACTACTGGTGTAAAGTATCTACATATCGACATACACCTGGCTGTACTACTGATGTAAAGTATCTACATATCGGCACACAGCTGCCTTTACCACTGGTGTAAGGTATTTACATATCGGCATACACCCCGCTGTACTACTGATTTAAGGTATCTACACATCGGAATACAGCTGGCTGTACTACTGATGTAAGGTATCTACATATCGGCACACACCTGGCTGTACTTCTAATATTAGGTATCTACATATCGATATACAGCTGGCTTGACTACTGGTGTAAAGTATCTAAATATCGGCTTACACCTGGCTGTACTACTGATGTAAGGTATCTACACATCGGCAGAGAACTCGCTGTACTACTGGAGTAAGGTATTTACACATCGGCATAGAGCTGGCTGTACTACTGATGTAAGGTATCTACACATCGGCATACAGCTGGCTGTACTACTGGTGTAAGGTATCTAAATATCGACATACACCTAGCCGTACTACTGATGTAAGGTATCTACATATCGACATGCAGCTGACTGTACTACTGATGTAAGGTATCTACATATCGATATATACCTTGCTGTTCTACTGATGTAAGGTATCTACATATTGATATGCAGCTGGCTGTACTACTGATGTAAGGTATCTACAAATTGGCATACCCATGGCTGAACTACAGATGTAAGTTATCTACATATTGGCATACCCCTGGCTGTATTATTAATGTAATGTATCTACATATCGGCATACAGCTGGCTGTACTACTGATGTAAGGTATCTACATATCGACATACATGTACACCTGGCTGTACTAGTAATGTAATGTATCTACATATCGATATACACTATACACGTGGCTGTATTACTGATGTAAGGTATCTTTATATTGATATACTGCTGGCTGTACTATTGCTGTAAGGTATCTACATATCGGCATACACATGGCTGTACTACTGATGTAACGTATCTACATATCGACATACACCTGGCTCTACTACTGATGTGATGTATGTACATATCGACATACACCTGGCTTCACTACTAATGTAAGGTATCTACCTATCGACATACACCTGGCTCTCTTTCTGAAGTAAGGTATCTACATATCGAAATTCACCTGGCTGTTTTACTGATGTAAAGTATCTTCATACCGATATACACCTGGCTGTTCTACTGATGTAAGATATTTACATATCGGCATACAGTTGGCTGTACTACTGATGTAAGGTATCTGCAAATCGATATACAGCTGGCTGTTTTACTGATGTAAAGTATCTTCATACCGATATACACCTGGCTGTACCTGATGTAAGATATTTACATATCGGCATACACCTGGCTGTACTACTGATGTAAGGTATCTTCATTTCGACATACAGCTCGGTACTACTGATGTAAGGTATCTACATATCGATATACAGCTTGGTACTACAGATGTAAGTTATTTACATATCGACATACCGCTGGCTGTAATACTGATGTAAGGTATCTACATATCGGCATACACCTGGCTGTACTTCTTATGTGAGGTATCTATATATCGACATACAGCTGGGTACTACTAATGTAAGGTATCTACATATCAACATACACCTGACTCTACTACTGGTGTAAAGTATCGACATAACGGCTTACACCTGGCTGTAATACTGATGTAAGTATGTACATATCGTCATACACCTCGCTGAACTACTAATGTACGGTGTCTACATATCGGCATACACCTGGCTGTACTACTGATTCAAGGTATCTACAAATCGGCATACAGCTGACTGTACTACTGATATAAGGTATGTCCATATCGGCATACACCTGGCTGTACTACTGATGTAAGGTATCTGCATATCGACATACAGCTGGTTATAGTACTGATGTAAGGAATCTACATCTGATATACAGCTGGGTTGACATACACCTGGCTGTACTACTGATGTAAGGTATCTACATATCGGCACACAGCTGGCTTTACCACTGGTGTAAGGTATTTACATATCGGCATACACCTGGCTGTACTACTGATTTAAGGTATCTACACATTGGAATACAGCTGGCTGTACTACTGATGTAAGGTATCTACATATCGGCATACACCTGGTTGTACTACTGATATTAGGTATCTACATATCGATATACAGCTGGCTCTACTACTGATGTAAGGTATCTACCTATCGACATACACCTGGCAGTACTAATAGTGAAAGGTATCTACATATCGACATACACCTTGTTGTACTTTTGATGTATGGTATCTATATATCGATATATACCTGGCTGTACTACTGATATTAGGTATCTACATATCTATATATAGCTGGCTTTACTACTGATGTAAAGTATCTACACATCGGCAGAGAGCTCGCTGTACTACTGGTGTAAGGTATTTACATATTGGCATACAGCTGGCTGTACTTCGGATGTAAGGTATCAACGTATCGACATACACCTGGCTGTAATACTGATGTATGGTATGTACACATCTGCATACAGCTGGCTGACTACTGGTGTAAAGTATCTACATATCGACATACACCTGGCTTACTACTGATGTAAGGTATCTACATATCGGCACACATCTGGCTTTACCACTGGTGTAAGGTATTTACATATCGGCATACACCTGGCTGTACTACTGATTTAATGTATCTACACATCGGAACACAGCTGGCTGTACTACTGATGTAAGGTATCTACATATCGGCATACACCTGGCTGTACTACTGATATTAGGTATCTACATATCTATATATAGCTAGCTTTACTACTGATGTAAAGTATCTACACATCGGCAGAGAGCTCGCTGTACTACTGGTGTAAGGTATTTACATATCGGCATACAGCTGGCTGTACTTCGGATGTAAGGTATCAACGTATCGACATACACCTGGCTGTACTACTGATGTGAGCAATATTCATATCGTCATACACCAGCCTGTACAACTGATGTATGGTATCTGCATATCGTCATACACCTGGCTCTACTGGTGGTGTAAGCTATCTACATATCGGCACACACCTGGCTCTACTACTGATGTAAATTATCTACATATCGGCATACACCTGGCTCTACTACTGATGCAAGGTATCTACATATCGGCGTACACCAGGCTGTACTGCTGATGAATGGTATCTACCTATCGGCATATACCTTGCTGTACTACTGATGTACGGTATCTACATATCGGCGTACACCTGGCTGTAGTACTGATGTAAGGTATCTACCTATCGGCATATATTGCATGTATGTGGTTGAGATAAACTTGAGTTCACTTCTGATGTGATGTATTTATATAAAGATATACAGTTACTGGATTTAAATGGCGTCACAATTACAAAATCTCATTTTATCTCTTAATTTTAATAGTATAATTGTTGTTTCTATTATTCACATATCATGCAGAAACGTTCGCTACATTGTATATCTTAGTTAGTTTTGTTATTGATTTGTAAATCTGAAAGGTGCTTGTTCTTTATATTTGAGTTGTTTTGTTTTTCACTGTATTATTTGTATTAGTGATGTAATACTGTCTGTGGTTTTTGTATTTTAGTATGCTCTTTTTGGGCATACATGGTGTTAAATATACATCTTATATACAGTTCCAAATCTTGAATTTAATGCAAACTGTTTACATTTTTTATTATTCACTTCCGAATGTGTTTGTCTAATTCTTAGTATAAACTCAGTTAATATCAGTATTTTTTCGGAAAAGGGAAATAAACATATGTAAATGAATACCGCTATATGTCTACTAGACATTTTATATTTGTACATGGACGCTGTGTATTATGTAATAAAAAGAAAGAAACATATTAGTAATACTATTACAGTAACTATTGGTGAAAACCAAACGAATTACTCCATCATGTTCTTTATAAATGTAATAAATTGTACGTTTTTTTCCGTTACTGTGCCTTGGATTCAGGATTGACGATTTATAAAGGTAATTAATCATTAAGTTTATTCATCCGAAATCTATAGGATTTCTTGTATTTCAAATTATGTACGCAATAAGTTGTTTTCAATTTTTAATTTGTCAATGTCCTACATCCGTTTCATATATGTTTGTGATATTTATGATTACAAAAACTGTCTTTAATTTCCGTCAATGAGAAATATCACCTACTAAGAAATATAGTATTGTAAGTCTAAATATTAAAGATAGGTGTTCTATTGCCTTGATAGTTCTATAAATCGTCATATAGTTTGTATTAATATAAACTATTATCATAGAAATAAAGCAGAGTGTATGCCAAGTAGTTTTATCGCAACAATTTATATCATTGTAACTCCAGAAGGCTGATTACTGTCATTGATGTACAAAAACAGTGTTTTGATGGATCACGATATATTACAGAGGATAAGATATTTAGAGATTATTAACTGGGACCGATGTGCCTCTTGGCGATAGAGACAAAAACGTTATGAAAGCCCTCGGACCTCATATCGCTATGGGCCACTATCATAAAGAGGCACACCAATCCCAGTTAATAACCTCTTTATTACATGTGTAACTATATAGATATATTACTAAAATAATCAACAAATTTATTCATTTATTTATTTATCTCTGTCTGTCTGTCCGTACGCGTCCAGGGTACATTGTGGGTTGCGTTATGAGTACAGAATGGCATTGTGGGGGGCGTTGGACTTGTGGGTGTAAAAAACATCAACCCACAAGTCCCATATGCGTATAGAATGGACTTGTGGGGTTAATTCCATTTTTTTTCATTTTTTACACATTTTTCTTTTACTTTTATTTTACCAATTTTCTTTCTTTTTTAGTGTCATTAGGGTTGGATCTCAAGGTTTGTGACATTAGGGTTAAAAATAAAATAGGTTAGGTTTTATGAAAAAAAAGATGTTTTTAGAACAGATAAAAACCTACACCCATAACAACCCTCTAATGAGTCCGTCCGTCCGTGCACTGAGTACATTGTGGGGTGAGTTGTGAGTACATAATGCCATTTTGGGGCGAGTTGGACTTGTGCATGGGGTTAAAAATAGTTACCCCACAAGTGCCATATGTGTATAGAATGCCATTGTGGGGTTAATTCCATTTTTATTTCATTTTTTACACATTTTTCTTTTATTTATTTTTTAACATTTTTTATTCATTTTTAGTGTCATTAGGGTTGGATCTCAAGGTTTGTGACATTAAGGTTAGAAAGAAAATAAATTGTTTGATGAAAAAATTATGTTTTTATAACAGATAAAAACCTAACCCCGCAATGTCCCTCCCTCCGTCCGTCCGTCCGTCCGTGCGGGCACACGAATGGGTAGTTAAGTGTCTAGGGTTTAGGGTTAGTATTTTTTATGGACGGGTGAAAAGCAGTTGAAAAATATCTATGTGGCTGTTTCAAGACACTTAAAAACAGCTTTTATGTGGCTTTTTTTCTTTTAATTTAGCCACACAAGTAATAAGCTTGGCGCAAAAAAGCCACTTAAATACCCATTCGTAGAAACATCCGCCCGGACGTCCGTCCGTCCGTCCGACTATATTGAAGTAAATATACCAGCATAAGTGAGAAAAATTGCAAGAAAAAACCTGGCTAAATGCATACTAGTATATACTTCTTCCAGCGGGAAGGTTGTAACTTCTCCAAGCCAGTCGCACACGTTTTTCACGTTGTATTTTTGTTTTGCATTTTGTATTTTCATGTCTTCAAGGACTTATATTGACTCTATTTGATTCCTTCATGTGTTCCACAAATTACACAGTGCAAGCGGGCACATCGTTTGCATAATCATTACTTCTATTCTGTGCTATCGGTTGGTCTAACTCCAAGTATTAGACAGAGAGGCGATGACTCCTGCCATTTTGCTAACGGTTGTCGTCGTTGGATATGCACATGTGAGCACTATGCGCGAATAGACGGTTTTGGCCTATATCATCCATAATTCGCTAAACATTTATACTAAAGCACTATAACACAGACGGAATTTAATATGGATATTTGGCACTCACAGATTTTTTTAGCTCTGTCGTCACACGTGACTTTTAATATGCCCTGTAGATTAAAGCTAGATCATACAAAAACAAGCTTATTTTGTTACTATATATAGAGTAACATATGTAATAAATATGTATGTCATTTCCCGTTCACCGGTGATATGGTAACTTTTTGTCAGATCAATATGTTTTGTTTGTTTTTTGTCCAACACGAACCATAAAAAACAATGACACATATTCAATAGCTTGCAAGTAGACGTGCACAATGTTTAACTGGCTGCTGAGTTACACACTAGCATTCTCTTCAACACATACGTTATAACAGACAAACTAGCATTCTTTTCAGCACATACATTATAACATCTCTTTAACACATACATTATAACAGACAAACTAGCATTCTCTTCAACACATACATTATAACAGAAAAACGCTCAATGACGGATATATTGCGGAGACCGGGAGATTTTCTATACATTTTAAAATATACCTATTCCGATGAGGATGGAGACAAGGATAAAAAATATATTTGGACGCCCTGGAATCTCGGGGATCTTCTCCGAGACACCAACTAAATTACTGGATTACATTATCATATAGCATTATGAGAGTTGAGCGCGCATATTTCATCTGTGCAGTCACGTTATATTGATTTGATTATTTGACCTGTGAAATATATTCATACATGTATATGTTCAAATGACACAATTTAACTTAATTTTTGTTTTTTTGTAACTTTTATTTCAATTAAGTTGTACAAAAACTGAAATATTGATACAAAATAGTTCATGACAATATATATACATTTAGAAATTTCTAATAGCCATTGAGTGTCTCACTGTCTGTGGGAATTGAATGAGTAACAAACAGTGCCCACTAAATCCAGATAGTTGGTTTGTGTAGTTTAAATCTCAAGGGCTGTATTATCATGATCAATAAAAATGTTCAAACCGAAATCCCCACCCCGCCCCCCCCCCCCCCCCAAAAAAAAAGACAATTTATTTTTCAGTTTCTCTTTTAATTATTATTTGAAATACTTCACAGTTAAGTTACCACATACAGTCATAACACCTCTGTACTTAATGATAAAATATAACTAGCAACATAATCAGTAAGTGTGATGTTTTAGCATTTAAAAGTATCGCTGAGGAAACTATCAAAATGTGTTAAATTAGTGAAACCAGGGTCAACAACTTAATGGCTACCAGACATTTAGATAACTTGTACATATATGCATTTGTAGACGTGCAGAAACAATATACATGTAATTGAAATCAGTTTTCACAATTTAATATAAAGAAGTTAGTTATATAGTGGAATATCATTAAACATTTGGCAGGTTAATCATTTGTATTAGAGATATTTTGAAACAATAAGTATATAAGCTTAAGCTCTGCAAATTCCTGAGCAAACACTTCACAACTTAAAAAGTGCAAAATTTCATCTACAAATCTTTAATAAGTACTCATCCAGTCTAACAAACATTGATGAGAATCAACCTTGTAACGTTGTCAAAATGCTTTGCACTTGTTGTAACGTATACACTATAAAGCAACAATACATGTTAGATTGAATGTTGGAGTTCATTTATTTATGATAGATAAATGCATAAAAAAACAATCCTATTATCATAAAACACCCCGTTTTGAATCTTTTATCTGACTTTGTAAACTTATTATTTTGAAAAGAAAGTAATGCTTTATTGATGTATATAAACATTAAATAATTATTCTTATTGCAAGTCTAGTCTTGATAATGAGCAGTTAAATGTTATAATTGATCTGAGAAAAGAAAAAAAAAAGGAAAAAAGAAAAACACACTGGGGAGGGGATGGGGATTGATATAATTAATTATCTACAATATATATATATGTATTTGTAATCAAACAAATGTGTCTAAATTAAAACTGAAAGATTAACATGAAAAATGTTTCCAATTTGTATCAAGATATGAGTGGCTTATAGTCATTCCAAATAATATCAAAAGTGTGTATTTTACAATTTATTGTTGCAAGATACCGTTCTGTATTATACAGATTTATAATATGTTTTTTTAAGTTGTCAAGTGTAGGTTTAACTGTTTTAAGTTTCTGGGTGTAAATACATTTCTTTGCAATTAATATTATTTTATTCAAAACTTTGTCAAAAATTCTATTTCCGAACATAATGTCTGTATTTGTCCAATTTAAATTAATGCCTATACATTTTTCGCGAATATGGTTCATCAAACAGGAGATAAATTGTTTAGAAATGTCACATTCGATAAATATATGTTTAATTGTTTCTATTTCTCTGTTGCATAAACTGCAAATATCAGAATCCTTTATTTTTTAAGAAGAGAATTGGTTCCTAATATTTGGTGGTTTATTCTGTACTGAAACCATTGTAAGTTTGTGTCATTTGTTATGTTAAATGGAAGGCAGTTAAATTTAGTTTCAACGTTATTGGTTCTTATATCCAAATCATTTTCCCATTTAGCAGCGGATTGAGGGATTATATTTTCTTGTATACAAGACTAATAAATTGCCCCACATCCTTTTGTATTTTTCATAATTATTGATATTGATAAAGGGCATGTAGGTGCCCCTCCCTTACTAGCTAAATGAACAATTGAAAGTTTCAATAAGTACCTTTTAACAGATGCTAGCTATCCTTCGTATTCTATGAAGTTTGTATTTTATGTTGTACCTATTAATAAAATCAATCAATGAGTAAAAATTACAATTTGCGTTCATAATATCATTTATCAATAAAACACCCTTAGAGAACCAATGGTTATAAAATATACTTGTGCCTCCGACCTTAATGTTTGGGTTAAACCAGATTGGATTTTTTTGAAATGTGTACCAATTTGCAGGCTTTAGTAGGTTTGAATATGTTTGATAACTTCTAAAAATATCTTTCCAGAAGGGATTATGTATTCTGTTTATGTGTTTTAATTTAACTTAATATCTTTTTAATGACATACCTGTAAGTGTGTTATAATACTTTAAATATGGCAATTAAGGTATTCGATACTCAATTCAGATAAAAGAAACTTAAAACGGACATTCATCAATAAATGTACTTTTAACATTCATGTTTCACTTAATATGTATGAGAGAGTCGGCTTCCTCCTCCAGTGCTAAACAGTATATGTCTGTCTGTTCAGATATTCAATCTGATAAGTTATGTGTCCCATTTATTGACATTTCGCGCGGTGAATTTTTGAAATCATAAAAAGAACATGTCACAAAATCGATTACTATGACATTTACTTCATACGCTCAACAAAATGTTAACCATATCAGATAACAATTATATGAAATGTAAATTATCACTATTAACGATATAATTATGTAAATCATACTATTATCATAATATATTAAAGGTATCACTGCAGGAAGGTCGATTAGGAAGCGCAAATGTGGGCGATGTAGTTTATTTGTAAGGCCAATACAACGGATAATGTACGCCAGATATTGAATAAGTTATATAACAAGACTACAATATAACTGTGTGCAACATGGTTAGAGTACTTGGTATTGTGTATGACAAAATCATGGCTTATACAAGGTATACAAAATACCAAGTACTTTATATGACAAAATCATATGTAAGGTATACAAGACACGTAGTACTGTATTTGACAACATCATGGCTTATACAAGGTATACAAGACACTTGGTTCTGTATATGAAAAAATCATGACTTATACAAGGTAAACAAGACTCTTGGTTCTGTATATGCCAAAATTATTGCTTATACAAGGTATACAAGACACTTGGTACTGTATATGACAAAATCATGGCTTATACAAGGTATATTAGACAATTGGTACTATATATGACAAGATCATGGCTTATTCAAGGTATACTAGACAAATGGTACTGTATATGACAATATGACAAGATCATGGCCTGTACAAGGTATACTAGACAATTGGTACTGTATATGACAAGACCATGGCTTATACAAGGTATACAAGACAATTGGTACTGTATATGACAAGATCATGGCTTATAAAAGGTATACTAAACAATTGGTAGACATGAACTACTATTGTCGTGACCCTGTCGTTGTCGTTGTTGCCGGCCAAACGTTAAAGTTTTATGTTTAGTTTAGCCTTTTCTTTCTGAAAAACTACCTTAGTTATAGTGACTAAACTTCATAAACGCATTCGTATCATGTTATACAAACAATGTATATAGCTAAATTTCCATACTATAAAACATTAAACTAAAGTTTTTTGTTAAGCGAGGGTTTTAATCTTTTTTAATCTATTTTGTTTTTAAGTTACATATATTGATTCTGTAAACTACGGTGTCCCGTTGGGGCCGTCGTGACATATTTATTAAATTAAGTAAATGCGAAACAACGAAACGACGAAACTACGATGGTGAAAAGTCGAAACAACGAAGCAGCGATGGTGAAAAGTGGCAACTACGATGGCAAAAAGTCGAAACTACGATGGTGAAAAGTTGAAACAACGAAACAACGACCTTTCACCTTCGTAGTTTCGACTTTCCACCATCGTAGTTTCGCGTTTTCACCATCGTAGTTTCGGTTTTTCACCATCGTAGTTTCGCGCTTTCACCATCGTAGTTGCGACTTTTCACCATCGTTGTTTCGACTTTTCACCATCGTAGTTTCATTGTTTTGTTGTGTCGTTGTTTCCTATTTACTGAATTTAATAAATATGCCGCGATTGCCCCAACGGGACACAGTAGTAAACTGATCACAATCTTTTAAAAATGTTGACATTGACCTTCATAACGGACTTAGTTAATAGTTGTATTGTCAGGTTAAAGTTCTTTGTTTTGCTCAGGCCTTTTCTCTATTTCTCAACAAACTACTTATGTTATAGTGACTAAACTTCATAACCAAATTTATGTAATAGTAAGTGTTCATTAAGTAAATATGTAACAATTAAGAAACCCAAAGAGAGCGACCGCAGTGAACGACCGGGTTTTCTTAATTGTTATTATTTTTACTTTTTACTCAATGAACACTATCTGGCTAAGTGTTAAACATTTTGACTGACAGTTTATGTAACTTTGGGCGGAGCTACGATGAAAGCTGAGATGATTGATGTTTGAAAGCTAGCCATTGCAAAGGCCATTTCTAACCATAGCTCGGTGGGCTTTATAGTTTGTACATGACTCATTCAGAATTCAATCAAGGGCGGAGTCTGTGCAATGTCATTCACAACTGAGCAGTGATGACGAACTTCTTAATAATTAAGAACGGACTTAATAATGCATTTTCACGGATTGTTTTAAAAAACAAGAGCAACACAATTTTTAAGTGATTCCATCGGATGTCAAATGATGTTAAACACCATGCAGTCGTTCCCTTTAGGTTTCACAATTGTTACCTAATGAACGCTTAATGAACTATTACATAATGATTTTACTATTCCACCATGTCAAGGGTTTTAAGAGTGAACACAGACATTGTCACAATGTATTAATTTAATCTCCAATAATTTCGATTTGCATATGTTACGTCTTTAAAAGTCTCGACCATTGTGCATTTAAGATCATCTAAGCAAAAAGCCCGCAATATGTAGGATATGCGTTGTCGGTCTGCTTGTTTACCTTATTGTTATGTGCATACATACTTTCAAAAAACTTACACATAGATAAGATACCACTTTGTTGTACGACCAATATTCTCCAAGTTCTACATACGCCCCACCTCTGAGTATGTTGAGTAGTCAGTAATTTGCAGTGATGCGATACATGTGTCTACTGTCTAGAAGGCTACTAGCCTACTGCTAAATCGCCTAGCGGATCTGAAGAACGACGACTAGAACTGCATAACTCTCTGCTCGCCAAAATGACAATTTTAAAGCACAAGGGTCGATAAAAACTTAAACTTGACTGATTTTCCGGCTTTTTCATTTGGGGTTAATAGACCTGATTCGGGAGATATCAGGCTCTGGGATAGAATTATACACAATAAAAAGAAGAAGTGCAGACAGTTTCATTGCACACAATTCGATATAATAATTTCGTTCTTAATTTCATAGAACGTGTTCTGTACCACTTCCCCGCTCTCTATACCGATCTCATTTTGGCATAGTTTCGTTAAACCATGTTTTTTATCTTCAGAGATTTTAGACCTATTAAACGTTTATACGAGGGGGAATCAGAAAGTAAATATATGGATTGAATTCGGGATTAATACAACAATAGAAGCCAATTTAGAAGGCGATGTAGCGCTTTAATGCCAAAATCGACTAACGTCTTTTCAGAAGAAAACGATTTTTAAGAAACCGTACTCGCGATGATTATGAGACTTCGCCTACAAGTTTAAGCTTCAAAAAAACTGGTCGAAATATGGATTTAGTTTTTGTTAAAACAATTTTGATGACGAACAAAATATCACATATTTCTTACCTTCCAAGTCTTGTTTTTACGTCATCTTACTCTGAACCGGAAGTTGCACGTATTGTACAGGCATCTGTGCCATAAGTATGTTTAGCAGGCGTGACTTAGTAATGATGCGACAAGATCATGACTATAACAAAGTATACAAGACACTTGGTAATGTATTTGGCAAGAACATGGCTTACACAAGGTATACACGACACTTGGTACTGTATAAGACAAATTCGTGGCTTATACAAGGTCAACAAGACACTTGATACTGTATATAACAAATTAATAGTTTATACTAGGTATACAAGACACTTAGTACTATATATGACAAGACAATAGCTGATACAAGGTAGACCAAACACTTGGTACTGTATATGACAAGATCATGGCGAATACAAGATATACCAGACACTTGGTACTGTATTTGACAAGACCATGGCTTATACAAGGTAGACCAAACACTTCGTACTATAGATGACAATATCATGTATTATACATAGTATAGAAAAAAAAGTTGGTTCTGTTTATGACAAGATCATGTTTATACAAGATAAACAAGACAGTTGGTTCTGTTTATAACACGATCATGGCTTATACAATGAATACAAGACTGTTGGTTTTGTTTGTGACAAGATCATGGCTTATACAAGGTATACAAGACAGGTGGGTCTGTATATGTCACTGTTATGGCTTATACAAATGTACACGAAACTTCATTTTGTATATGTCAAGATCATGGTTTATACAAGATAAACAAGCAACTTGGTTCTGTATATGTCAAGATCACGACTTATATAAGGTATACAAGCAACTTGGTTCTGTATATGACAAGATCATGACCTATATAAGGTATACAAGCAACTTGGTTCTGTATATGACAAGATCATGACTTATACAATGTATACAAGAAACTTGGTTCTGTATATGTCAAGATCATGACTTATACAAGGTATACAAGCAACTTGGTTCTGTATATGTTAAGATCATGACTTATACAAGGTATACAAGCAACTTGGTTCTGTATATGTCAAGATCATGGCTTATACAAGGTATACTAGACACTTGGTTCTGTATATGTCAAGATCATGACTTATAGAAGGTATACAAGACACTTGGTTCTGTATATGTCAAGATCATGGCTTATACAAGGTATACAAGCAACTTGGTTCTGTATATGTCAAGATCATGGCTTATACAAGGTAAACAAGCAACTTGGTTCATTTTATGTCAAGATCATGGCTGATATAAATGTATACAAGACACTTGGTTATGTTGATGACAAAATCATGGTTTATATAAGATAAACAAGACACTTGGTTCTGTATATGTCAAGTTCATGACTTATACAAGGTATACAAGCAACTTGGTTCTGTATATGTCAGTACATGGCTTATACAAGGTATACAAGCAACTTGGTTCTGTATATGTCAGTACATGGTTTATACAAGGTATACAAGCAACTTGGTTCATTTTATGTCAAGATCATGGCTGATATAAATGTATACAAGACACTTGGTTATGTTGATGACAAGATCATGGTTTATATAAGGTATACAAGACACTTGGTTCTGTATATGCCAAGCCCATGGCTTATAAAAGGTATGCAAGCCATTCGGATCTGTTTATGACAAGATTATGGCTTATAAAAGGTGTACAAGACAGTTGGTACTGAATATGACAAGATCATTGGTTAAACAATGTATACCAGGCACTTTGTATTGTATATTACAAGATTATGGTTTAAACAAGGTATACAAAACACTTGGTATATTATATGGCAAGATCATGGCATAAACAAGGTATACCAGACACTTGGTGCTGTATTTAACAAGATCATGGCTTATACAAGGTATACCAGACACTTGGTAATGTATATAATAAGATTATGGCTTATACAAGGTGTACAAGATAGTTGTTAATGAATATGACAATATCATGGCTTATACAATGTATACCAGACATTTGGTTCTGTACATGACAAGATCATAGTCTATACAAGGTATACCAGACACTTGGTACTGCATATGACAAGATGATGACTTATACAAGGTATAAATGGTACTTGGTTCTGTATATGTCAAGACCATGGCTTATACAAGGTATACAAGACACTTGGTACTGCATATGACAATATCAGGGCGTATACACGTTATACAAGACAATCCGTACAGTATATGAAAAGATCAAGGCTTATACAAGGTATAAAAGACAAATGGTAATGTATATGTCAAGATCATTGTTGATACAAGGTATACAAGATACTTGGTACTGTATATGACAAGATCATGGCTTATACAAGGTATACCAGATACATGGTACTGAATATGACAAGATCATGGCTTATACAAGGTATACCAGGCACTTGGTACTGAATATGGCAAGACCATTGCTTATACATACAAGGTAAACCAGACATGTGGTTCTGAATATGAAAGATCATGGCTTATACAAGGTATGCAAGACAAATGGTTATGTATATGTCAAAATCATGGTTTATACAAGGTATACAAGACACTTGGTTCTGTATATGACAATATCATGGCTTATACAAGATATTCCAGACAGTTAGTACTGTTTATGACAACATCATGGATTATACAATGTATACCAGAAAATTGGTTGTGTATATGACAAGATCCTGGCTTATACAAAGTATTGAAGACAGCTGGAACTGAATATTACAAGATCATGGCTTACACAAGGTATATAAGATACTTGGTACTGTATATGTCAATGTCATCGCTTATACAAGGTATACAAGACACTTGGTACTGTATATGATTAGGTCATGGCTTAAAATGGTATACAAAATACTTGGTACTGTATATGGCAAGATCATGGCTTAAACAAGGTATACCAGACCTTGGTACTGTATATGACAAGATCATGGCTTAAACAAGTTATACCAGACACTTGATACTGTATATGACAAGATTATGGCTTATGCACGGTATATCAGACACTTGATACTGTATATGACAAGATCATGGTTTATACAAGGTATACCAGATACTTGATACAGTATATGACAAGATCATGGCTTATACAAGGTATACCAGACAATTGGTACTGTATATTATAAAATTATGGCCTATACAAGGTGTACACATTAGTTGGTACTTAAATATGACAAGATCATGGCTTATACAATGTATACCAGACATTTGATACTGTTCACGAAAGGATCATAGTCTATACAAGGTATACCAGACACTTGGTACTGTATATGACAAGATCATGACTAATATAAGGTATACCAGGCACTTGGTACTGAATATGACAAGACCATTGCTTATACAAGGTATAACAGACATTTGGTACTGAATATGGCAAGACCTTGACTTATACAATGTATAAACGATACTTCGTTCTGTATATGAAAAGATCATGGTTTATACAAGGTATACCAGATACCTGGTACTGAATATGACAAGACCATTGCTTATACAAGGTATCAGACATTTGGTACTGACTATGAAAGGAGCATGTCTTATACAAGGTATACAAGAGAAATGGTTATGTTTATGTCAAGATCATGGTTTATACAAGGTATACAAGACACTTGGTACTGTATATGACAAGATCATGGCTTATACAAGATATACAAGACAAATGGTTATGTTTATGTCAAGATCATGATTTATACAAGGTATACAAGACACTTGGTTCTGTATATGGCAAGATCATGGTTTATACAAAGTATACTAGACACTTAGTTCTGTATATGGCAAGATCATGGCTTATACAAGGTATACAAGACACTTGGTTCTGTATATGACAAGATCATGGTTTATACAAGGTATACAAGACACTTGGTTCTGTATATGGCAAGATCATGGCTTATATAAGGTATACAAGACAAATGGTTATGTTTATGTCAGGATCATGATTTATACAAGGTATACAAGACACTTGGTTCTGTATATGGCAAGATCATGGCTTATACAAGGTATACAAGACAAATGGTTATGTTTATGTCAGGATCATGATTTATACAAGGTATACAAGACACTTGGTTCTGTATATGGCAAGATCATGGCTTATACAAGGTATACAAGACAAATGGTTATGTTTATGTCAAGATCATGGTTTATACAAGGTATACAAGACACTTGGTTCTGTATATGGCAAGATCATGGCTTATACAATGTATACAAGACAAATGGTTATGTTTATGTCAAGATCATAGTTTATACAAGGTACACAAGACACTTGGTTCTGTATATGGCAAGATCATGGCTTATACAAGGTATACAAGACAAATGGTTATGTTTATGTGAAGATCATGATTTATACAAGGTATACAAGACACTTGGTTCTGTTTATGACAAGATCATGGTTTAAACAATGTATAACAGATACTTAGTACTGTATATGATAAAATCGTGGATTATACAATATATAACAGACACTAATTTCTGTTTATGACAAGATTCTGGCTTATACAAGATATACCAGACACTTAGTACTGTTTATGACAAAAGCGCCCATTATACAATGTATATAAGACACTTTGGTCTGCATATGACAAGATCATGGCTTATACAAGGTATACCAGAACATTGATTGTGTATAAGATAAGATCCTGGCTTATACAAAGTACTTAAGACAGTTGGTACTGAATAAGACAAGATCATAGCTTATACAAGTCATACAAGATATTTGGCACTGTATATGTCACGGTCATGTCTTATACAAGGTATAAAAGACACTTGGTGCTGTATATGATAAGGTCATGACTTATACAAGGTATACCAGAAACTTGGTTGTGTATATGACAAGATCCTGGCTTATACAAGGTATTTAAGACAGTTGGTACTGAAAAAGACAAGATCATAGCTTATACGAGGTATACAAGATACTTGGTACTGTATATGCCACGGTCATGTCTTATACAAGGTATACAATACACTTGGTACTGTATATGATAAGGTCATGACTTATTCAAGGTATACCAGAAACTTGGTTGTGCATATGACAAGATCCTGGCTTATACAAGGTATTTAAGACAGTTGGTACTGAATAAGACAAGATCATAGCTTATACAAGGTAAACACGATACTTGGTACTTTATATGACAAAATCGTGGATCATACAATGTATACCAGACACTTGTTATTGTATATGACTATATCGTGATTTATACAAGGTATACCTGACACTTGGTACTGTATTTGACAAGATCATGGCATATACAAGGTAAACAAGACAGTTGGTTCTGTATATGATAAGATCATGGTTTATGCAAGTTATACAAGACAGTTAGTTCTGTATTTGACAAGATCATGGCTTATACAAGGTATACCAGACACTTGGTACCGTATATGGCAAGATCATGGCTTATACAAGGTATATCACTTGGTACTGTACATGACAAAATTATTGCTTATACAAGGTAAACATGATAGTTGGTACTGTATGTGGCAAGATCATGACTTATACAAGATATACAAGACACTTGGTACTGTATATGACAAAATTATTGCTTAAACAAGGTAAACATGATAGTTGGTACTGTATTTGGCAAGATCATGGCTTAAACAAGGTATACAAGACACTTGGTACTGTATATGACAAAATTATTGATTATACAAGGTAAACATGATAGGTGGTACTGTATGTGGCAAAATCATGGCTTATACAAAGTATACCAGACACTTGGTACTGTATATGACAAAATTATTGATTATACAAGGTAAACATGATAGTTGGTACTGTATATATGAAGATCATGACTTATACAAGGTATAGCAGACATTTGATACTGTATATGACAAGATCATGGCTTATACAAGGTATACCAGAAACTTGATACTGTATATGACAAAATTATGGCTTATAGAAGGTGTACCGGAAACTTGATACTTTATATGCTTATACAAGGTATACCAGACACTTGGTAGTGTATATGACAATTCCATTGCTTAAACAAGGTATACACGCTAGTTGGTATTGTTTATGTGAAAATAAGAAGATATGTTTAACTTTGTAAACCGTGGTATACGTACAATTGGACCCTGTCAAGTTTAAACTTTGTAAACCGTGGTATACGTACAATTACACCCTGTCAAGTTTAAAGTTTGTAAACCGTGGTATACGTACAATGGCTTCCTGTCAAGTTTAAACTTTGTAAACCGTGTTATACGTACAATTGCACTCTGTCAAGTTAAAACTTTGTAAACCGTGGTATACGTACAATTGCACCCTGTCAAGTTTAAACTTGGTAAACCGTGGTACATGTACAATTGCACTCTGTCAAGTTTAAACTTTGTAAACCGAGGTTTACGTTAAATTGCACCCTATCAAGCTAAAACTTTGTAAACAGTGGTATACGTACAATTGCACCCTGTTAAGTTTAAACTTTGTAAACCGTGCTATAAGTACAATTGCACCCTGTCAAATTTAAACTTTGTAAAGCGTGGTATACGTACAATTACACCCCGTCAAGTTTAAACTTTGTAAACCGTGCTATACGTACAATGGCACCCTGTCAAGTTCAAACTTTGTAAACCGAGGTTAACGTTAAATTGCACCCTGTCACGTTAAAACTTTTTAAACCGTGGTATACGTACAATTGTACCCTGTCAAGTTTAAACTTTGTAAACCGTGGTATACGTACAATTTTATCCTGTCAAGTTTAAACTTTGTAAACCGAGGTATACGTACAATTGCACCCTGTCAAGTTAAGACTTTGTAAACCGTGGCATGCGTACAATTGCACCCTGTCAAGTTTAAACTTTGTAAACCGTGGTATACGTACAATTGCACCCTGTCAAGTTAAAACTTTGTAAACCGTTGTATTCGTACAATTGCACCCTGTCAAGTTTAAACTTTGTAAACCGTGGTACATGTACAATTGCACCCTGTCAAGTTAAGACTTTGTAAACCGTGGTATGCGTACAATTGCACCCTGTCAAGTTTAAACTTTGTAAACTGTGGTATACGTACAATTGCACCCTGTCAAGTTAAAACTTTGTAAACCGTTGTATTTGTACAATTGCACCCTGTCAAGTTTAAACTTTGTAAACCTTGGTACACGTACAATTGCACCCTGTTAAAGTTTATACTTTGTTAACCGAGGTTTACGTACAATTGCACCCTGACAAGTTTAAACTTTATAAACCTTGGTATACGTACAATTGCACCCTGTCAAGTTTAAACTTTGTAAACCTTGGTATACGTACAATCGAACCCTGTCAAGTTCATTATTCTCCTGTTTCCATTTTGAAATATATCTGAGGTAAAAACAAATCAAAGTCTTTACAAACTCGATGTAGAAAATATGCATGAATATGTACGTGTGGTATTGATACATGTATATTTGATAGACGATCTTTCGCAATTTCCTTTATAGGAATTAATCTGTCATTTATCTGACGTCTAAATCAACGATTTGCATGGCGAAAAGGATGTTTTTCTCAATTTGCTTTTATAGTTGGAATTAATTTGTTTCTAACGTGATTGTCTATGGTATAATCTATGCTTATTTAATATTTAGGAAAGCAAAAAAGACCTTCACGTATAAGAGAGAAACGTGTATTCCATGTCTGGAAATCATCATTGACGTATATCGAGTTTTAACACTTATTTTATCTGTCAGCTATTTTAGATATACACGGAGTTTCACCATGAATTTGACTTAAATTGCGTGTCTCTTCGTTATGGAAAAGACTAACTTTTTCGAAGATTAAACTAATAAAAAAGCCAAAGTCATATAATTTATGTAAACTTTAAAAAATATATGGAATAGCTAAACTCTCCAAAATGTACTATGGTATGGCATTAGATTTTTTATAACCGGAGTCAAAATAATAATTAAGTGCATGTATTTTGAATTCTTCGTCAAATACGACTGCAATTTTGGTTACTTGAATTCGATTTCTTCATAGTAATACTCCACATGTTTATTCAAAAAACGAAAACAGCAAACTCGGTTTTACTTAGTCCGTTAATGGTGGATAATAAAACCTACAACACTCCTCAAGCTATCCAGCACCGACTGAAGCGGTATAACAACAATCATAAAATACACCAGCACCGACTAAAGCGGTATTAAAACAATCATCGACCACTCCAGCACCTACCAAAGCGGTATCACAACACTCCTCAAGCACGCCAGATGAAGCGGTATTACAACAACCATCGAACCCTGTAGCTGAAGCGGTATTTCGACAATCCTCAAGGTCTCAAGCACCGACTCAAGCGATATTACAACAATCATCAAGCCCTCCAGCACAAACTCAAGCGATATTACAACAATACTAAAGCCCTATTGCACCGACTCAAGCGGTATTACAACAAATATCAAGGCTTCCAGCACCGACTGGAACGGAATTACAACAATTCCAAAGTCCACCAGCACCGACTGAAGCTGTATAACAACAATTCTCAAGCCCTCAAGCACCGACTCAGTTGGTATAACAACAATCATAAAGCCCTCCAGCACCGACTGAAGCTGTATTTCAACACCTCTCTAGCTCTCCAGTACCGACAGAAAAGGTATCACGACAATCATAAAGCAATCCAGCACTGACTGAAGTGGTATTACAACAATTCTCAAGCTCTTCAGCACCGACTGAAGCGTTATAACGACAATCATCCAGCAATCAAGCACCGACTGAAGCGTTATTACAACAATTCTCCAACCCTAAAGCACCGACTGAAGAGGTATTACAACAATCCTCCAACCCTAAAGTATCGACTGAAGAGGTATTACAACACTCATCAAGCCCTCCAGTACCAAATGAAGCGGTATTACGACAATCCTCAAACCGTCCAGCACCGACTGAAGCGGTATTAAAAAACACCTCAAGCCCTCAAGCACCGACTGAAGCGGTATTACGACAATCCTTAAGCCGTCCAGCACCGACTGAAGCGGTATTAAAACACACCTCAAGCCCTCAAACACCGACTGAAGCGGTATGACGACAATCCTCAAGCGGTCTTAAAACAATCATCAAGCCCTCCATCATCGTCTGAAGCGGTAGCACAACACTCCTCAATCACACAAGCATCAACTGAAGTGGTATAACAACAATGTTCAAGCACTCCAGCACCGACTGAAGCGGTATTACAACATTCCTCAAGCCCTCCAGCACAAAATGAAGTGGTTTTACAACAATCCTCAAGCCATCCAGCACAGACTGAACCGGTCCTACAAGAATCCTCAAGCCCTCCAGCATCGAATGAAGCGGTCTTACAACAATCTTCATGCCCTTCAGCACCGACTGACGCAGTATTACCTCAATCCTTTAGCCGTCCAGCACCGACTGGAGCGTTTTTACAACAATCCTCAAGCCCTCAAGCACCGAATGAAGCAGTCCTAAAACAATCCTCAAGCCATCCAGCACCGAATTAAGCGGTCCTTTAAGAAGCCTCAAACCCTCCAGCATCGATTGAAGCGAACTTACAACAATCCTCCAGCCATTCAGCACCGACTGAAGCGGTATAACGTCAATCATTCAGCCCTCCACCACCGTCTGGAGCGGTCCTACAACAATCCTCAAGCCATCCAGCACCGACTAAAGCGGTCTTACAACAATCCTCAAGCCATCAAGCACAGATTGAAGCGGTATAACAACAATTGTTTATCCCTCCAGCACCGACTGAAGCGATATTAAAACAATCGTCAAGCCCTCCAGCACCGAATGAAGCGGTATTACATTAATCTTCAAGCCCTACAGCGCCGGCTGAAGCGGTATTGCATTAATCCTCAAGCCCTCCAGCACCGAGTAAAACAGTATAACAACAGTCCCTAAGCCATCCATCACCGATAGAAGCGGTATTACAACACACCTTTAGGCCCAGCACTGATTGAAACTGAATTGCATTATTCCTCAAGTCCAAGAGCACCGACTGAAGAGGTAATACCACAACCATTACCGTCTGAAAAGGTATTACAACAATTCTCAAGCCCTTCAACACCGATTGAATTGGTATTACAACAATCCTCAATCCCTCTAGCACCGACTGAAGCGGTATAACAACAATCATCAAGCTCTCCAGCACTGACTGAAGCGGTATAACAACAATCCTCAAGACCTTCAGCACCGACTGAAGCGGTATTACAACTATCCTTAAAGGCCCATCGCCGGTAGCTCCTACACACAGTATTATAGGCGGGGCTTATCACTAGCAGCCGACAAGTTTACTACAGTTATTTGATAATACTCATGTCCAACATAAGCTGTAACTACCAGCATAGCCATAGATGATACTGCCTATTGCAAGTTAATACACACTGAATTTCTTGTAAATATAATTGATTGATATTATGGAAGTTAATCTAAGCAACAATGTTTATTGTACATTCAGGTTCCTCAGTATTATGGATTAAAATAAAGGTTTCCCCAGATTAAGTACAGCAAACACAGCACTCAAATATATTGCAATGGACATCTTATCTGCATGCATAATAAACAAAATTGCTAATTAGATACATCCAATTTACAGTTTCATGCTGGGCTACATATAACACATCTCTGGTCATGATCAAAGAGATAAAGTGAAATTATTTGGGTCAAGTTCCATGGATTAGTACATTATTTACTGAGAGAGAATAAAACTATTTATGAAAAATGGTTTATCGTATTTATTATGGACTTATATCAAACAGGCATACATGTTGTAATGAATTGTAAATAAATTGCTTGGACACAAGTAAAGGGCAAACAATTATTTGTGAGACAAAACATAAAAAGATCGAAAATACAGAAACCCCTTTAACATAATAGAATGACCCATTCCATTTAGGTTCACAATTTCCCTGGCAAAACTTACAAATGGAAGAAAATGTGGAAATACTTTGAAGGTTTCGAGGGAACAATTTCGTATATTATTTCATATATTTGATTATAATGAGTGTGATTTCAAGATCATTTAGTTTCACCAGACTGGTCAATTAATGTTGATGAAAATAACTATAGTTAGACACAGAACTTAAAGGAATATTTATTGTCAGATGGCATTCAGGACAAAAATTGAGGCACAGATGGGGAAAGTGGGGAAGTGATTATGATGCTGATGATGATGATGATGATGAAAATAAATACATTCCTGTAGAACAATTATGGATATTGCTTCATGTCCGTTAATAACATTTCAACATCAGTTTTGGCTAGGTGAATTATCATTTCCTAATCAAAGAAACAGTCATTTACCAAAACGTAGATACAGACAATATTGGAATATGTTTTCAAATGTAGGAGTTTGGTTCCTACTTCATTATGTAAGAAAAAAAAGCAAAGAATATTAAACCAACCAAGATCTAAATTATGCCAATTTGTGTTCTGAACCTAGTACATGGTTCATACACAAACACCCAAGGCCACCTATATAGCACTAAGTGTTTTTAATTGAAGGCTGTGACATAAGAACTGTATAAACAATAAAATGACATTTCATTTGCTAAAACACAAAACTAAAAGTTATTTCCAAAAGGAAGCTATTGTGAATTATGGGATTTAAAACAATGATCAGCCAAGGTAAGGGTGAATTGTAACTTATTTACATCCAAATAAAAAAGCAAGTATGCATGTATCTGAGATAAGCCATAAACTACAATGTGTAATAATTTGTTTATACATGTATATGAAAAAGGCAGAAATATTATGAAGATTGATCTTCCTAAACATGTAATTCACAAACTGAAAGTCCAACACATTATTCTACTCTGAGATATCAAACACTGCATGGCTCCTCACAAGTAGGTTATACACATCTCCAAGCAAGTGTTGCTGTTTACACCACGTGACAAAGGGTCAAACGGGGTTCAAAATTCAAATATTTAGCAAATTTTCCTTGATATTTCAATTTTATAAGGACTACTACTACTTTGTTTCTGGGAGCTTTTGTGAATAAAGGGCATTTTTATAAAGACAAAATATGTCCCGACAAATGCACTTCTTTTTGAAAATAATGACATATTTGTTACTATGTTTTACAGAAAAACATCTCCCAATTCAACATTGTTGCAAAAAAAAGCCACCATTTGAAATTAGGCTCCTCCCATTTCTTTTTATAGAAAAGTTTGGGGTTTAAGTCCTCTAAAACCGACTGACGTGGTATTACATTAATCTTCAAGTCCTCTAGCACCGACTGAAGCGGCATTACATTAATCATAAAGCCCACAACAGTCATAAAGCCCTTCAGCACCGACGAAAGCGGAATTGCAACACTTTTCAAGCCCTCCAGCACCGACTGTAGCGGTATAATAATAATCCTCAAGCCCTCGAGCACCGACTGAAGTGGTATAACGACCATCCGCAAGCCCTTCAACACCGACTGAAGCGGTATAACAACAATTCGCAAGCCCTTCAGCACCAATTGAAGCGATATAACAACACTCCTCAACCCCTCCAGCACCGACTTAAGCGGTATAAAGACAATCCTCAAGCCATCCAGCACCGACTTAAGCGGTATTACAACAATCCCCAGGCCTTCCAGCACCGATTGAAGCGTTATTACAACAATCGTTAATCCCTCCGGCACCGACTGAAGATATATATTAAAACAATCATCAAGCCCTCCAGCATCTACTGAAGCGGTATTACATTAATCAACAGCCCTCAAGCGCACCGACTAAAGCGGGTTTACAACAATCCTCAAGCCCTCCAGCACCGACTGAAGCGGTATTACAACAATCCTCAAGCTGAGCATCACCGACTGACGCGGTATAACATTAATCATCAATGCCCAAGCGCAGACTGAAGCGGTATTACATTAATATTTACGCCCTCCAGCACCGACCGAAGCGTTATTACAACAATCGTCAAGTCCTCCAGCACCGACTGAAGCAATATTTCAACAATCCTCAAGCCCTCCAGCACCGATTGAAGCTGTATTATATTAATCCTCAAGCCCTCCAGCACCGGCTGAAGCGGTATTACAACAATCTTCAAGCCCTGCAGTACCGACTGAAGCGGTTGTACAACAATCCTCAAGCCCTCCAGCACCGGCTGAAGCTGTATTACAACAATCCTCAAGCTCTCCATCACCGACTAACGCGGTATAACATTAATCATCAAGCCCTCAGCACCGACCGAAACGGTATTACATTAATGCTGACGCCCTCCAGCACTGACTGAAGCGGAATTACAACACTCAACAAGCCTTCCAGCAACGACTGAAGCGGTTTTACATACATGTATTACATTAATCCTCAAGCTTTCCAACACCGACTGAAGTGGTTTTACATAATATTAATCCTCAAGCCCTCCAACACCGACTGAAGCGTAATTACATCAATCATCAACTCTCCAACACAGACTGAAGCAGCTTTTCATAACATTAATCCTCAAGCCCTCCTACACCGACTGAAGCGGTTTTATATAATATTAATCCTCAAGCTCTCCAACACCGACTGAAGTGGTTTTACATAACATTAATCCTCAAGCACTCCAACACCCTAGGAAGCGGTTTTACATAGTATTAATACTCAAGCCCTCCAACACCGACTGAAGCGGTTTTACATAATATTAATCTTCCAGCCCTCCAACACGGATAGAAGCGGTATTACTACAATCGTCAAGATCTCCAGCACTGACTGAAGCGGTATTACACTAATCATCAAACCCTCCCGCTCCGACTGACGCGGTATTACATAACATTAATCTTCAAGCCCTCCAACAACGACTGAAGCGGTATAACAATAATCCTCAAGCACTCCAGCACCGTCTGAAGGGGTTTTACTTAATATTAATCCTCAAGCCCTCCAGCACCTACTTAAGTGGTTTTACATAACATTAATCATCAAGCCCCCCAGCACCGACCGAAGCGGTATTACAACCATCCTCAAGCCCTACAACACCGACGACTGAAGCGGTATAATATTATTCCTCAAACCCTCCAGCACCGACTGAAGCGGTATTACAACACTCCTCAAGCACTCCAGCACAAACTGAAGCGATATTACAACAGTTCTTAAGCTCTCCAGCACCAACTGAAGCGGTATAACAACAATCTTCAAGCGCTCCAGCACCGCCTGAAGCGGTATGACAGCAATCCTCAAGCTCTGTGGCACCGACTGAAGCGGTATAACAACAATCCCCAAGCCCTTCAGCACCGTCGACTGAAGCGGTATTACATTAATCAACAAACCCTCCAGCACCAATCCTCAAACCCTTCATCACCGACTGAATGAGTATTACATTAATCCTCAAGCCCTCCAGCACCGACTGAAGTGTTATTACAACAATCCTCAAGCCCTCAAGCACCGACTGAAGTGTTATTACAACAATCCTCAAGCCCTATAGCCCCAACTGAAGCAGTTTTACATAACATTCATCCTCAAGCCCGCCAGCACCGATTGAAGCGGTATTACAACAATCCTCAAGCCCTCCAACACCGACTGAAGCGGTATTTAAACAATCCTCAAGATCTCCAGCACCGACTGAAGCGATATTAAAACAATCCTCAAGCTCTAAAGCCCCGACTGAAGCGGTATTAAAACAATCCTCAAGCTTTCCAGCACCGACTGAAGCAGTATTATAACAATCCTAAAGCCCTCTAGCACCGACTGAAGTGTTAGCACAACAATCATCAAGTCCTTCAGCACCGAATGAAGTTTTTTTTCATAACATTAATCCTCTAACACTCCAGCACTGACCGAAGCAGTATTACAACAATATTCAAGCCCTCCAGCACCGACGACTGAAGTGGTATTACATTTATCCTCAAACCTTCCAGCATCGACTGAAGCGGTATTACAACAATCTTCGAGCCCTCCAGCACCGACTTAAGTAGTATTACAATAATATTCAAGCTCTCCAACACCGATTGAAGCGGTTTTACATAATATTAATCATCAAGCCCTCCAACATCGACTGAAGCTGTTTTACAGCAATCCTCAAGCTCTCCAGCACCGATTAAAGTGGTTTTACACGTTATTTTTAACATATATCCTCAAGCTCTCCATCACCTACTGAAGCGGTTTTAAATAACATTAATACTCAAGCACTCCAGCACCGACCGAAACTGTATTACAGCATTTCTCAAGCCCTCCATCACCGACTGAAGCGGTATAACAACAATCCTCAAGCCCTCCAGCACCGATGACTGAAGCAGTATTACATTAATCCTCAAACACTCCAGCACCGACTGAAGCGGTATAACAACAATACTCAAACCATCTCGCACTGTCTGTAGCGGCAAAACAACAATTCTCAAGCTCACCAGCACCGACTGAAGCGGTATTACAACAATCCTCAAGCCCTCCAGCACCGAATGAAGCGGTATAACAACAATCCTCAAGCCCTCCAGCACCGACTGAAGCAGTATTACAATAATCCTTAAGCTCTCCAGCACCGATCGAAGCAGTATAACAATAATCCTCAAGCCCTCCAGTACCGACTGAATCGCTTTTACATAACATTAATCCTTAAGCCTGCCAACACCGATTGAAGCGGTATTACAACAATCTTCGAGCTCTCCAGCACTGACTGAAGCGTTATTACAACAATGTTCAAGCTCTCCAGCACTGACTGAAGCGGTATTACATAATATTAATCCTCGTGCCCTCCAGCACCGACTGAAGTGGTTTTACATTAATCCTCAGCCTTCGAGCACCGACTGAAGCGGTATTACATTAATCCTCAAGCCCTCCATCAGCGACTGAAGCGTTTTTACAACAATTTTCAAGCTCTCCAGCACTGACTGAAGTGGTATTACATAAGTTTAGCCCCCAAGCCCTCAAGCACCGACTGAAGCGTTATTACAATAATCTTCAAGCTCTCCAGCACGGTCTAAAGCGGTATTACATAACATTAATCCTCAAGCCCTCCAGCATCGACTGAAGCGTTATTACAACAATCTTCAAGCTCTCCAGCACTGACTGAAGCGGTTTTACATTAATCCTCAAGCCTTTGAGCACCGACTGAAGCGGTATTACATTAATCCTCAAGCCCTCCAGCACCGACTGAAGCGGTATTACAAAAATTCTCAAGCCCTCAAGCAGCGATTGAAGCGGTATAACAATATTCCTCAAGCTCTCAAGCATCGAATGAAGCGGTATAACAACAATCCTCAAGCCCTCCAGTACCGACTGAATTGGTTTTACATAACATTAATCTCTAAGCCCGCCAACACCGACTGAAGCGGTATTACATTAATCCTCAAGCCTCCGACGAGCCCCGACTGAAGCGTAATTACAATAATCCTCAAGCCCTCAGCAGCAAATGAAGAGGTTGTACATAACATTAATCTTCAAGCCCTCCAGCACCGACTGAAGCGGTATTACAACAATCCTGATGCTCTCCAACACCGACTGAAGCGGTTTTACATAACATTAATCCTCAAGCTCTCTAGTACCGGCTGAAGCGGTATCACATTCATCTTCAATACTTCGAGCCCTGACTGAAGCGGTATTACATTAATCCTCAAGCTCTCCAGTACCGATAACTGAAGCGGTTTTACATATTATTTTTAACATCAATCCTCAAGCCCTTCAGCACCTACTGAAGCTGTTTAAATAACATTAATCCTCAAGCCCTCCAGCACCGATCGAAGCGTTATTACAGCAATACTCAAGCCATCCAACACCGACTTAAGCAGTATAAAAACAATTCTCAAGCCCCCCAGAACCAACTGAAGCGGTATTACAATAATACTCAAGCTTTCCAGCACCGACTGAAGCGGTATAACAACAAATACAAGTTAAGGAAAGAGAGAGACTTGCTTCACACTTGTAGAGAGACTTGCTTCACTGGTATTTTGAAAGAATAACTGATTCGTTTCTTTAAACAAATAACATAGCATTTTATTCAACACTTAAATAATTACTAATATATTTTTTACTACTATAATCTTCAATCAAACGAAGAAATTTCAAGTTATTGGATCCTACAAACATATACTTGTGTGTACACTATTTGATACACTCTGTCATTTCCTTAAAATTACCAAAATGCCTACTGCCTGATCTACTATAACCCTGAAAGTAATGGTTAAAGTAAAAGTTTCGGTTGTCATAATGATATGGTACTTGTTACTGGCCTTATCATAAAAGACACAACTAGGCATAGCATTTAGATTCTTTTTGACATTATTACTGTTATAGCGTAAGGCCATTGGTAATTTAGTGTAATGACAGTAAGGTGTAGCAAACTGTACAATAGGATGTAAAATCATCCGTTTTCCTTTGTCTGTTTGTGCTTCTCTTAAATATATTGTCATAAATGAACCATCTTCTCTAAGTTTAGGTTTGTGGGGTTGTTTAGCGTAGAGTAAACACTTTCCCACAATGGTAAGCTGATCTAATCCTTTTTCTTGTGGTAAATCCAAAACAAGATAAAGTTAATGTTCCCTGTGAAGTGGTTCTTGAAGCCGATCAATTTGACTTTGATTTTTTTCTAATTGTTTTTCAATGGTACATGTTCTGGCAAACGGTTGGTGTGATGAATCGTCTTCATAATCTTTGATGACATGTATATTTTTCATGATGGATATATAATCTTCAGAAGTAAGATAATGTTGTATATCTTCAATTTGCTTTACAATTTCTTGAACGGTACGTTGTTTTGCAGGTCGAGAGGCGGTCTATTTCAAAAGGTCATCGGTTTCCATTTTCTATAAAGTACTAAAAGTTTACAAACAACAGCATTACTTCTTTTCTTCTGTGGATCCTGGTTTCTTGGTCGGGATAGGTTTTGCTAATGTCATGATAGGTGAAAAATCATAATCTGGACCTATCTTTTTCTTCATCAAGTCATTCACATTCACATCTTTGCCTATCGCTCCTCTTTTTTGACTGCTTCCAAAGGATCGATCAAAATCGGTATTTTTGTAGGAACGACTTTTGTAATCACTTTCTACATAGCCATAAGGAAAGTCTCCTGTATTGTACTGGATACGTAATCCTGACAAGGATCCTTCTTCCAATGCTTCTATGTTGGATTTCAAATCAGCTACATCCGATAAAAGCAAAGTCACATCTCTCTGTATCCCTAAATCTGTATTCAAGGTACCAATATCTAGACCTAGTCACAATCTTGGCTTGATTTTGATCTACTTGATGTTCTAAAAGTTTGACTTTATTTTCTAATGTAGTCACTCTATCCATATTCATCAAGTATTACTCTGCTCTTTTCGTTTCTATACTACTATCGAAGCTACTTGAATTGGTTAATTGCTGTAGTCTAAGCACATCTGCTTTATTCTCCAAGATGACTTCATTCATTTTACCCACTTTCTTGGTCATATTATTATGTTCTTTATCCATATCGGAGATAATTTCCTGAAGGCCTTGTGCCTTCTTTTCATAGACATAGTTATGTGTTCGTTCCAAGTTGTACTCTTTCACAAACAAGCATACAGGTGAACCATGAATTTTCAAGATATTAGTTTCTCCTCTAGAGAACGTGGTCATCAACTGTTTGTTTTCCACAGTGACTTGTGCAATAATGTTAATGATATTATTCGTAAAACTGGATTCTGGACTAATATTCAAGTCCACTTCCCAAATTTTGTTGGAAGGATTAGCTACCAAATTATCCATCATCATGGCTTTAATGGTGCCTTTATAAATCACTGATTTCCTTCAAAGATTTGGTGTGCCAGTTTAGGACAGGTACATTGAAAGTTAAACTCCATGAATGGATCTTTATCTTCCGATGTCATGTAAGAGAGAGAGAACTTCCCTTCAATCCTTAGCCACTTTCATTTTGCAAAGTCCAATTGAATTGACTTCCAGGGATAATACACATCATATAATTAGGAAAGGTAGTGGCTACACTATTAGGAAAACCAAAATCATAGTCGATAACGTGTTCTTGATCCCCTGTTGAATTTTTATACGTAGATGTAGGGAGTACAAGCATAGCTAGACATGTTAAACGTTTTATCTCCGCGTAGGCAATTGTTGACTACATGTTTAATATAGCCTCTTGCTCCTACATTGGTATTGGTGGTGACTATACACTCTTTATCCATGGTTGTATTATCCACACTGCTGTAGTATATAGTTCATCATCACACGAAGAGGTATAATACCTGTCCAGGCACTTCCTCTTAAACCTCTAAAGTTGTAAATATATTGGCTTACTTGTTCCTCGGAAGGAAAAGGAAGTGTTTCAGGCTCTCCTGCTGCATCGGTCGCTCCCTTCGGACTTGTCTTTGTATCAGACATGACTTTTTGTTAGTAGTTGGTGTTGGGTTAAATGAAGTAACACTGAAATGACAAGAAAAGAATAGATTTTTATTAAAGTACTTTGTAACAGCTAAATCATTATTTACAATCTTCTTCTGTCTACACCCTCTCCTCTAATCATCGTCCTTTGGTAGGACCTGACTGTGATAAACCATAAGCTGTGGTTCGTGCTGGTTCGTCTAGCCAATCGTTTCGTAAAAGTCATCCACTTCAGGTTTAGTTAGACCCATCTCTCTTAGGAAAGCTCTGTTGTAGGTAGCTGATTCCAGTTGTCCATCGACAGGTTTAGCAGCAATGATGGTCATGGTGACCACTGGATCATTATCATCGGCTAGTTTACTTCGTTTAAGTGTGTAACCATCTGCTTTTAGTTCTGCTTCAATTAAGCGCTGTTTCGTGTTGTTGGGTGAATTTGGATTCACCAGATTGGTGGCCGAAGCAGGAGGTAGATCCGATGCTTTACGATTATCGAATGTATCATAGGATGTCAGTGGTATCACAAAGTCTTTGGCATGTATACCGAAACAAAACCGTTTAGCACTGGACTGACAGTTATCGTAAGGATATGTTTGTTGGTAATTGTTCAATGTACCTTGTTCACCTTGGAACAGCATTTCTATTCCCAGATAGGTAGGAAAGAAAAAACTTGATGGTCGTATAATAGGTACATTTAAACTGTGCCATACGTTGGGCCATGCCCATCGGTGTACACACCGGCTTGAATCTGAACATCATGATGGGTAATGGTAGAATCGGAAATCGATTGCCTTGGGTAGCCATATTAGCTTGAACATCACAAGCAGAAGCCGGAAGTTATGTAGCTAACGCGAGACTTGTCTTGTTACAAGACTGGTTCATCATCCTTGCGAAAGCAGCACAAGTCGTTCGTCCTCCTTTGAATTTATGCTGTGCTTTAAAGGTGGTTCCTGTATTCCAGTAGGTTAAGTTAAATAGTCCACTGTATACATCAAACGCTCCTGTATTCAATAGTTCTAAACTTTCGTTGCTGGTACTCTGGTAGCTTTCTGCCGGTAATACAAGCTTCATTCTAGGCAAAGTCATAGCATCTACATTGTTTTCAACAAAACTTTGTCTGAAGCCGTTATTCAAGGTAAACAGTCCATTGTGAGAGACCGCAGCCAAATCCTGTGGCTTGAATTTATCCGTAAAGTCTTGAAATACTTCAATCAAATCTGGCTGTGGTGTAGTCGTGGTTCTTCCATCGGCCTGAATTTCTACCTTACTACAGACTCAATCACTAAGAACAGCACTATGTCTTAGTATTTCGAATGAATCTGCTGTTGATGTATACGGCTGTAGTCTAGAAGGTTTCACGGCTGCTTTGCATATATTATAAGGCAAGAAACTAGCACCAAACTCATACGTAAAACATAACTGTCCGTCTTCGTTGGTTTCTACAGCCACACCGGAGGACTCTGTTCCAGAGCCCAAGCTATGGGTATAAGTATACTTGAACGTGACTGTTTTAGATTTACCAGTCTGTTCTTTCACTCTAAATCCTGGATCAGAAATTAAACCTCCATCGGAAGCAACACATTCGCCTGTACCCAAAGACTCTTGTCTAAGTATATTCTCTAGCATGAACTGGTTATCTTCATCCGGTGTTCGTGTAGATGATCCCGAAGAAGAAGGTTGTGATTGTGTTTGTGATGGTGAATTGATGTATTCAGATACATTATTGGCCGTATATTCGGCCAATGTCTTTTGCAAGATAGGCATAAACACATCTTGTGGTTTTGAACCCATGATTTAAATGACTTAAATGATTTAAATTAAATAATTTACCTTAATTAATAATATAAAAATTCTCCTTTTTATCGTATCGTTACAGCTGTATCCTTCCGTAACTTGTCAGTACAACAAGTTTTGTAAGAATGACTTCAAAGTCAAATGTGGCCCTTTATATAGATGGCCAAATTAACGGTTTTTAGGAAGACACGTTGTTGATTTGTTGAATTTGAAGTTGTTTGCATAACAAGTTTTTTGTTTACTTTAAAGTGAAGCAATTCTCTCTACAAGTGTGAAGTCTATCTCTTTCCCTAATTTATATTTGTTGGACATCTTTAGATGGTTGCGTTCCTTCATTGTCAGAATTTCCCACCACCAGCTTAGATATTTTTCCTGCGCTTTTTTTTCTACACTCTACGCTCGTTTATATGTGTTGGACATCTTTAGATAAGTGTAGTGCCTTAGTGTATGTCTTTTCCTGCGCTAACAAATATTATGCTCCCATAACTGCTGCGCAGAACCTCTGGTCCCCGAAGGGGAGCATTCTATTTGTTGTATGAACAACAATCCTCAAGCCCTCCAGTACCGACTGAATCGGTTTTACATAACATAAATCCTCAAGGCCGCCAACACCGATTGAAGCGGTATTACATTAACCCTCAAGCCTTCGAGCCCCGACTGAAGTGTTATTACAATAATCCTCAAGC
The DNA here is from genome assembly GCA_029582155.1 of Panopea generosa. NCBI lineage: Eukaryota > Metazoa > Mollusca > Bivalvia > Adapedonta > Hiatellidae > Panopea > Panopea generosa. The sequence goes on along the minus strand of CM055901.1, from coordinate 36,871,167 downwards.
CCTCCAGCAGCAAATGAAGAGGTTGTACATAACATTAATTCTCAAGCCCTCCAGCACCGACTGAAGCGGTATTACAACAATCCTAAAGCTGTCAAGCACCGATTGAAGCGGTTTTACATAACATTAATCCTCAAGCCCTCCAGTACCGACTGAAACAGTATTACATTAATCCTCAAGCCTTCTAGCACCGACTGAAGCGGTATAACATTAATCCTCAAGCCCTCCAGCAGCGACTGAAGCGGTATCACAACAATTCTAAAGCTCTCCAGCAGCGACTGAAGCTGTATTACAACAATTCTTAAGCTCTCCAGCACTGACAACTGAAGTGGTTTTACATATTATTTTTAACATCAATCCTCGATCCCTACAGCACCTACTGAAGCGGTTTGAAATAACATTAATCCTCAAGCCATCCAGCACCGACCAAAGCGGTATAACAGCAATACTCACCCCCTCCAGCACCGACTGAAGCGGTATAACAACAATTCTCAAACCCTCCAGCACCGATGACTGAAGCAGTATTGATTTGATCCTCAAACCCTCCAGCACCTACTGAAGAGGTATTACAACAATCCTCAAGCCCTGCAGCACCGACTGAAGCGGTATAATAACAATCCTCAAGCCCTCCAGCACAGACTGAAGTGGTATTACAATAATCCTCAAACTCTCCAGCACCGACTGAAGCGGTATAACAACAATCTTCAAGCCCTCCAGTACCGACTGAATCGGTTTTACATAACATTAATCCTCAAGCCCGCCAGCACCGACTGAAGCGGTATTACATTAATCCTTAAAACTTCGAACACCAACTGAGGCGGTATTTCACGATCCTGAAGCTCTCAAGCACCGACAGATGCGGTTTTACATAATATTAATCCTCAAGCCCTCCAACACCGACTGAAGCGTTATTACAACAATCCCAAAGCTCTCCAGCACTGACTGAAACGGTTTTACATAACATAAATCCTCATGCCATCCAGCACCGACTGAAGCGGTTTGACATTCATCCTCAAGCCCTCCAGCACCGATTGAATCGATATTACATTAATCATCATGGCTCCAGCAGCGACTGAAGCGGTATAACAACAATCATGAAGCTCTTCAGCACCTACTGAAGCGGTTTTTCATTATATTAATACTCAAGCCCTCCAACACCGACTGAAACGTTATTACAACAATCCCCAAGCCCTCTAGCACCGACTGAAGAGGTTTGACATTAATCCTCAAGCCTTCGAGCTCCGATTGAAGCGATATTATATTAATCCTCAAGCCCTCCAGCAGCACCTGAAGCGGTATTACAACAATTCTCAAGCTCTCCAGCAGCGACTGATACGGTATTACATTAATCCTCAAGCCCTCCAGCACCGACTGAAGCGGTATTACAATGATCCTCAAGCTCTCCAGCACCGACTGAAGCGGTATTACAATAATCCTCAAGCTCTCCAGCACCGACTGAAGCGGTATTACATTAATCCTCAAGCCCTCAAGCACCGACTGAAGTGGTATTACATTAATCCTCAAGCTCTCCAACATCGACAGAAGCGGTATTACATTAATCCTCAAGCCCTCCAGCAGCGACTGAAGCGATATTACATTAATCCTCAAGCCCTCCAGCACAGACTGAAGCGATATAACATTAATCCTCAAGCCCTCCAGCACCGACTGAAGCGGTATAACTTTAATTCTCAAGCTCTCCAGCACCGACTGAATCCGTTTGACATAACATTAATCCTCAAGCCCTCCAGCACCGACTGAAGCGGTATTACATTAATCCTCTAGCCTTCGAACCTTGACTGAAGCGGTATTAGAATAATCCTCAAGCCCTCCAGCAGCAAATGATGATGTTGTACATAACATTAATCATCAAGACCTCCAGCACCGACTGAAGCGGTATTACAACGATCCTGAAGTTTTCCAGCACCAACTGAATCGGTATTACATAACATTAATCCTGAAGCCTTCCAGGTCCGAATGAATCGGTATAACATTAATCGTCAAGCCTTCGAGCACCGAGTGAAGTGGTATTAAATTAATCCTCAAGCCCTCCAGCAGCGACATGAATCGGTATTACAACAATTATCAAGCTCTCCAGCAGCGACTGAAGCAGTATTACAACGATTCTCAAGCTCTCCAGCAACGATGACTGAAGCGGTTTTACATATTATTTTAAACATTAATCCTCAAGCCATCAAGCACCTACTGAGGCGGTTTTGAATAACATTAATCCTCAAGACCTCCAGCACCGACCGAAGCGGTATAACAACAATCCTCAAGCCTTCCAGCACCGACTGAAGCGGTATTACAACAATTATCAAGCTCTCCAGCAGCGACTGAAGCGGTATTACAACGATTCTCAAGCTCTCCAGCAACGATGACTGAAGCGGTTTTACATATTATTTTAAACATTAATCCTCAAGCCATCAAGCACCTACTGAGGCGGTTTTGAATAACATTAATCCTCAAGACCTCCAGCACCGACCGAAGCGGTATAACAAAAATCCTCAAGCCTTCCAGCACCGACTGAAGCGGTATTACAACAATTATCAAGCTCTCCAGCACCGATGACTGAAGTGGTATAACATTAATCTTCAAACACTCCAGCACCGACTGAAGCGGTATTACAACAATCCTCAAGGCCTCTAGCACCTTCTGAAGCAGTAAAACATCATTTCTCAAGCTCTCCAGCACCGACTGAAGCAGTATTACAACAATCCACAACCACTCCAGCACTGACTAAAGCAGTTTTACATAACATTAATTCTCAAGCCTTTGAGCACCGACTGAAGCGGTACTTCAACAATTCTGAAGCTCTTAAGCACAGACTGAAGCGGTTTTACATAATATTAATCCTCAAGCCCTCCAACACTGACTGAAGCGGTAATACAACAATCCTAAAGCTCTTAAGCACCGACTGAAGCGGTTTAACATAATATTAATCCTCAAGCCCTCCAACACCGACTGAAGCGTTATTACATTAATCCTCAAGTCATCCAGCACTGACTGAAGCGGTATTACAATAATCCTAAAGCTCTCCATCACCGACTGAAGCGGTATAATAACAATCCTCAAGCCCCTAGTACCGACTGAATCGGTTTAACATAACATTAATCCTCAAGCCCGCCAGCACCGACTGAAGCTGTATTAAATTAATCCTAAATCCTTCGAACACTGACAGAAGCGTTATTACAACAATCCGGAAGCTCTCAAGCACCGACTGAAGCGGTTTTACATAATATTAATTCTCAAGCCCTCCAATACCGACTGAAGCTTTATTTCAACAATTCCCAAGCTCTCCAGACTGACTGAAGCGGTTTTACATAACATTAATCCTCAAACCATCCAGCACCGACTGAAGCAGTTTGACATTAATCTTCAAGCCTTCGAGCACCGACTGAAGCGGTATTACAACAATTCTCAAGCTCTCCAGCAGCGACTGATGCGGCATTACATTAATCCTCAAGCCCTCCAGCACAGACTTAAGCGGTATTACAATAATCCTCGAGTTCTCCAGCACCGACTGAAGCGGTATAACTTCAATCCTCAAGCCCTCTATTACCGTCTGAATCGGTTTTACATAACATTAATCCTCAAACACTCCAGCACCGACTGAAGCGGTATTACAACAATCCTCAAGCCCTCTAGCACCTTCTGAAGCGGTATAACAACAATTCTCAAACTCTCTATCACCGACTGAAGCGGTATTACAACAATCCTCAAGCCCTGCAGCACCTACTGAAGCGGTATAGCAACAATCTTCAAGCCCTCCAGCACCAACTGAAGTGGTATTACAATAATCCTCAAGCTCTCCAACACCGACTGAAGCGGTATAACAACAATACTCAAGCCCTCCAGCACCGACTGAAGTGGTATTACAATAATCCTCAAACCCTCCAGTACCGACTGAATCGGTTTTACATAACATTAATCCTCAAGCCTGCCAGCACCGACTGAAGCAGTATTACATTGATCCTTAAGCCTTTGAACACCGACTGAAGCGTTATTACAATAAGCTTCAAGCCCTCCAGCAGCGACTGAAGAGGTTGTACATAACATTAATCCTCAAGCCTTCCAGCAACGATTGAAGCGGTATCACAACAATTCTCAAGCTCTCCATCACCGACTGAAGCGGTATTACATTATTCCTCAAGCCTTCGAGCAACGACTTAAGCGGTATTACATTATTCCTCAAGCCTTCGAGCACCAACTGAAGCGGTATTACAATAATCCTCAAGCCCTCAAGCAGCGAATGAAGAGGTTGACATAACATTATTCCTCAAGCCCTCCAGCACCGACTGAAACGTTATTACAACAATCCTGAAGCACTTCAGCACCGACTGAAGAGGTGTTACACAACATTATTCCTCAAGTCCTCCAGCACCGACTGAAACGGTATTACAACAATCCTCAAGCCCTGCAGCTCCTACTGAAGCGGTATAGCAACACTCTTCAAGCCCTCCAGCACCAACTGAAGTGGTATTACAATAATCCTCAAGCTCTCCAACACCGACTGAAGCGGTATAACAACAATACTCAAGCCCTCCAGCACCGACTGAAGTGGTATTACAATAATCCTCAAACCCTCCAATACCGACTGAATCGGTTTTATATAACATTAATCCTCAAGCCTGCCAGCACCGACTGAAGCAGTATTACATTGATCCTTAAGCCTTTGAACACCGACTGAAGCGTTATTACAATAAGCTTCAAGCCATCCAGCAGCGACTGAAGAGGTTGTACATTAATCCTCAAGCCTTCCAGCAACGATTGAAGCGGTATCACAACAATTCTCAAGCTCTCCATCACCGACTGAAGCGGTATTACATTATTCCTCAAGCCTTCGAGCACCGACTTAAGCGGTATTACATTATTCCTCAAGCCTTCGAGCACCGACTGAAGCGGTATTACAATAATCCTCAAGCCCTCAAGCAGCGAATGAAGAGGTTGACATAACATTATTCCTCAAGCCCTCCAGCAACGACTGAAACGTTATTACAACAATCCTGAAGCACTTCAGCACCGACTGAAGAGGTGTTACACAACATTATTCCTCAAGTCCTCCAGCACCGACTGAAACGGTATTACAACAATCCTCAAGCCCTCCAGCACCGACTGAAACGTTATTACGACAATCCTGAAGCTCTCCAGCACCAACTGAAGCAGGTTTTACACAACATTAATCCTCAAGCCTTCGAACACCGACTGAAGTGGTATTACATTAATTCTCAACCCCTCCAGCACCGACTGAAGCGGTAGTACAACAATTCTTAAGCTCTCCAGCAGCGACTGAAGCGGTATTACATTAATCCTCAAGCCCTCCAGCACCGACTAAAGCGGTATAATAACAATCCTTAAGCTCTCCAGCACTGACCGAAGCCGTATTACATTAATCCTAAAGCCCTCCAGCACTGACTGAAGCCGTATAACAACAATCCTTAAGCCCTCCAGCACCGACTAAGGCGGTATAACAACAATCCTTAAGCCCTTCAGCACCGACTAAGGCGGTATAACAACAATCCTCAAGCCCTCCAGCACCTATTGAAGCCGTATTACATTAATCTTAAAATCTTTTAACACCGAATGAAGCCGTATTACATATATCCTCAAGCACTGACTGAAGCGATATTAGGACAATCCTTAAGCCCTTAGCTTGTGTTTAAGAGACATTAAGAACTTTCCACTTACTTTGCTTGAATCACCTAACACAATGACTATAAACCAAATGGAAATAAAATGTTCGAATTTTTTGGGAGGGAAAACCAGACAAAATAAATCCTAAAACTATTATACAAAATATTGAAAACGGTGTTATGAAAAGGATATATAGATAATTATATACAACTTTTTTTTATAAATTCAATAAAAGCAAGTTGGGTTAAACGACTGACAGATGTAAATAATAATGGCAAAAGGAAGTATATATACAGGTCTTCGTTGGAAAAATATGTTGGAAACTTCATCTTTGAGAGTAATTTTAATTTTGAAGAGAGATGTTCTATGTTAAGTGAAACGCCATTTTTATGTAACATAATACAATCATGGTCCAAAATTAATTTTAACTTGAATATTGAAGATTCTAATTTAGTGAAACAGTACATATGGAACAATATTTTCATAAAAAATAATGGCAGTTTATTATAAAATCATGGTTACTGTTAGGAATTAAAACATTAAACGGAATATATATGATTCTAGACACGACATTTTACACTTTTGAAAGATTTAACATCATACGATATAAATAATTTAGAATTTCGCAACGTTTACTCTATAATTCAAAGCATACCAAAAAGATGGAAACAAATTAACAGAGACTATACTAGAAAATGGGAAAAAAACATTATTACACAAATTATGAAAAATGTAATTCACCTAATAAAATGTTTTATAACATTCAAAATAAATTAATCAGTAGTGACAATATTATAAAACCTCATATTCAATGGAAAGAAATATTTAACAACCTTAACTGGAAAATTACCTATTGTCTACCTTTCAAAAATACCATAGACACAAAACTAAGATCATTTCAATACAAATACATTATGAAAATTTTACCTACTTATCAGTTTTTATATCAATGTTAAATAGTTAATTAAAGTCTATGTGAGTTTTGGGATAGACATACGGAAACTATAAAATATTTGTTATGGGAATGTCATTTTGTAAGAGTCTTTTGGACTGAAGTCCGTAATTTTTGTATTGCAAACAATCAAGCTTTTAATATCTGTTTAATTTACTTTACTATATAAGTTTACTTGCTAAATATTTTATTTTTAAAAGTAAATATACGAAAAAAATCCCAGTATTGCAGCATTCATACAAAAAAACCCAAAGCAAATAGAAAGACTAATTGTAATAAACAAAAACAAACTGAGGTCACACGAAATTAAATGGGGAAACATGTTTCATTTTAAAAAAACCAACCCGACTCCAGATATTATATGTTACATAAATGTGCATAACATGAACGCTGTTTAAGTACTGGTAAAATATCCAGAATCTATAAGTGGTTGCGGCCTCAGATTCAACAATCCTGGCTTAATTGACCAAGGATCTCATTTCTTCAAAATTACACGCACACAATACTCAACACTAAATAATAAAACACTAAAACACATGGCAGTATTAATGACATTGCAGTTTGGAGCACAATCTTCAAAAAGTACGAACGAGAGATGTTTCAAATGTAAAGAAAAGACAGTTTATTCATGATTTGAAATTGGATTGAAACTGTGCCATTTTTTTTTCATTTCATCCATTAAAAATATTCCCCCCTTGTGGAAAATTTCAGTCGAATAATTCACTTCTGGAATGCGTCACGGTACGCTGAATTTGGTACACTCTTAAGTCACTGATAAGTCACTGATAAACAGCAGAACCACGTGCTGATCCGATATGATATCACTAGTCAAAGTGGACTATCTTCAATTTTCGGAACAAAAGAAAATGGCACAAGACTAAATCTTGAGAATAAGGTGGATGAGAGGTGGCACGATGATCTTCTCGGACTTAACAATAACGCATGTGTGTGCTGAACGTCGTCGTGTAACAAATGACCATGTCTGATGCCTGTTTTGACCAACGTTTAACAAAGTATTTTTCAACCATTTCCAATACAACGTCACAATAAACAACGTTATAAGAGCAATGCAGCGCATCTGAAACAACCCAGTGCTACTGTGATCGATCGAATAAAAAATATGCAAGCGGATACGAATTTAAATGTATAGAGGATACAGCGTATGCGACACGAAACCATATACACTGGGCGCCAAGGTTACTGAACCAATCATAGCTATTCATTCGCATCAGAGCAGCATTGGCTATTTATCATCATAAATTCATATCGATGGCTTGGCGCAAGACCGGTCCAACTCACTATTTTTCACAAAAACACTTTTTTACATATTTCAATAAAGCACATAGAAATACACATCTTGTAAAAATCTTGTACAGGCCTCCAAAGCTGCCGGTCTCTAAATATAAGTCACTAGTCCAATTGAATGAATGAATGAATGAATAGGATTTACGGTGTACCGACACATAGTAGGTTATTCGATGCCAATAGGAAGGAAGATTCCAGGTTCATCTTACATGTACATAAACAACAAATTTACACACAGATAAAAAATGTAACATCAACAAATGAATATGCAGAATGAACTTAGAACCTTCATACCTGCAGAACTGAAGAGTTTTAGCAAATTCTGTCATATTATTCATATTGTCACTTCTTACGACATGCACAAGCCACAGTGATCCTTTTCTTGTCATCACTCATATGACTCTCAGGAACCACACAGGGGCTGGTTATTTAACCACAATAATGAACATTACAAAAAATGATAAAATTAACATGACACCAATTCAAAGGATCTCCACTCATCTGCAGAGATTAACAGTGAATTTATTCTTTCCCGGAACCACACAGGTTGTCAGTAGTCAAATATTTCAGTCTACCATCAATTTTGTCTCATTCTGAGCCACAAGTCTGAGTTTGGAGTGGGTAGTCGTATATAAATAGGCTTATTATACCCAGTAGGATGACAATAAATGAAATAAGTGTAATTTATAGGTATAGCTAGTAGTTTAATGCACAGATAACTGGATATAGCCTGGGTGATTTTAAGCTGTGCTAGGTAAAGTTATACCAAAATATTGTTAAAGAAAAAGATTAAAAGCAGGCGATTTATCTTTTTAAATATTATTTCAGTCGAAAAAATATTTCATGTTTATTGTAATACTCAATAACATTTTATTTAGTATTTGAGATAGGCTAGCATCTAGTTCTGAATATTTAATTTGAAAAATATCTTCCTGTTTGCAGGATAATATATGTTATTATTTATTAAGCTAAACTATAATTTTAATGGCCGAGGCCAATGAAATCATTACTAGTTACCAAAACTGACTGTACAGTCATAATGTACTATTCTGATTTGAAGTTTGAAAAAAACTTTGATTACTTTGAAAGTATGTAATTATTATCTTCAAAAATCTTAAAAAGTCTGAGTTCTGTACTAAGTTGAACCTATTTCACATAAAAAAAAATTCCCTTCAAGACTTTAATACTCTAGATGGTCTAGAATGAGTCTTAACTCAACTTGGTATTGTCTTGCACTGAAATATTTAATGCAAAATAGGTCTTAGTTGAGTTGAACTTGTCTTGCGCCAAGATATTCAGTGCAAAATGAGTCCACTTCTCAAATTCACTATTTCCAGTTATAAAAATGTAAATTAAATTACATAGCATAAATGTATGTATGATTAAATATAAATATGCTTTGTTATATCCTTCTTATCCAAATATTAAAGAATATATTCAGTTTTTTTTGCTTCTCTTGAACAATTTTCAAAAAGTGAGTTGGTCCAGTCTTGCGCCAAGCCATCGATATGTTATAAAAGATACATTGAAAAGGGATTTAACATATTCATGCCATATTGATTGTCTTATGTGGTAAGGGTTACAGATAGACCCTGGTTCAGCATACCCGTTTACACGTTATAATAGGCCTCTCTCAAATATATGCATGCCTGACATTCCATTATCCAAGCGCCGTTAGGAGCTCATCACACTACCAGCTGATTAGCAGACGACTATAACTACATAAGAAAAAGGCTACACCCCTATCAACTTGAGATGATATTTTGAGACCTGGACAAAATTGTTTTGTTCCAATTTGGATATCAGATAGCAGATCAGATTCTTCCTTAGATTTTCATAACATTATTAAGGGACCTGAGTAATAAACAAATTGTATAAAGCAAAATAAGGCGAGATGGAGGACTACATTGCAATGTAAGTTATCATGTTTACATATCTATCTATTATTGTTATGAATTTTAAATATCTTATTATTGTTTGTTTTTTATTTGAAATAAATACAAACTTTAAAAGCATCTAGTTTTTCTTTAATATATGCATAAACCGCATCATGTAACAACACATTATGTTATATAACGAAAGTGAAGTGAAACAATTTGTGTCACCGTATTACGCCTTATAAACATAACTTTATAGACATGTGAACATAGTATTATATATAACAATTTATTGTCAATATTTTAGAATATTGAATGATATTTGTATCTTTCATTAAATGGTGGGAATGGACTGCATGACTAAATCCAGTACTGTAAACCAGAAGATAAAACCAGAAGATAAAACCAGCACTGTAAACCAGAAGAATCCAATCCAATCAAAAGTATATTGATATGCTGGGGAACATAGAGAAAACATGAAAAACATGATGTCAGAGACGCAAAATAGTCTGAAATATAGTCCCCATAAATTGGTACACCTGTAAAGTATATATTTGCAGGACTGCACTTGACAATCTGGAAAATGTATTACTCCCACTATATGACTTCATACTAACAATCAGCTTCCGAAACAGTTGGGTCTACTCTGCTTATGTCTGTACAACTGATATGTAAAGTAAATTATAAACTTTAAACTATATTTAAGTGTAGACATTGTTTTGAGAAATACTTGTAATAATATGAATTCAAACATGCATAATGAGTAAATAAAACGTTAATTGCCTTTGTTTTATACGTTTTTTTCATTATTTCTCTGTGATCTGTTATGTCATACCCCCTTCCCCCATATTATTTTTGTTTTATTAAAAAAAAAAAAGAATAGAAGACTTTAAACAAAAATAAAAAGGTTAACTGTTCTGTTGTGTTCTAGACAATGGACACTTATATGAGTACACATGGAAAGGCACAAATATTCATGGAACCTGACATTATACAGACGGTTTGTATCCCTTCTAATTCACTTTCAAAGAGAGGTGTTAATTAGCCTTAATCTTCAGGAATGTTTACACAGGTCAGATGTAAATGAGTTGATTTACAACAGACCCTTTCTTCCATCCCCCACACCCCTGAGAATTTGTCAATACATTCAGTTATCAGATCATAAAACACGGTTTAACAAGTATAGAAATACACATGCTGAATGATATAAAAACTTAATTTTCAAATTGTGAACTACTTAAGTCAATAATTAAATATTGTATTTTGACCTTTACATTAAACTGTCAACAAATTTAAATTAACAGATGTAGTGAGATTTATATCTCAATTATTATCCGAGATAGCTATGTAATCTCTATGTATGGACGTGCTTCTAAGCTCGTTCTGGTGTAGATATGCATATTCATGAGATAATATAAAGAATGGTCTATTTAAACGAATACACAGGATCATTGACTTCCGAATCCAACGACTGATTTAATAAAATTTAATTACTTTTTTTAAATTAAGTTCGACACCTTTACTGCCAAACCGTAAGGCTAATCCACATGGCTATAAGTTTAGAGCACTTTTTAACAATTTATGTATAAACTAAATGAAAAAGATATTAAAAAATGTATGTCGCGGCAATCACAGCTTCAGCATAACATATTGAATTTCATGTATGCCTCACACAGTTTAGCTATAATGTCATATGATATTGTAATCATTCTTCTCACGGCACAATTCAGTTTACTGATTCTCTTTTTAAATAGCTGCTGTGCCATTAAATGCTTCACTTATTGGAACACAATATGACGCACAGACTCCATGACGATATTTATTAGTATAAAATGGATAGGAATCTGTTCCCATGGTGAAGTATCAGTCCAGCACTGGGAGTGTCATCACATAAATATCCTGTGTCAACTTATATTAATTGGTTTCCTATATCACTGGATAGGTTACATAAAATCTCAATGTTACACAACGCATTGCACTAATTTAATTTAACGTACAGTGTTGTCGTTACATGCTACACCACATACTACATTGAATTATTCTCTACCGTACATTTAGGCATTTATTCGAACTGCTTCACATTGCATTGCACTGAATCATTCATATTGTACAATTTGGCATTGCATCGAACTATTTCGCATCGTTTTGCACTGAATAAGTATTACCGTACGTTTTCGTTTTGTATCGAACTGTCGCATTGAACTGAACACTGGCATCAAAGCGAAATATTCAACATTAAACTGCATTGATTTATTTTTTACCGTAAGGCTTGGCTTTCGATCTAACAGTTTCGAATCACAATGTTCAACCATTGTTACAGTAAGGAGTCGATAATATTGAAATGTTTCACAATGAACCATAGTATTTCATCAAATTGGTTGAATTTGCATAACTGACTTTGTTATGAAAACAGTTTGATTAATGAAATTAGTTTGTTTGAATAAATTTTTATGTCTTTTATCAAGCTTAACAGAACCTGCTTAATAGTTAAGACAAATAAAAATCAATATGTTATCAGAATGAATTAGCTAAATGGGACGAAACAAAAATGCATGCAAAAGGTTTTGCGGAAATGAATGAACAGAATATTACATCAAAGACATATTTTCTATATTAAGATTAATTGGAAATTGATTTGTTTTACCAATAGTGAAATAGTTTTTACTCAAGTAGGAATTACAGTTTATAGCTTTAACTAAGTGTTGATTTTAAGAAAACGCATTAAGCGTTCATTGTAAATTTGCAATACTCATTTTAAGAACTCGCAATATATTTTCGCTCTTGAAACTTTACGTGTTTTTAGTTTGCGGACAAAAATCACAGACTTACGAATGTTAGTGTAACGGATTCCCGGATTTTATTTTACATATCCCTTTGAAATTAAGAATTGGTATATGATCGTAACGGTATATGATGCAGTTTTCCCATGCTTCCAGCTCCAAATTGGAGCAAACCTTTTTTGCTATTAAATATGCTATGAAATCAATGTATGATACATAAGTAATTGTACCATAGTACACGTAGTTTAATTTTACATAAGAGTTAATTGAGGATTTAAGAAGTAATTTAGTAGATCAATTTTAAATATTTTAAAGTCTTTGACGTATTTCCTCTTTCAATTTTGTACATTTGGTAAATTTGGTACATGTGCAGCATTTTGGAAATATGGTCATCGTTGTTTTTTTGTACTCGTAATGAACAAACTCATTCCTAGGTCCGGAATGTACTTGTAATGAACAAACTCATTCTTAGGTCCGGAATGTATTTGAAATGAACAAATTCCTTCCTAAGTCCGGAATGAACTCGTAATGAACAAAATCCTTCATAGGTCTGGAATATGTAATAACGTGTTTTTGTTTGTAGTCGTAAATGAACAAATTCATTCCTAGGTCCGGAGTATGTTCAACAAATTATTAATGGCAATTGTATTTGTATATTACAGGATTTGATTGAAACGTTTATGTTCTTTTAATGATTATCTAATAAAAGTGCCGAACGCGTCTAAGAAAATAGAATAGCTCACTTGGTTTACCAACTGTATTCAATTGTCAATACGTCGGTTCACAAAAATGACGAAAATATCATTCTGTTTTAACCCCATATGCTACGATCCGATTTTAATCAAAATGTCAAAGGTCTTTCACAATTACGTAAATGAGAGGTAAGTTTATTTTTCCCACATGTCTAACTTGACCTACAACAATCTTTCAGAAACGGTGTAGATATACATTTTCACGCTCATTTATTCCCAGTAATAACGAAAATGTATAACGGTGTAGATATACATTTTCACGCTCATTTATTCCCAGTAATAACGAAAATGTTTACAACGTTCTAGAAGATCGCGACAGTTGGCGGTCAAAGTGGAAATTGATCACAATTTCGTAGATGGCACCATGTTAATACAGTAACAGTTAAAGTGCAAGTTAAAAAAAGCAAACAGTTCATAAATGTGGACAATAAGTTACAAGGTAATTGTAATAAATCATTCGCTAAAATTGCGTTTTAACAGTTCAGTTGTATGCAGTGAATGTTGTGTCACTCTATGTCACTTTAGCTGCTAACCAAATTGATTCGATAGATTCAAATTGTACGTGACACAATTACTGCGGTGCTTATGTGAGACATTGAAAAGATGCGCTGACGAAGGGCTTACAGTAATTTTCTAGAGAGTCAACTGACAATAAAATTGTTTATGGCTAAATGATTGAAAATATAACAAATACTTAGAAATAACATACTTGTAGAATACTCAATAATTAACAGTCTTCCTACAAATATGTATTGTGAATTTAATGCCGTTACACCGTAACTATTAACAATCCGAAGCACCAGCCATCATGGGTTATATATGAAACATATGTATGTCAACCAAACTACTACTACTACTACTACTACTACTACTACTTCTACGACTACGACTACGACTATTACCACCACTACTACTGCTGCTGCTTTTATTGTTGTTGCTGCTGCTACAACAACAACTACTACAACAGCAACAAAAATCATAATCTTATGAAGTAACCAACACAAACATCAATAGTTCATGTTCAAAACTGTTGCAAATGAATAAATGCTGAATTTTAACTTCTGTCTACCTATTTTGGTAATTGCTATTAAGCCTTGTCATCAGTAAGAGTTCAAACATTGCGCTCAAATCTCGTTTTAAAAGAAGTAATTTGTAGGAAACAACACGTTTATTGTGACCACAGATTTACTCTTTAAATTTCAATATCCCCCGCTCCCACCCAGGCACACTTATTGTGTATGAAATTTAGCTCTATTCACCGGTAAAAAAGGTGAAGGAAAATTAAATTTGGGTACCGCACACCCAGACTTACATCACTCGGTTTGTTTAAAGATGGGACCGGTTTAGCCATGTTTGTAACAGGTCTGATGGTGCCTTTATGAACTGTTTCAGCAAAAATATTCATCTTATTTATTTTAATATACATTTGACAGATTTCTTTGCTTGTGGTTACCCTGTTAGAAAAAATATTTATGATGTAAATACACCAATTTGAACAAAGCTAATCGGCAAAAATCAGTCATTTAATTCATATGAAAAAGATGTGTCTTCGACCTCTTTGATCAGATGTTAAACTTCGGCGCAGTTTCTTTAGAAAATACCTCTTCTCTTGATTTGTAGAACAATGAATCCACGGGCAACTAGTGTCACATTCTTCCAGGATCAAAGGCCGTGATGCCTAACCAACTTTTCGGCAATATCAAAGCTTTCGTCTTGTCTATATAAAGGTTAATTAGTATACATGTGGTCAATCTCCCAAAATGGACCACTCAGAGTACGTCGAAATTGAGCCGTTTTTAAAACGTGGGACTTGTCCCGAAAACAGAGAAAAGTAAGTAAAATAAAAGGAACTTTCGACGCGAGTGTGCAGCATTTGTAATTGAAGAAGACGCGTTGTTTTACAACTCCGGAAAGAAATGGTCGCGACTTACAGTCATAAAGAAGGGAAAACACGAAAGAGATAATAGATAATAGAAGTACTCATTTTCAGCATCATGGTGGTCACCTCGGAGTTCTAAAAAAGTGAGTAAATTAGTTTGCCTCCAGATCAACATCAAAATTTCAAAACTTTTAAAACAGATAGCAATTGATAATTGGATAATAGATATTGAAAATGATAAACCAGTGTTGTTTGAATATAAAGTCTAATGTGTATGAAACAAAGTACAGCTTAATTTATTATATTTTATTTTAAATTTCAATAGCTTGACTAACGCTTTTGATAGTTTTCTACATATTTTATTGACTAAAAGAGTGCGGCTGTAGATATAAAGTTCCTTAAACACACAGACTCACTTTAAACTTTCTTTCTATTACAGTTACTAAAGAAAGCCTTTTTCTAAATTTCGAAAAAAAAACTGACATAAATCTGGAGGCGTACAGCTTTAACTACCAAAGTTGACATTTATGGAAATCTTTTTTATTTATGATCATTTGTATTTATTCAACAGTTTTAAATTAATTATAATTAGTTATGAATGTATAAATGCGAATCTCGTAAGAATGGGTTTCTTACCACTACCAGACCTCTATCTTCCGTAATAAAACTGCTAACTTACTCACATAAAGAACCATATTGTCGAGGTCCATCGGACCACCAGGGCTATTGTCGTGGTGGATTGTCCGTTGTCCGTCCGTCAAACCGTCAGTCCGTCGGTAAACTTTTTCTTGTTTACGCGATAAAGTCCACAGTTTTTTTGCAATCTTAACCAAACTACGTCAGAATTTATATAATTACAAGATCTCGGATGAGTTTGATAACAGATCAGATCGGACCAGCATAATTAGAACAATGGCCCCTTAAAAAGCAAAAATACTTAATTTGCCTTGTTTACGCGATAAAGTCTTTAGTTCTTCACCGATCTTGCCCACACTTGGACGGAATGTGCACAACCACAATGCTTCGGACAAGTTCGATGGACCAGATCGGACTTGGAACACAAATGTTATGGCCTCTTATTAAGCAACAAAAAAGCTTTATTTTGCAAAGATTTCTTGATGTATTGTTTATTTCTTTACCGAACTAACCAAACTTGGTCAGAATGTGTATGACCAATAAGATCTTAGATGAGATTGATAATGGTCTTGATCAGACCAATACCACAAGAGTTGTGGCCCTTCACATAGCAAAATAGTGCATTATTTTGCGCTATTTATGCAATTGAATCTGTAACTCTTAACCTATCTTTATAAAATTTGGATATAATGTGTATTACCATAAGTCATTGGCCATATTCAAAAATGGGCCAGTGGGGTCAAAATCTAGGTCAAATAAAAGTAAAAATCTTATGAAGACTCTAGAGGCCACAATTTTGGCCTGATCCTCATAAATCTTGGAGAGAACGTTTGTCTAAATTAAATCTCAGCCATGTCTGAAACCGGGTCAGGAGGGGTTAAAAACTAGGTAACTAACAATTTTGGGCTGATCCTCATCAAGCTTGTTTTCATTTTTTTGATGCTGCCCTTATTTGTGTGTCAAATCATTAGAGCGATTCAGGTCCTCATATGCCAACTGTCATTAAATCAAATTCAAATCAACAATTCAGTAAATTGTCCAGTATATTTAAAGGCTCATAATATCTTGTTTTAAAAATGGCTGCCACATTTTTTGTTATGAACATAAAATATATTCTTTTCTTGTTAAATCTTATTTTCGAGAAATGTTCTGTCATATATTTGTCATAGGTTTGAATATTTGATTCACATTGAAGAAAGTATTTCTGAATCCATTACTTTGATTACCTCCCTTCATGGTTCTAACTGTATAAGTGCATGGGTAATATTAAAAGTTAAAGTGCATGTTTTTTTATTGCGTCAGTATATTTCATTTTATCCAGTGATATTCTGCATGTGTCTACGGGAAATAAGATAATGCACATGACTACTGGGTATAAGATTATCACATCGCGGGTCAGCACGTCCATCCATCTGCAGCAAATTATTAGGTTTTTGGTTAGGTTAACGTTCTTCTTTTCCAAATAAATAAAACTTGCGCGCACACAAGAACCCATAATTGTATGCACATAATTATGAGAATGAGATTTGAATTCATAAGAATGCGTAGTGTTTGATCAACAAAGTTTGTTTTTACTTCTTTCAGATGGGAGAAAATTGCCGAAATGTTTTACTTGAAAGGCTGCTATGAGGAAGTTAAGACATTTATCAAAAGCTATGACTAGTGTCAACGGAAAGCTGACTTGAAAAAGGCAAAGAAACCGCTGCGGTCGATACCAGTTCCTTCGGAGGCCTTTAAACAAGTGGGCATGGATATCATTGGTCCACGCCAACTGGTAAGTAAATAAATGTCTTAAAATTCAACGTGTCATTACCCTAAAAATATCTTGTCGACAATTTGTATGCACAACTCGGCTCCGTACTGATTAAATATGTAAAGTTTCGTCAAAACTGGGCTATATGTTTAAATAGAGTAGAAATCAAGGTAATGCAGACGGACAGACGAAGAAGCCAAATACATGTGACTTCTGTTCTGTTTAACGAAATTTAAGGCGTGGGATATTTGAAAAAGTAGTGGCAACAGTAGTGCGTTTTCAAAATAACGGTTTTATCACTGTCTCAAACTGTAGTGCAGTCATTCAAGGTATTTTTCGTTAACAGTTCATATGTTTTCGAGCATAGAAACCAATCAGAATTTGCCAGTCGGAATCATTGTTTGGATACATATACTGATTACATTCTGGCACTACTGCTCGCACAGAAGATCTGAAACTGGTGCCAGTTTAAGCATAATTTTATGTTTCGAAACAACTATAAGTCGCTGGGAGACAAAAACATCGACAGTATAGTTTTGATATATATAGGGTGTGCATAGTTTTGATAATGATGCTTATTCAAATCCATTTGAATTACAACTAAATGCTATGTGATCCGATCCTACTCCTTGTTGAATTGGCTTCATAACATGTAAGTACTCTTGCATTTTGTGTAGCTCTTCCATTATGAAAACCACTCATTTTCTTAAATTAAGCAGAAGAATGTTTAATACATCAAGAAACAATCAAAGTTGTCCCAAGTGCACCCATTATGTATATTAAAGTGTACAGGTTTGTTAATATTTACATGATATATCAATGTCATTTCCTTTTTATACACTCATTTTGGAAAATGGGACGTATTATGTGATGGCGCGTGCGTTTGTCCGTCCGTCCGTCATATTCAATGTCCGGAGCATTACTTCAAACCATTCAAGGTAATGATTTCAAACTTGGCATATAGGTAGGTGGCGATGAGACGATATAAAGATTACGTGAATTGGGTCCGTAGGTCAATGTCACAAATTGCGCTCAAAGGTAAAAAATCTGTCCGTCATATTTCGTGTCCGGAGCATAACCATTAAGGGTATTGGCTTTAAACTTGGGATATAGGTAAGAGGCGATGGAACGATGTACAGAGCACATGAACTGGTGGATATGTCAAAGGTCAAGGTCACCAAATGAATTCAAATGTCAAATCTGTCTGTCATAATTTGTGTCCGAGCACAACTCATAAACTATTCAAGGACTTTAAACTTAGAATATATGTAGGTGGTGATGAGACGATGTGTAGAGTGCAAAAATCCACAATACCCCATTTCCCTCCATTTCCCTCATTAACCCCCAATACCCCTCTCTATTAATTAATTATGCCTTAGCATTCCGTCATCGCATGCATGTATGTGTGCATGCATGGCTAAATGGCTGACTGACTGGCTGGCTGATTGTATGTATGTTTGCATTTATGGTTGTATGGATTATGGTTGATTGTATTGCCGTGTGTAGATCAATGTGATGTTGACTGTGGATAGGAAATCTAGCGCATCTTAGCAAGAACGAATCTTGCACAAAATACTGAAATAAATGTTGTTGGTAAAAGTTGGTGTTAAGTTGAAAACTTTTTTCTAATCTGCTTTTCAGGTATCAAGTTCATTGTGGTTATTACAGACTTTTTCACGAATTGGGTAGAAGCAGAAGCAATTCCGGACAAATCAGCTGAACAGGTTATGAGCGTCTTCACAAAATGTATGGCTACTCATGGATGCCCGACGGTTCTGATAACTGACCAAAGAAGGGCATTTTGCCAACAACTTGGGATAGATCACCGACTAGCATCGGCGTATCATCCACAGACTGAGGGTCACACGGAACGTTTTAACAGAACTTTATGTAGCATGCTTATCCAATACGTCAACCCAGCCCATAATGACTGGGATGTGAATTTACCCTATGCATTATTTGCGTACAGAACGTCAAACATGCGTCCACAAAGCAAACAGCCTTTTATCATGTGAACGGTTGACAAGCTCGGTTGCCCATTGAATTAAACATTCCACAAACGGAAGGCGGTGAAAGTCAGGATTATGAAACATTACTCAGGCAAAGATGTGAATCTTTCATAGAGTTAGCATGCAGAAGAGAATAGGTATCATTCAAACATAAAAACGGCTCAGTGAAAACAGAAATAGTATCATGATTCTTCCATATCGGTAGACACGTTTTGTGTCGGCAACCAGGTTCTAGTGCATAACACTCGAAAGACAACTCGAAAAGGAGGGAAGCTTGAAATAAAGTGGAAAGGACCGTATCGTGTAACAAAAGTAAGTGGGAAAGGAACAGATTTCTTAGAAGGGCTTAAGACATCTGTAAGTGGAAGCAGGCTTACGATTTACAGGACAAGCGAGGATGAAGATGATAGAAGTGTAGCAGAAGGAGATTCTCAGAAAGTGTTTGCGACGGAAACGAAGCATGATGTATGTAAAGTGTGAAGAGCAAAATGTTAATACAGAAAGTAAGGACGAGCGTCAACTCCCTCTTAAAAAGAGAAAGGTTTCTGATGTCGGTGATGTAACTGTTATTAAAGAAAGTGCTAATGAATCGTTCCAATATAAGCCTGTGGATGAGGATTGGCAAGAACATTTCATGCGAAGCTAAAGAATTCATACAAAACTGGCCTAGGACAGGTACATATCACGCAACGCAAAACCAACACGTACCGTTTCCATGCGTGGAGATGGTTATTGTCTGTTTATAACATTCAGCTACATCATGTTTGGTGTGTAAACAATGCATAGATTTAAAATTACGACATGTCCTTGTTGAGTTCATAAAAGAAAATGAGAATTTAATGAGAAGTGTTATGCGTTATCCAGTGGATCGTTAACTCGACCAGTCAATGATAGCGACTGATCATACATGGGGAGCTGAAGTTGAGATTTTCGCATTTGCAACAATAACTTGAACCATGGTTTATGTGTTTTCGAGATATGGAGATAGCTGGAAGTAGTTATTATAAACCATTGTCTGATGAGGGTGTCAACTCCAGGGCAGTTTTCATCAAGAACACAGGCGATCATTTCGTCCAGTTCTAGATGTGGAGGGCGAGGAGTTTTCAAGACTCGAATTCGGATCATCATTCCAGCAAAGTACAACAGGTTCATAATCGACGACATCTTGGATGGAGCTTTGGTCAATAGCCATAGGGACGAAGAATAGTTGAGGGAAAGAGACAAAAGTGTAACGAGTGTCTATGTCAAAGAATTCACAAACGAGAGATGTAGACGCGAGCATTTTAATCTTGTTTGTGACTGGAGTGACGTACACGATTTTCTGAACTAAGAACAATACAGTACTGATTTAAAGTATGGGATATATAAAAATAAAACCTTGGATTAGAAACAGTGTTGGAAGTTCGACATAATATTATCACTATTTCATGGCGAAGTTTAAACATATATGAAGGTGATGCTTTTATTTTTTTCTCTTTTTCGTTGATAAAACTTTCAAAAGGTGTTTCGTACAAAAAGCTGTCAATAAAAGAAATGATTGTTATACCTTTTGCAATCAAACACGCATTTCCTTGTTAAAATAAAGTTTTATTATGCTCCCCAAAGGAGCGCATATAGTTGCCGCTTTGTCTGTTCGTTCGTCTGTCTATTCGTCCGTCCTTCGCACCTTTGCCCGGAGAATAACTCCTGGGATTTCAATGAAACTTGAAACACAGATAGATATTAATGAGAAGAACTACAGAGCGTAAAACTCGCATATTAGTGTTGGCAGTGCCGTCTGTTCGTCGGTCTGTCTGTCTACTTTTAGCTTGTGCGGGTTTCATCTCTAAAACATTGTATAGCATATCCGTTAAAGGGGTATAACTTTCCCCGTACATACTGCAAGGTGTCATGGGAAAACACGGGTATATAATTTCCCTAGATGACCAAGATTTCTGTAAAGTGGTTGGACTCTGTGACGAAACTGATCAAGATTGTAAGGCAAAAAAATCCGAACAGATGCTAGGACGGACGTTCTGGTGGAAGTGATGTTGTGGGGTGCTGTTTTTATATGTTATAAAACATCTTTTTTTCATAAAACAAAACAAAACCTATTTTCTATAACCCTAATGCCACAAACCTTGAGATCCAACCCTAATGACACTAAAAAAGAATGAAAAAAAGGTGAAAAACAAGTAAAAGAAAAATGTGAAAAAAATGGAATCAAACCCACAATGCCATTCTGTACGCATTTTCGCACTTGTGGGGTGCACATTGCACCCCACAATTACCACAAAAAAAACCCACAATGCCATTCTGTACTGGCAAAGCAACCCACAATTGCCGCTCCAGACGTACGGACGGACAGACGGACGGAAGGGAATAAACAAATATGGAAGTCTTCTTCACTACAGTGGGGGCATACTTTATTTTCTTTTTGTTTATAAGTTAGGAGTTCAAGCCCTTCTGTCAACAATCTTTCAGTCATATACAGGCGAGCAGTTTGCCTAACCATCGTTCCTGGGTTTCTTACCGGTACCAAACCCCTATCCTCCGTTAGAAATTGCCAACATTATTACATTTAAGAGCCATATGGTCGAGGTCCCCGCGGGGCTCGAACCAACTATAATTTATTATTTAAAGTTATAACTGTGAAACACGAAAATAAGGCCAGGCGTATCCGGGGATCGAACCCTGATCATTTCATTACCTGTCCACTATGCTCACCTCTGCACCACCGCAACTTGACTTCATTTTCGTGTCAATTTTACTTCATAAGCGTATGTGCAGGCGCTTTTTGTCCGCAACGCCTTTTATCCACAACGAAAATAGAAAAACGTCGACTTTTGTCCGCATGACGACTTTTATCCGCTGAAAATTTGGAAAAATGACGCCTTTTGTCCGCAGAAATTTAAGAAAAACGACGCCTTTTGTCTGCATAACGCCTTTTGTCCGCAGTAAATTTTGAAAAACGTCGACTTTTGTCCGCATGACGCCTTTTATCCGCAGAAAATTTAGAAAAATGATGCCTTTTGTCCGCAGAAAGTTGAGAAAAAAGAAGCCTTTTGTCCGCATGACGCCTTCTATCCGATTGTTGTAGTACAGTTCACGTTTAAAAATGTTTAGGTTACATTGAGGCAGGGTAGACCGCATAAAGCGAAACACGGGGTAAGTAGGAACAAGGACAGTAACTGATATAAAGTAATATTCCTATTTAATCCATTTGACGAAGAATAGATACATGTAGGCACCATCATTATAAGTGATCAACAAAAGTGGAATGGTGGCAGATAAAGAGTGCTAACGATATTTATTAAGAAGAAATAGTTTTCGTTTCGTCAATAATGTTTTCACCGTTTTAGCTGTACAAGCGTTTAGTATCAATTATATGGAATACAGTTATCTTTAATTTTAATATACACGAATTAAATCTGCATATCTGCAAGATAATATATATTTGTTTAATCTAATGTCACAGATAATTTGTAATCGAGGCAAGTTAGAACAAAGTGGTGGAGGCATGTTGTAACAGTATTTCAACTCAGTAAATATACTCCATTTATTTTTTTCATATTCATGTAATACACTTAAACAGTTGTAGATGTATTTCAATCGTAGGCACGTTATATACATGTATATGCATGTTCTAAACGCATGGTGACACAACTTTCCAGTTCAAGCGACCGAAAAAGTGAATGCGTTTTATTTAAAACATTTTGAAGGACAGATGGAAGATGGAAGATGTTCATATAAAGGCATATTTCAAAAGAGATCTTGCTTTTATTTTAGCAACTCTACGGATTTTATTGGTGGTTGTAAATGTAAAATTGAAAATATAAGCAGTTAGAAGTTAGTTTGATATTCGTTTCTGTATCTTTTGATATTCAAAGAAGAAACTCTTCAAATTTGAGGTTAGGGTTAGGGCTAGAATTAGGGTAAGTGTTAGTGTTAGATTCATGATGAATATCGAGTATCAAAGACGAATATCAAACAATTTCACTCTACCGAAAAACAACACCACTATATTATCTTCAGATGGTCAGTTTCTGGATGACCATGGGATTTATTTACAAAATAAACGGAATATAAGTATATGAACAAGGTATAGTTATGTTGTTTTAACTTGGATATGTCAATTAAAAATATAAACACTATTCCCCTGAAAAACGTTAGTGTCTCCATAGTAATTAGTTCCCTTTAATAATTTCCAGACTTTTAAGTTCATTGTTTCGTTTGCACTTAATCGTATAATATTACTGATTGACTTGATATGGACGTAAATTGACTGCTTTGTGGTCCTAATTTTCATTTTAAATGCCCTATGTATGCTTTATTTAAACAAAATCAAATTTCCATTCAGTGTTTGTTTAATTCTTTGAAGAAACAGAGAATGCTAGATGCACACTTGTTTTTAAATATTTTAGAATAATCGAGAGCTCTGTCCTTCCGACAGCTTTTTTACATTTAACTCGGATTCGTTTTATCTATGTATAACAGATAATTTGGTTATTTTTGCAATTCTTTGTTTCCATGGTAAGATCACGGGGGTTGACATTTGTACAAAGTTTCGTGAAGTTACCTTGATCGGTTTTGGAGTTATGACCCGGAAGCTGCAAATCTTATAACTGTGGCTTTTTGTTTCCATGGTAACAGAAAAAGAAGAAAGCTCCCTCAAGTTACTTTGAATGATTTTGTAGTTGCGCTCCGAAATTGAAAATTTTTAATTATGCCTCCCCCCAAAAAAAAATTAAAAAAGTTTTGTGTGGCATATAGTAATTGCAGCGTCCGTCCGTCATTCCGTCCGGTATTTCGTGTCCGGCCTGTAGCTTTGTCATGCATAGATGGATTGTGTTAATACTTGCTACAGATGATCAACATAGCATGACGACTTGTCGCAAGTAAGACTCACAACCGTTCCTCAAAAGTCTAGGTCACTTGGAGTCTGGGTGAGATTTCGTGTCTGGCCTGTAACTTTGTCGCGCAGAAATGGATTTTATAAATACTTACTACAAATGATCAACATAAAATGACGCGCATTACAACGAGACTCACACTTTAAAGGTCAAGGTCACAATTTAACTTTGTTTGACAACACTTTGAGTCTGTTTGAGATTCCGTGCCTAGACTGTAACTTTGTCACCTATGGATAAATTTAAAAAAAAACAAACACTTTGCTCAGTTGATCAACATGGCGTAATTAAGTGTCGCATGTAAGATCCAGAACCTTTCCTCAAAGGTCAAGGCCACACTTTCAATTTGTTTGATTTTGCGTGTCTGGTCTGTAACTTTGTCTTTAACTTGGCTCAATTGATCAAGATGACATGGCGACGTGTCTCATGTAAGACCTAGACCCGTACCTCAAAGGTCAAGGTCACTCTTTGAGTTTATATGACACCCTCCTGTAACTTTATCATACATGGATGGATTTCAAAAACACTTGGCTCAATTTGTAAATTGATCAACATGACATGACGACGTGTCACGTTAAGACCCAGAACCTTACCTCAAAGTCACACTTTCAGTTTGTTTGCTATTTCATGTCTGGTCTGTAACTTTGCCTTACATAAAGGGATTTTAAAATAGCTTCACACAAGTGATCAGCACGTCATGATGATGTGTCACCTGTATTTACCTGTAAAAATACATAGACCTTTACATCAGATGTCAAGGTTACAAAACGGTCAAGGTCGCGCTTTAATGTAAAAAAAACAACATGAATTTGCGTGTCTAGACTGAAATGTCAGTCCATTACTCTTGATATTCATGGATACATCGCTACCTATTATAACATATATTGGGGGGGGGGGGGGGGGGGGGGGGGGCTGCGACACTTTCTTGTTTTTACTACTATGTGTTTTCATGGTAACAGAAAAAATTGTTGAAAATGAAAACTCCTTAATAGCAAAAGGCACTACTACAACTCATGGTTGACATGTATACTAAGTTTCGTGATGTTATCTTTAACGGTTTTAGAATTGTGCTTCGGAAACGGCGAATTTGTCATTTTGGCTATTTGTTTCATGGTAACAGAAAAAAAATGTTGACAATAAAACTCCGTCATAGCAAAACGCACTACTCGGCCTGCAGGTTGACATGTGTACAAAGTTGCGTGAAGTTACCTTGGAAAGCTTTGAAGTTGTACTCCGGAAACATAACATTTTGTAATTTTGGCTATTTGTTTACATATCAACAGAAAAAATATTGAAAATTAACTCCCTCATAGCAATTGCATCCTAAGTAAAATTCTTAAATGTTTCGTCATTCGTTTTCTAATTAAGGCTCTTGTTTGTGGAACTCTATTCCATCATATATAGAAAATGCAAATTATATTAATTAATTTATATTAATATGTTGGGGGCATTAAGGAAGATTGATTTCAAATGAGTTCTCTTGTTAATAAATATTCTTTATATTATTATTATTGTTGTTGTTTTTATTACTTAAGGCACTTCTTGACCTACTGGTTGACATGTGTACAACGTTTAGTGAAGTTACCTTGAGAAAATTTGGAGTTGTACTCCGGAAATGCTTTCGGACGCACAGACACACGGACGCACGTACGGAGATGCACATTTTAATATCCCCAACAATAATGCGTTAAGATCAAAGGAGATTACGTTGTTTGAAATATGCATGACCGCTAAAAACGAATAATTAAATTAAGAAAGATGTAGCTCGAAGCACATTTTCATATATTAACAATGTTTTTGTCAACCATACCAGCATAAATTAAAGTTAATACATCTTTGGCTGATATTTACCCATGATCTTCGACGCTTGCTTAAGACAAACGACGTTTTTAATATGATCAAAACTACGAGAATCTAAAAATGTAATCCCACCGCTTATGTCGTCTGACAATCAATCAAGGGATCGAGAGTTCGAATTTCCGCCCGGCAATAGTTTCCGCGAGGATTGATATACAGCATTGAGTCTCAGTATCGTTTGTCTCTCGCCGCTAATTTTAGTGAGAATGTTATCAGACACTTGCAGAGATGGGTATTTTCGAGTAATGATCGTCTGTTAGCCATGAATGACATACAATTGCGCTTTATATTCAAACAAACAAGCTTAAGTGCACTGATGGCGATGCACTTTAAAAATATTTATAAAAACAGTTATTTTTTACAAGTCAAACGGAAGGATATGAACATTATCTCCAAAAACATTTGCTAAGTTCAATGATGCGCTGAAATTTTATTTCGTAATATTAATTATTTTTGTTTAACTTTAGACATATTTGCGATTTACTGTGGAGGAAACCGGGACAAGTCGGAATGAAAATTGCTTTTGTCACAATGTATACATATTTGTTTTACATACATTCACGTATTATACGCACATCATAAATATCTGGCTTCTCTTGTCATTTAAGTTTAACGATTTTTTTCCTAATATAATTGGTTGTTTCACAAAATGACACAAATGGCAAACGTAAATGTTCCAATTTGCCCAATCATTTGGGGATAGTTTGAACATCGCTTGTTTTATAGTAAATTATAACCCGAATTAAATTAAAAAAAAAGATCTGAGACTATTAAACAGCATATTATTCATTAAACAGATTTTACACAAAACATTTTAAGATTGATATCAGTGTGTTACATTCTAAAATATACCTGAAGTAAATTTTATTTTAACTACGAAAATGTTAGACACTTTACAGCAGATAAATAGGGTTCATTCGTGTTAGCTCCTTAGCTCCCACGTGACTGGAAATGCTTTTATATAGCTAGGAATAATTGTTCTAATAATGCTTTTGTTTTTTTACAAATATCCGAACTATAACGGTATGTAGCTATTGTCACAGTGTTAGTTTGGGACAAATATCGAATAATACATGTTGATGTAAGAGTCCACACAATATGATAAAAAACTTTCTCTTATGTAAATTAAATGAGAATTCTCATTAGAGAGATTTTTTGAGAGCTGAATTATAATTCAAACATTTATTATTCGATTTGGCAAGTTATAAAACTCGTCTGAGATATTATGGTTGTATAACTACTGTAATTGTTTGGTTAAGGTCAAGTGAAAAAAATGGGAGTGTAAGGGTGCACATAATGTCAGATAATACTTTGAACACTAATATAATATTAATACAAGGCCAATAGACCGTTCGGTCAGTTCAAGAATTGTCCGAGATCAGCGCCAGTAATGTAAATATCCAGTGAAAAATACGGTTGCTAGAGCTGCAGATAAGGTCAGATAGGGCAATATATGACAATTCAAGGACCGTAAATCATACATTAATGATTTAATTTTGCCAATTCAAGACTGTGTATGAGATATAATCATTATCAAATAAATATTGTGCAGCTTTGGTGAAGATCAGTTGAAAACTACGGTTGATAGAGTATACATTCTAATGTAGTTATTGACAATTCAATGGCCATAACTCAGAAAAATATTATATTATATGATTTCTCCTTTTAAAAATGAAAGCACGTTACTTGTCGTCTCGGTCACGTCTCTGTGGTTCATCAGACATAAAAATATAATTTGGTGTTCTGAAATCGGAAAGATTTTAAGACAAAAAATAGTGTGTTTAATGCTATATTCTAACTATGGATTTTTTCGATAATGGAAGCAATAATCGGCCTACTAATTGACATATCCAAGTTAAAACAACATTACTATACCTTTTTCATATACTTATAATCCTTTTATTTTGTAAATAAATCCCATGGTCATCCAGGAACTGACGATCTGAAGATAATATAGTGTTTGTTTTCAGTAGATTTAAGTAAGTTTGATATTCGTCTTTGATATTCGATTTTCATCACGAATCTAACGCTAAAACTTACTCTAATTCTAGCCCTAACCCTAACCTCCAATTTGAAGAGTTTTTCCTTTAAATATCAAAAGATAGAAAAACGAATATCAAACTAACTTCTAACTGCTTGTATCTTCAATTTTACATTTACAACTACCAATAAAAGCCGTAAAATTGCTTTAATAAAAGCACGATCTCTTTTGAAATATGCCTCTATATGATCATCTTCCATTTTCCATCTGTTCTTCAGAATGTTTTAAATAAAATGTATTCACTATTAGTCGCTTGAACTGGATAGTTGTGTCACCATGGACTAGATTTCTGTAGATCACGTGCGCTTAGAACATGCCTATACGTGTATATAACGTGCTCACGATTGAAATACATCTTCAAATGTTTAAGTTTATTACATGAATATGAAAAAAATGTAGTATATTTACTAAGTTGAAATACCGACCACAAATTATCTGTGACATTAGATTGAACAAAATATATATTATCTTGCAGATATGCAGATTTAATTCGTGTATACTAAAATTAAAGATAACTGTATTCCATATAATTGATACTAAACCATTGTACACCTGAAACGGTGAAAACACAATTGAAGAAAGAAATTTTTTTTTTACTGAATAAATATCGTTAGCACTCTTCATCTGCCACCATTCCAAATTTGTTGATCATTAATAATGATGGTGCCTATCTATTCTTCATCAAATGGATTAAAAAGGAATATTACTTTATATCAGTTACTGTCGTTGTTCTACTTATCTTGTGTTTCACTTTACGCGGTCTAACCTGTCTCAATGTAACCTAAACATTTTTAAAAGTGAACTGTACTACAACAATTGGACAAAAGGCGTCATGCGGACAAAAGGCGTCATTTTTCTAAACTTTCCGCGGATAAAAGGCGTCATGCGGACAAAAGTCGACGTTTTTCTAAATTTTCTGCGGATAAAACAGAATGTGTCATTTTTCAATTTTTTTTTTGCAGACGAAAGGCGTCATGCGGACAAAAGGCGTCATTTTACCAAATTTTCTGTGGATAAAATGTGTTGCAGACAAAAAGCGTCAAGTGGACAAAAAGCGTCTGCACAAGGGTACACATCAACCGATAACCACACTGTGCCTATAAACGCAACTTTAACTCCAGTGGAATTGTAGATTGTACTAAAATATATCGATTTTTAAAGATGTACATGATCTTTTTTTAAACAAAATTCACTGAAATGTAGAGACGAAGGTTCTATTCAGACATAAATCCATGAAGGTCAATTTTCTGTAGTATAGAGACGCTATCTATTATCTATGAGCGCTCACTTTTTACTCACTTTTTTTTTGTAGTTAAATTACTTGTTCATGTTTATTGACCATGCTTCTCAAAAGAAACTACAGTAGTTACAATGAAAATAATTGTGATTAATTAGCTTGCAGCATCGCAAAAATGTTGAATGGTGACTTTGGAAGTATAGTCACTACCCTCCTAAAATGAACCAAATTCAGTAAAAATTAATCTCCCTGACAGTCAGCATGTAAGTAGTAGTAATTTTCTTCAAAATGAATACAGAACCGCTGTGCTATTACGGTATACAAGTATAACTACTTTCAAAACTTTATCTGCGGTGTCACAAAGTCTTGCTAGAAGTATTATTATGATACCCACAGCTGGTCATATTGCTTTTTCATAAAAATAAGTTCAACGTTATAGACAGTACATGTATAAAAGCAAAATCAGATAAAAGTATGCATTTAATTGTGTATTTATAAATTCATGTTAAGCATATTTATGGAAGATAGCAAAACATGTATGTTAACGCACACTACGATGCAAAAGAAACCGTAAATACAGAGTAGGTAAATACAATGCATGTACTGCTCAATCACCAACAGTTTTGTTTTGTACTTTGTTATAAATGACACGTTACCTGGCAGGACGTTGCTGTATTATCAGCAAATAAACATATATTGCAAGTGTGGTTATTTTAATTCATGTTGGGGGAGTCATAATATTATGACCGGGGAGTCATTAAACTATATAAAATATTGACCGGGGAGTCATTTTTTTCGGTAAAATAACTACCTGGGGGTTATTTTTCTATGGGGGTCAAAATGCTGCATACGGGGTCATTTTACTTCATGTAGGGGAGTCATAGTATTATGGCCGGGGAGTCATTATTCTATATAAAATACTGACCGGGGAGTTTTTTTCAATGACATAACGACCGGGGGTCATTTTTCTATGGGGATCAAAATACTTCGTTACACCGGCCACAAATTAGAAATGCGGAAGAATGTGGCAAAACACTGAAACAAGTCTGGTAAAATAGAATCGGAAGACAGTCCACTCGGATCCCTGTACATCACTATACAAATTACCCCGAACAGAACACATAGATTAACAATAGACAGACATATATATATATATATATATATATATATATATATAGACATATTCAAGTCTTTTTTGATCGTCAGTTGGTGTTCTATCATTTTTTGTTATATCATTTTATGTTTGATTATTTTGTTGTATTATAATTTTTAAAAAAAAATCAACTTTCATATGTGTTCACTTATACGCTATTATTTTCTTTCCATTTATACATTATCTCTCTCAATATTATTCACAAATAATTATCTCCATATATATATATCATGCATTGTGAATGAGCATCTGAAAAGATACCAAAAATCGTAAATTCCGTTGTTGTGAATTTAATTATATCCCTTTATGAAATTAAATATATATGAATTCACTGTATCTATATGATCCAACTGGTTTAAATATGTCCTTTATATAGCATGTGAGTAGTCATGAATCCTTAACTGAATCCTACTCATAAAAAGTAATCAGTTCATGTATGTAAATTTGTCTACCCTGCCCATGCAGATGTGTTGCATGTAATTCCAAAGTATATAGGTCATGGTCGGCACCAAATTTATTGATTTGGCAGAGGCCTTGATATTGTATCTATGGTTTGCATTGTAGCTAGGCGCACTCGCCGTAATCTGGTCTGTACATTTATCAATTATCAATTATTATTTAAATATTATCTCAAATTGAGCCAAACAATGGTTAGTGCATTCTTATCCTGAGAAGATTGAGGCAATGTTTTTCGACCGATTTTAGAGTATTCTTTTATAGTCTGGGACGGGTGCGCTGTCAAATTATCAAATTCTATCGAAAAAAACAAAACAAAATGAGGCAGCGCGTATCGCAACAGGGCTTACAAGATCGGTATCAAATGAAAAAATACATAAAGAATGTGGTTAGGAACCTTTAAGCAAAGAAGAGAAACTCAAAAACAATGTTTCATGTATAAAGTTCATAATAATCTTGTTCCAACGTATGTCGAAGATTTGTTTCCAACACTAGTAGGTGAAATATCAAATTACCCACTTAGAAATAGTAAAAATATTCTTATTCCCAATTGTAGAACAGCTGTTATGGAACATTCATGTATTCCATCAGGTGTCTTTTTATGGAATCAACTAGATGACAGTGTAAGATCATCTTTTTCAAATTTTAAACATAACACGCGTAAATGGAAACACACATATTCCTTTATATTTTATGCATGGCAAACGATTTATGTCTGTACATCATGCTAGATTGCGAAATGATTGCAGCAATCTAAAGTATGTTCTTTATTTTAATCACTTTAGATTAAATCCATTTTGTAACTGTAGTGACACAGCTGAAGATGCTGATAATTTCTTTTTAAATGCCCTATTTGCAACAATGAACGTATTATCTTGTTCCATTCTACTAGATTTTGATTTGATTTAGTTTTAATATGTACTAAGGATTTGCCTTTAGTTTAAACAATATTTATTCGTTTTCAACATATTACATATAAATATATTCAAATATACAGTGATACATAACAATAGAATTGAGAAGAAAGCTATTTCTAGCTTATACAAAGTCTCTCTTCTGAATATCTTGCAAGGACTATACAATGGTGTTACAAATGCAATGAAAACAAATTAATTACTAGACAAACGGATTATAAGCAGCGCTTGAGATGAAAATAATAAATATGTGCAAGTATCTTGATCGTTGAAAATACAGATGTAGCTGATTTGGTATGTATATAGGCTGTGGCGTATGCGACGCTTCAACTACTGAGAGTTGTGTATACTAGCATTGAACAATAATTGCCGTATATAACTTAAAATATTTTAAAAAAGAAAAAAAAATATGTGAGTAGAAATAAAGTGGAAAAGGTAGATAAAGTAGATAGAGAGAAACAGGAAAAGAGAGGTGTGATCACAGGATATCTTTTGAGGTGTTGTGGGTCACTCTTATGGAATAAAGGATAGTTCAATTCAATGAATAAAACGCTTGGTCTTCAAAATGTATGTTTGGACATGGTGAAATATTTTACGATTGACATCATCAGAAAGAGAGTCGTTGCCGAACAGTAGTGTGTTTAGGTCTAGACGAGTAATAGGACGAAGGACGTCATGGAGTAGAGTTCTTTGGCGTTGATACAAATGTATAAGGGGCATGTGAAGAAAAAGTGATACGTATCCTCAATTTCTGCACAGACACAGGTAGCGCTTTCTACAATGTTTTTGGAAAACAGGTGCTCTTTCAATGAACTGCAGTGCATCCGTAACCGCGCATGCTGAATTGCCGAATCTCTTCTACCATCGTAATAAAATTTTGGAACAGTCTTCTTGTTAGAATTGAGATCGTGCTTGAAAGACAAGACGGAAGCAGCAGACCGGGTGGCAGGGGATAGTTTGTTCCATTCTGATATAGTGGAGTGGAGGAAAGATGCAGAGAAGTGTTGTGCATTGAAGGATACGTTCCTAATGTGGTCAGAATTGCGTAGGCCATAGGTTGCAACATTACCTACTGTCATGGGGATCATATTGAATAAGTAGGAAGGGGTAGAAGGACTGTTGAGCATTTTATAGAAGTGGATCAATTTGTGTTTTCGTCTGCGGGACTTCAAAGGCTCAAAAGCGAATTCTTTGTATACGTTATTAAGTGATACCAGGCTTGTTGCTCCCGTAATGATTCTAGCTGTTTCGATTTGGATTTTTTCGAGGTCTTCTTCTTCAGCTTTCGTTATATTATCCCAAACGACGTCAGAGTATTCGAGTGTAGGTCTAATGAAAGATGTGTAGATACTTTCAAGCGACCGACGATCAAGAGTGAATTTGAGAGAATGCAGATTGTTGACTCGATTCCAAGCTTTTTTGGTGATGTCTTCAATGTGTTTGTGCCATGTGCCATCGTTAGATAGAGTTATTCCAAGGTGTTTGTGATTGTCAGCGTCCTGTATTTGAATAGAGTTCATGAATATGGGCGGGTGCTAAGGTTTGACATGTTTGCGAGAAATAAGTAGAGATTCAGATTTAGCAGGATTAAAAGTTACTAGCCAGGTTGAAGCCCAGTCATTGATCTTTTGTAGGTCAGAATTTAAATGGAGAGCAGCATGTTGAGGATTATCGACAATAACATAAAGGGTTGTGTCGTCAGCAAAGAGGCGAATCGCAGAGCCTATTTCAGAAACAATATCATTGATATAAACAAGAAATAATAATGTACCAAGAATTGAGCCTTGAGGAACACCAGCCGATATTGGAACTGTGTCAGATGTGGACCCGGAAAGGACTACACATTGTGTTCTGCCAGCTAAATAATCCTTGAACCAAAGAAGAAGAGAGGCAGAGATACCACTGCGTTCAAGTTTGAATAAGAGTCCCTTATGCCACACGCGGTCGAAAGCTTTAGATATATCACAAAAGACAGCTCGAACCTCTTTACCATCATCTAGAGCCTTGCAAAAGGTATGGCAAATATATGTAAGCTGATTGACAGTAGAGTCCTTGGGAACGAAGCCAGACTGAAAAGAAGAGATGGAGTTGTTGCCATGGAAGAAGTTAAATACATGTTTGTGGATAATCCTTTCGAGGACTTTACTGATTGCACTGAGTAGGGAGATTGGCCTTTAGTTGCTAACATCGTGAGGGTCTTTCATCTTGTATTTTGCACAGACGTGGGCTAGTTTCCATTGACGGGGTACTTTGGATAGACGTACGGAGTAATTGAAGAGATCACAGAGAGGTCGGGATAGTTCGTTTGAGAGTTCTTTGAGCACTATGTTATTGATGGTATCGGGACCGCTGGCTTTCCCTGATTTAAGAATTTTTAGGGCGTCAGTTACCTCTTTAGGCTGGATGTTAATATTGGTGAGTTTAGGACCTTGATCGCTGATGGGAAGGTTTGGGAGGTCTTTATTTATGTCATCTAGGAGTGTTTGTGTTTGAAAGAATGTGTTGAGTATGTCTGCTTTTTCTGTGTTTGTTTGATATGTGCTGTTGTTGTGATAAAGTGTTGGGATGCTTGTTGTAGAGGAATTGGGATTAATGAAGCCTTTTAGAAGTTTCCAGTAGTCGGACGAGTTGTGTTGTGACAGATGGTGTTTTAGTATTTCGGCCATTTTGGTGGTGTGTACCTGTTTGGCATTGCGTACGAGTGAGCTAGTTTTGTTGCGTATGGTGTTGTATGTATTCCAATGGTTTGGGTTGTTTGTTTTGCGTGCTCTGATATATGCTCGTTTTCGTCTTCGAATATGGGTTCTAATTGTGTTGTGCATCCAAGGTGGGTCGGTGGGTCGTACTGTTACAGTTTTGTTAGGAATACACTCATCACATAAAGAAAGTAAAGCTGCAGTGAGACTAGAACAATATACATCAATATCAGCGTTAAAACAAATTTCCCAATCAAACCCGGATACATTGGTATGCAACATATCAAAATTGGCTTCAGAAAATTTCCAGACTTTTCGCTTGAAGGGTGTGTGTCGGGGTTTAGGGTATCTGATACAACAGAATACTGGACAATGATAGCGAATATTCTGTTCAAGGAAGGGTTCACCTACACCACAAATGGATACCAGATTGGGACAGGATACAAGGAATAGGTCGATAATGGACTGGGAAGATTCGGTGAAATTGGTTGGATCTGAAATTAGTTGGGAAATGCCGAATTGCATGCAGATGTTGTCAATTTTCATTCGAGATGCAGGTTTGCGACAATCGAGATTAAAATCACCAGTAACAACTATGTCTTTAATCTGAGTATCTACAGCTAGGGCTATGGAATCTTGTATACACGAAAGGACAGCAGCATTGGAATTCGGTGGACGGTAGAAAACGCCGAACAGAATAGGTTTATGTTTCACATTCAATTCTAACCATATACATTCAATGTCGTTTAACTCTAAGTCTTGTCTTCGGCGAGCAGTGATCGTATCCTTAACATAAAATAGGACACTGCCATATCTGTCAGTCGGGCGATCCTTACGGAAGGGTGTTTGGTAGTTGGAAAAGGCAAGATCCGATGTAGGTGTATTGTTATTCAACCAGGTTTCCGTGAAAGCCAATACATCAAATGAGCATAAATCAGCATACAGTTGGTGTATCTTTGGGGCAAAGCTTTGAACATTATAATGAATAAATGAGAGATGGCTAGAAATAAGTTCTGAGATGTCAAATGATCCGGAAGACAAAATGGATGACGAGCCGGAACTCAAATCGGACGTACTAGATGAAGCTGGACCAGGATTTTCGTGGACGTCACCGGATAGAATAAGTAAAACTGATAGCCAAATAATCAAATCGAAACTGTTCATCGGTTTGAACCCTTTTTGCTTGAGTTGATAGTGACCAAAAAAGACCCACGTATTGCCTTTCTTTGGGTCGAACTTCAATTTTATAAGCAAATACTAAATAAACTTTATAGCACATGTATTATATGTTTAGGATAACATTGCAGATGTTTCCATTATAAATTTAATATGTATTATGTTTATCATAAATACATCACTTATTATATGTTTGAAACTTTATTCAAGGAACTATATTTGTAATTCCTTGGTTTGCAAAACAAAAACAAACGTAATTAGCATCATAAATGGTAGTGCGACATATTGCACTTATCTAGGAGCCTTTTAAAATATTTTTTTACTTTGCGTCTCCCGAGTTATGGACAGCAGAAAGGCTATCCAAATAATAAAGAAGCTGTCCATTCACGCCTTATTTAATCAAGCTACATAAATGGATGCTGGTCACAAAACACCTTTTGACGTGGATCTTTCGTCGGTTATAAATGTTTCTTGCATAATATAAATGTCACAGTGTGTACCTAAACTGTTAGGAAAGAAACATATGCCAACGGTCTGGTTAGCTCAGTCGGTAGAGCACTTGTCCTGTAAGTGAAAGGTCCCGTGTTCGAGTCTGCAATGGCTGCATATTTTGTTTGCCTTATTACATAAACATAATACATGTCTATACTATAGTTTACACTGTGCAGATAGCAAGTATGTATTTTTACTGGGGTTTCAAAACAATTTCAAAACAGACCTAGAAGACAAAATAACCAATCTCAGTACAGCCACCGTTCTTCTGTTAGTAACCTTAAATTTCTCACAAAATGTTTTTAGAATACCGGAGCGAGGATGATTCGACAACTTCGGCAGTGAGAAGTAAATGGTTATTTGACAACAACACTATGGACAACTCTGCCACAGAAGGAACCATTTGTATAATTCTAAACACCAGATATTAATACTGTATTCGAGCATAAATCGAGTTCTTCCAGTTTAAATGTTAAAATATGACTTAACCAAATGTGTATTTCTGGACAAATGTTGGAAACGTCTAGGACACAGGACTTAACTAAAATTAAAGAAAAGTCTCTGGACATGGCAGTTATTTGAACCTCTATCTTCCATGTACCAAAAAAAAAAAAAGCAACAGCATTGTGCATGGCTGCATACATAAACCAACACATTTACTTAAGTTCCCAAATTTGCAGCTGAGGCATCCAAATATATATGAAATATACACTCTGGACATAGGTTCCCTTCAGTTCTTGTCCAGACACTTCTACAATCTGGTTGTAATACTAAACAAGACAAACAAAATAGACAAAAATATAGACCTTGTATGATTATAAACTGCAGTCCACGGAAAATATACTTTTCCAATGTAAGGCAGTCAGAAAGAGTAAGCATAAGTTAGTAGCATTTTGTCCATGCAGTAGCAAACATTATAAAAAATATACATTTTTAAAAGAGAATAATTTCATTAAAAAATAAAACAGACATTTCTTTTTTCACCATATCTAAGCCATCTTTTTTCATGTTGTTCGCAACTGCTGGGATTCGAACCCAGAATTTCTACAAAAGTGTAGTTGTGTTTGCCAATTACACCACAGAAGCATAGCATGTTGTACTAAGATAATGGACTTAAATATTTACCAAATCAAATTATGTAAATTAATAGAAATTAATATTTAAAATAGCCCAAATTTCTATTAATGAAATGCACTCTTGTAACACAGTACTACATGTTTGTTTTCTAATACTATATACATATAGTATAATATCAAATTTTGTGAAATTAAAAATCAGGTCGACTCCTCTTTTTTTATCGGGGAAAATGCTTCAACAATCCGGAAGCTAGTCTTTAATCGAAAAACATGTATACAAGTATTGATTTCAAGTCAGGTTGAAACATCTAAAACATCAGCTGTGTGTTTTATGGTATTTTTTACATAAATATATGTTCTTTATAAATTGGTAAAATTTGGATATCTCGGTCACAAATAAATGCCCCCTTTTATAAAATGAATCATACCTTGGAAGTTTTTTCATGTTATACGTTAAGTCTATGATGTGTTTAACAGTCAATTCAAGGATTGTGAGTTCCAATTGATGGTACTTACGCGTAAAATTTTATTATGTCAAATATGGGCAATAATTTGCATTTTATTAATGCAAGAGTAATCTTCATTATAGTTTGTTTTATGATTGGGAAGTCTTGCGTTAAGTTTAAATAAAATCAAATACATTGAGTGGTTGATGAAGTATCGACAAGATGGTACAAGTTTGCAAGCAAAACTAACCAGAATTTCTAAGTCAAACAAGGGAAATAATTTGTATTATATTAATCCAAGAGTTATCTAACTGAGTTATCATAGTATGTTTGATGACTGGGAAGTGTTGTGTTAAGTTTCAAGTCAATATATGCAACGGTTATTGAGATTGGGACTTGCACACAAAACTTCAACCAAGGTGGGACGCTGACATCCGGGTGAGCAGAATAACTCTCTTTATTCTTCGAAAGGGCAAGCTAAAAAACAATTTGAAAATTGTTTACAGAAACAAAGACAACTCCGGCAGAATTTACAATGTATTTACCAAAACTCTAATGAAAACAAAGCAAAAGGCCAACTAACAATAAATGTATGTTATAAGTACTGTTCTCTGATTGCAATAATTACATCATGACATGAACAGGGAGGTTACCGACTTTTATTTATATAATTAATATAATTAAAACATTCACATCAATTTATTCAGTCGTAAGAAATAACTTTTAGTCTATTTCTCTTATATATATTTAGTAAAGAAGGCCTCACTCCAAGGGCAAAACCGTGTGACCCAGGGACATGTAATTCACAATTTTTATAAATGACCCATATATGTCCATAATCATGCTCACTATTTATTTCCCAGTGCTTCTCCTATATTAAGTAAAAGATTTTTAAAGTTTACCTTACTATGGCCGTTTTCACAATTTTGATTCACCCGTGTGTACCAAAGCTGCATACAATATATCATTACAATTACGGTTACGGTTTTGAGAAGAACTCAAAATAGTCAATTGTTTACGGACGCATGATGATGGACAAAAGATCCATTGAGAAAAACTCTCAGGTGACATAAAAA
This sequence comes from Panopea generosa, assembly GCA_029582155.1. Lineage (NCBI taxonomy): Eukaryota > Metazoa > Mollusca > Bivalvia > Adapedonta > Hiatellidae > Panopea > Panopea generosa. Next base: position 36,832,087 of record CM055901.1, on the reverse strand, counting down.
GACCGACTGAGATTAAAGTTGAGGGCATAATGGTTGACTGAATGCATTTAAAGGGTACTCTGTGGCCGAGTGGTATAAGGCGTCATCTCAAGATCACTAATTTCTCACCGCTAAGGTCGTAGGTTTGAATACCGCTACAAAAACTGTATGTGAGAAAGTTTCCAGTTACTTGCAGAAGGACAGTAGTTGTACTCAGTCTGAGGTCTTCTTCCACCAGCAAAACTGGATAAGCCATATATAACCTGAAATGTGTTGAAAATGGCGTTAAACCCGATTAAAAAGAAGAATGCATTTAAATCACTGTTCTTATTAATTAAAGTTTTATAACTATTATATCAACTACTATTATATGCCGCCGCACCATGTGTAACAATACAATTGTTTCTTATCATCAAGATTGACCAAGCTATTTTACCATATTTAGCCAGATCATCCTAAAAGAATGTTTGAGTACTGTGTCTCGACTCCGTATTTTAAAGAAAAATGAAGATATCATGAAAAAAAAAAAAAAATATCGTTTTGAAAGGCAATAAAAAGTTTAAGTAGCTGCAATATTTAGCGAGTAGGTAGGAGCACAGCAAACACATGCACCACCTGATTTATTTTGATGCCAGAGTGCAACCCTCCATTACTGAGAGCACTTCCGTGATAAAGATCACGTACCTGTCACATGTGAAGTTGTTGGTTCAAGTCAAGCAATATAAATACAATTTATTAGAGTTAACCAATTTCCCTGAAAGGTTCTACTCAGACTTATGTTACTTTTTGGAATATACAGGAGACCTTACGATACCTTTTTATATTTTTGCTCATTATTGCGCCTAGAATACAGCTTGCATTGTCACTACAAGGCACTGTTCACCCATTATCAACTTCCACATTCACATTTGTTCCCCCATGCTATTAACCCTTGCCCGAGACTGTTATCAAAATTAGGATTCTGGGTAGTGATAATGCCCTGCTTAAATGAATTCTGAGTAGTGATAACAGTTACGCCCTGCTCATCTGAATTATGCAAGAAATGTGAATATATGCCCAATGTAACAGTGATAATAGACAAAATTTAGTATAGATATACTATCTTTAGACTTTTAGTACAATGCCTAATAATGTTGTTGAAATGCCCTTCCCCTGACAGTGCTGTACAATCCTACAGCCAGATGTTCTGAACAATTAGAAAATTGTACAAATCACTGGCCAAGTAGAAATTTGTACAAGTCACCATTAACAAAAGTTTAGTCTCTTTAATAACTTTAATTGGTGCACATACATATGGGGATTAATTACTAACCACCAGTTAATAACTACTCCGGATCAATTATCATTCAATTATCTCCAGGCAGTATTCGATAAGATATCCAAAAATACATAGCTGTTTTGATGGCAGCATAACCAGTATAAGGTGGTTAGCCCCATTACCTCAGTCGATAAATCACAAAACTTCGAAAAAAAAGCATCGATGTTGTGGGTTAGATCCCCAGGGCTGGTCTGAATTAAAAACAATCGTTTCGATGGGTATTTAAATCGAGGATCCCCTTGAACCTAAAAAGATCAACACTCTTCTCGGGTAATCCAATATGGGATGTTTATGTCGGTAAAAGTAGGTAGGCTATTTTCGCGCCAAACACCATGACAACTACAGATATTAAAAAAGTGTTGATGTTTACAAGGACTTGTATAGAAGGATAGGAAACTTGCATCTCCTGACTAAATGTTGATAAAATAGCACACGAAGGATTACTAAATTGGCATGAGCGTTCACAAAATCTCAACTAGTTGCCTTTCCATCTCTATATAATTCCTTGATGTTTATGTCCATCAATTTAGGTTAGAAACTTTCGCAGCACACACTATGACAAATACAGATATTTAAACATATGGTAGATGTTTATGTCTGTAAAACTACAGATATAAAAAAATATTGGTTGCGGTTTATATTCTCTGAACACACTTTGAGTTTGGGTCCGACTGTAGCTTCAATTTCACATGCTGTGGCCCACGGGTGATGGTGGTTTCATCAACCTACCAGTTCATCTACTTTAATTTTGCGTTAAAAACAGGAAGTGGTTTCGTCAAACTTAATTTAGTATAGTGTTATGTGGCACGCTAAAGAAACAGCAAGAACACTGACAATTGTGGATAGGTGATAACCAGTTATGGTTTGTTGAACTAACTTGGGCTATAATTATGTAATTGAAAAGTTTTAATGAGTAATAAAGTATTTAGCATTAGTTTATTTTAATTTAATTAAAACAATTTTAGGCAAAACACTAATCAATATCATATATATCACCAATATTGCAGATGAAACAATCAATCACATGGATACTATTTGTAAATATTGCCAATTGTTCAGGAAATTGAATACCATACGCAATGTAGTGAATGTACAATGGTCACTTACAACAGTCTTGCTGTTAAGCTAGCTTTGACAGTGATGTAGTTAAAGTGCACTGACTGTATTGGAAGTTCAGCAACGATGTAGGGGAGAATTAGTACTTGGATGGATGACTGGTTACTTTAATGGCAACGAGGATAAACTTTCGAACCTGTGCTTGCAAGAATCTATCTTTCTTTGAAATGGGATAGGATATGGCAATGAACTGCTGAAAGCCACAGGCTGTGCTGTTGGGTATAAGCCCTAGAGCTGTAGAGGTAAAGAGGGGAAGAGTGTAATGAGTGTACATATAGGTCACTAACAACAGTCTTTTCTGTTAAGCTAGCTTTAACAGCGACATGGTTAAGCAACGATGTAAAAGGATGTTTGTACTTGGATGGTTGACCGATGTTACTTTAGCGATATTCATAATTGTCGGAAGTGATCGAATTCAGGTCATGATCGAAAATACGTTACGGAACCATACAATTGTAAACATCAAATAATTGTTCATTTATTTTCTACTCTCGCAAGATGGACATGATTATTTTGAGAGCTATTTCTAGGACAAAAATGATACGATACTACGCAACAATTATCTATACAACTATATTTACCTTTGTTAACACAAGCGAGCTGTTGGAAACGCAAAACATATATAAACAGCAATCGGAATACTTTTCATTTTACCCGCAATTGCTTTGACCGAAACGTTGCGAAACATATTTACTGCAGAGCAATGATTTGTCGTCTGCCATCCAAACACAGGAAAAAAACTTTTGATGGCAAATATGAGTAGAATTTGGCATCCATGCCTAATGTGTTCCTTGTTATATGTACAAACCTGTGAGGGTGGATGCCAATCATGAAATCGCCTCATAATCTCAAAATAATGTCAAAGGTCAACTGGATGCAGTAATTGATATATAGAATCGAGAAAACTGTCTTGTTAAAATATTTGTTTATTTATTGAACTGAAAACTATAAATATATGTCTGTTGTAAGCAAGTACTACGAAAATGAATAAAATATGTTATAAATTGTGTTGTCAAATTGAGGTCAAAGGTAAAAAAAGTGGGTAAAATTTATGAATTTTGAATTTCTTGTGAAAAAGCAAGCATCCAATAAATAAGAACAGCCAAGTATTTTAAATCAAATGAAGTGAATACATAAACAAACCTTATGAGAAATTAAGCATATTAAAATAGAAGGAAAGAGCTTCATGAGGTCACAATAGAAGTCGGACAAAACTATTAGCGGTATAGAAATAGTTAATATTCGCTGATATTGCTCAACAAAGAAAGCTAATGATCTATAGTCGTTTTAATATACACTAGTATACTAGTTAATACATAGTTATATAATAAGGATATTTGTTAGAATGCAGAAAGTAACTATTCGGATAGCATACATTCAAAAAGCCTGAATCATAGTGTGACTATCAATGATTATGTATCATTGCAGTGAAGAATTAGGAAAGTCATCAAGTTAAAATCACTTCATATTCAGAGACTTTCAATAATTCAGTCTTTGTGGTAGAGTTCCTAAATCATACAACCCTAGTAAATGGCACAGGTACCAAGGACAACTTGTGTTTCAGCACAGAACCGATTTCTACATTTCAGTTAGCATTTACTGCTGACAAAGATATGTTTAAACATTTAAATTTATGATAGACTCTGAAGTAGTTTTCTGCCTGAACTTTCTGCATGTTTGAAACATCATATATCAACGCAAATGTTTTGTTTTTTTCTTCAAAGGATCGTACTCAGAAAATGTCAAAAATATCCATTTGTTTGATCAAAACTTGAACATCAGACTCATTAAGATCAGTTCCAAAAGGAGACAATCATATCTGGTGTAGGTATGGTTTTCCTCTGCATCACTTTTCCTTATAGTGACTTCTCTAACACAGCCGACTGAGTTGTCAAAGTGACACAGAAATTGTCTCTGGCTTGGTCATTTTGTGTGATTCCTTTTTTCCTATTATTCATGTTACAAATGTTTTCATCCAGCTTGTTGCTTGGTCAGTGTTCATTGATTTTGCTCCGTTTGACTATAACAATCCTATCTTTAAATTCCCCACACATATCTGGTGCTGTCTTTCGAGAGACTTCATATCTTCTGAGTAAACAGGTCTTGATTGACAAGTTTTTTTCTTTTTGGAAAGGATGGCTGATCTGCTGTGATAACGGTGTTACTTTGACCAATATGATTTGAAATGTCTTCAAATATATTGATAACAGTAGTAAATGTGTTCAGTTTATCTAAATAGGCTTAATACATTGTAAGCTCTCCAAGTCGGAACCGTTTGCAGATCATTTTGGCTATTTTGCTAAAAATCTATTCAAATATTCTGAATATATGCTGTTTAACGTGTTTCATTATTGTTTGTGTACCAACTACTTGCATTTATGTTGTCAGGTCCATGTATTGGATATAGCCTACCGTCATTGCTTTATCTAAGTGGATAGTTTTCATAGTACATGTATCAGCAGAAGCATGTTTGCCCAATTATTAAGTTCTGGTATTAGTACCCACATAATATTCCCAACAGTTTGACTGTATTTCCCAACAACCATATTGTGCTGTTAACTATGTTTCTTTCATCTAACGTTGCTTCAACAGCACCAATATTATCACAGAACATAAACAGATCATATCCATTTTCGATATACATCCCAAGACTGTCATTTGCAATTAAGTTGTCAATTCTACTGATAATATCTTAACAGTGTGGTTGACAGCATGAAAAAGACTGACACTCAGAACGAGCTGTATTGTGAAGAGCATGTCCAAGGCCAACATCTTGAGATTGTGTATGACGTTAGATACGCCAAATACTATATCTCCTGCGCTAGTATACAAACGTAACAGTTCTCCGCATAAGTTCTGACTTCAGCATTGCCATCTAGAATAATTGTCATACCACCAAATAGCATGCGAGATAGAGAAAGAACCTTCCATGAATTACCTTGTCTACATAATCAATGTCTATTCCTTCCCGAAGGGAATAATGCCTATCTCACCTCTTACTTGTTGAGTAGCAGTCAAAACTTTCCTGTATAAGTATACTTTCAGATGGTTCTAGAATACTTGAAACATTATCAGATAAATCAGTATATGACCCAAAATCAGACGCATATATGATGGTCTAATAAACTGTGCTTTGGGCCAGTAGCTTTTTTCAACGTCTTCATAGCACGATCCTCATATTTGCTTGGAACAGTCTGATTTAATACCCGCTTCCTTGTAAAATAGCTACTCCAGTCGCCACCAATAATCACCGGAGAGAATCCTCATAATTCTGCCATTACTATATCATCTTCAATAGTATCCTCATATTTCACAATTTGTTTTTTAAACTTAGACAGACATTTTAGAATGTATTTTACTTCGGACGCAATAAGATAATTAATTTTACAGCCGCAATACATATTCTTGAAAAAATATCACTCATAAACGGTGTAACTGTTTCACATCTTTCGACTGAAATAAAATACAACAACTCGAATCAGTTGGTAATCAGTTTGCTAAAGTTGCTGAACGGACAGGAGCATCTTTTAACACTTCTTCGAAACTACTAGTAGAAGGTCCAGGAGATCCCATTGTTCTTTTGAGTTTATTAATTTTGTTTATGGAAGTGAATACACTATAACAAATGTTAAGTCATAAAATGTTACAATCAAGTGTCACGATCAAAACTGTCATTTCTGTCAAGAACTTCTATACTGGAGGTAACAAGTAATTTTCTTCGAATCTCAGATACTTTGTTTGGCATCTTTATATATGGTAGGACAAGTTTTACTAGTTTTACGTACAATTAAGGTAAGTTGATTACATCATAACATAAACTCTTTCTTTTACATTTACTTTTAATCTAAGGTATATATATTCGTAATTGTTATTTCTCCTTGAATCGCATTTCAATTGGAAAAGAATACATGATAAAAAAATATGCAGCAGTGTATTATCGTATTGTGTAGAACATACGGACGTCCAAGCGAACACTTAACTTTTAGAGTTAATTTTAGTATTTATCTTCAAAGATATGTATAAAATTCAAGGTTAATAACAAATTGCAGATTTTCAATAAACAGCAACTACTGAAATTGTCTACATTTTAAATGTACTTATTAAACTTTCGACTCGGTTTATACGAGTCGAAAATTCAATAAGCAGAAAGACAGGCATGCTTCAATATCCTTGAAATAGATGCTCCAATGTCCTTTACCCTGTTGCATTATTAACTATAACGATCACAACTATCATAATATATATGAAATAAATAAATATATAGCATTCATTTTATCAAAACTGTATTGCAAATATAATGTTCGTATTATGAATGTCTATTTGATAGATTCCACGTTTACCTTGTGTTTAAAAATGTATTAAGGGCCGGAGGCCTACACACTCAAATAAAATAGTGTATATTTGTCTATATTGTCTATTAGACTATTAACAACATGTCATTACAGAAAAATATATAAAACAACATAATTATAACATTAGTGTCAATAATGTATATACAATACCGTTTTGTTAATTTCTGCATCTGATTGACCTTTGAACTCAACTGTGACCTTAAAACGCAATTTCATGAGTGGCATCCATCATCACACGATGCTATACATATTGGGGAATAATGTTATGGTACTAAAACAATTCTACTCAAAATTGCCATCAATAGTTAAAATAAGGGTCATTTTGCTTTTTGGATGGCCTTCTAGTTTGGTATTTTAATTATCAACTAAAGCTTTGGGCGATTTCGGTTTCGACCGCTATTAATTTTTAGGGGTTGAAACCGAAATTGCCCGAAGGGCGAGTTCGTTTACGAACCCGTTACAGTATTACTCGAGCGACATCTAGAACTCAGTTAGAAGTGGTGCATTTTAAAAAAAAACACGACGACCTTTAACCCATACGTTGCCTCTAGATTATTATTCCAAATAAATAAAACTAACAAAATATTGTTTCAAAAAAACTACTGTACTAATAATATTAAAATAATTAAACATTTTTGATGAATAAAATTTTTAGCTTTAGTTGATAATTAAAATACTAAACCAGACGACAAATCATTGCTCTGCAGTATATGTTTCGCAAAGTTTCGGTCAAAGCAATTGCGGGTAAAAAGAAAAGTATTCTCATTGCTGTTTATATATTTTTTTTGCGTTTTCAACAGTTCGCTTGTGTTATCAAAGGTAAATATAGTTGTATAGATAATTGTTGCGTAGTATCGTATCATTTTTGTCCTAGAAATGGCTCTCAAAATAATCATGTCCATCTTGCGAGAGTAGAAAATAAATGAACAATTGTTTGATTTTACAATTGTATGGTTCCGTAACGTATTTTCGATCATGACCTGAATTCGATCACTTCCGAGAATTATGAATATCGCTAAAGTAACATCGGTCAACCATCCAAGTACAAACATCCTTGTACATCGTTGCTTAACCATGTCGCTGTTAAAGCTAGCTTAACAGAAAAGACTGTTGCTAGTGACCTATATGTACACTCATTACACTCTTCCGCTCTTTACCTCTACAGCTCTAGGGCTTATACCCAACAGCACAGCCTGTGGCTTTCAGCAGTTCATTGCCATATCCTATCCCATTTCAAAGAAAGATAGATTCTTGCAAGCACAGGTTCGAAAGTTTATCCTCGTTGCCATTAAAGTAACCGGTCACACATCCAAGTACTAACACTCCCCTAACACTACATCGTTGCTGAACTTCCAATACAGTCAGTGCACTTTAACTACATCGCTGTAAAAGGTAGCTTAACAGCAAGACTGTTGTAAGTGACCATTGTACATTCACTACATCGGGTATGGTATTCAATTTCCTGCACAATTGGCAATATTTACAAATAGTATCCATGTGATTGATTGTTTCATCGGCAATATTGGTGATATATACGATATTGATCAGTGTTTTGCCTAAAATTGTTTTGATTCAATTAAAATAAACTAATGCTGAATATTTTATTACTCATTAATACTTTTCAATTACATAATTATAGCCCTAGTTAGTTCAACAAACCATAACTGGTTCTCACCTATCCACAATTGTCAGTGTACTTGCTGTATATTTGGCGTGCCACATAACACTATACTAAATTAAGTGACGAAACCACTTCCTGTTTTTAACACAAAATTAAAGTAGATGAACTGGTAGGATGATGAAACCACCATCACCCGTGGGCCACAGCATGTGAAATTGAAGCTACAGTCGGACCCAAACTCAAAGTGTGTTGAGAGAACATAAACCGCAACCAATTTTTTTTATATCTGTAGTTTTACAGACATAAACATCTACTATATGTTTAGATATCTGTATTTATTAAAGTGTGTGCTGCGAAAGTTTCTAACCTAAAATTTATGGATATAAACATCAAGGAATTATATAGAGATGGAAAGGCAACTAGTTGAGATTTTGTGAACGCTCATGCCAAATTAGTAATCCTTCGTGTGCTATTTTATCAACATTTAGTCAGGAGATGCAAGTTTCCTATCCTTCTATACAAGTCCTTGTAAACATCAACACTTTTTTTAATATCTGTAGTTGTCATGGTGTTTGGCGCAAAAGTAGCCTACCTACTTTTACCGACATAAACATCCAATATTGACTATTACCAGAGAAGAGTGTTGATCTTTTTAGGTTCCAGGGGGATAGTGTAAGTTACAGATTGAAACCAACTGTATGTTTCTTCTGGTTCTTCAGTGTGCTCAGTGAATAGCACCGCCACATGGATCCTCGATTTAAATTCCTATCGGAACGACTGTTTTTAATTGGCCAGCCCCAAGGATCTAACCCACAACCTCGATGGTAGAAGTTTTGTGATTTACCGACTGAGCTAATGGGGCCAACCAGCTTATACTGGTTATGTTGCCATCAAAACAGCTATGTATATTTGGACATGTTATCGAATACTGCCTGGAGATAATTGAAAGATAATGGATCCAGAGTAGTTATTAACTGGTGGGTGGTAATTAATCCCCATGTGTATGTGCACCAATTAAAGTTGTTAAAGAGACTAAAGTTTTGTAAATGGTGACTTGTACAAATTTCTACTTGGCCAGTGACTTGTACAATTTTTTCTACTTGTTCAGAACATCTGGCTATAAGATTGTACAGTACTGTCAGGGGAAGGTATTTTAACAACATTATTAGGCATGGTACTAAATGTCTAAAGATAGTATATCTATACTAAATTTTGTCTATTATCACTGTTACATTTAGCATAGTATATTCACATTCTTTGCATAATTCAGATGAGCAGGGCGTAACTGTTATCACTACTCAGAATTCATTTAGACAGAGCATTATCACTACCCAGAATCCTAATTTTGATAACAGCTTCGGGCAAGGGTTAATTGCATAAGGGAAAAAGTGTGCATGTGGAAGTTGATAATGGGTGAACAGTGCCTTGTAGTGACAATGCAAGCTGTACTCTTCGTTCAATAATTAACAAAAACATAAAAAGGTATCGTAAGGTCTCCTGTAAATTCCAAAAAGTAACATAAGTCTGAGTAGAACCTTTCAGGGAAATTGGTTAACTCTAATAAATTGTATTTATATTGCTTGACTTGAACCAACAACTTCACATGTGACAGGTACGTGATCTTTATTACAGAAGTGCTCTCAGTAATGGAGGGTTGCACACTGGCATCAAAATAAATCAAGTGGGGCATGTGTTTGCTGTGCTCCTACCTACTCGCTAAATATTGCAGCTACTTAAACTTTTTATTGCCTTTCAAGGCGTTAACTTTTTATTTTTTCATGATATCTGTCCATATTTCTTTAAAATACGGAGTCGAGACACAGAAATCAAAAATTCTTTTAGGGTGATCTGGCCAAATATGGCAAAATAGCTTGGTCAATCTTGAGATAAGAAACAATTGTATTGATACACATGGTGCGGCAGCATATTACAGTAGTTAAATAATAGTTATAAAACTTTAATTAATGAGAACAGTGATTTAAATGCATTCTTTTTTTTTATCGGGTTTAACGCCATTTTCAACACATTTCAGTTTATATATGGCTTATCCAGTTTTGCTGGTGGAATAATACCTCAGACTGAGTACAACTACTGTCCTTCTGCAAGTAACTGGAAACTTTCTCACATACAGTGTTTGGATCGGGATTCAAACCTACAACCTTAACGGTGAAAAGTAAGTGATCTTGAGATGACGCCTTATACCACTCGGCCACAGAGGACCCTTTAAATGCGTTCAGTCAACCATTATGCCCTCAACTTTAATCTCAGTCGGTCTTTTTAGGTCGCCTGAGACTTTGTCTCAATGGATCTTTTGTCCTTCATCATGCGTCCGTAAACAATTGACTATTTTGAGTTCTTCTCAAAACCGTAACCGTAATTGTAATGGTATATTGTATGCAGCTTTGGTACACACGGGTGAATCAAAATTGTGAAAACGGCCATAGTAAGGTAAACTTTGAAAATCTTTTTCTCAATATAGGAGAAGCACTGGGAAACAAGTAGTGAGCATGACTATGGACATATATGGGTCATTTATAAAAATTGTGAATTACATGTCCCTGGGTCACACGGTTTTGCACTTGGAGTGAGGCCTACTTTACTAAATATATATAAGAGAAATTGACAAAAAGTTATTTCTTACGACTGAATAGATTGATGTGAATGTTTTTTTAATAATCAGATGACTGTTAAGGCCCATGGGCCTCTTGAAATCAATACTTGTATACATGTATTTCGTTTAAAGACTAGCTTCCAGATTGTTGAGGCGTTTTCCCCCTTAAAAAAGAGGAGTCGACCTGATTTTTAATTTCATAAAATTTGATATCATACTATATGTTTATAGTATAAGAAAACAAACATGTATTGCTGTGTTACAAGAGTGCATTTTATTAATAGAAATTTGGGCTATTTTAAATATTAATTTCTATTAATTTACACAATTTGATTTGGTAAATATTTAAGTTCATTATCTTAGTACAACATGATATGCTTCTGTGGTGTAACTGGCAAACACAACTACACTTTTGTAGTAATTCTAGGTTCGAATCCCAGCAGTTGCGAACAACATTTAAAAAGATGGCTTAGATATGGTGAAAAAAGAAATGTCTGTTTTATTTTTTAATGAAATTATTCTCTTTTAAAAATGTATATTTTTTTATAATGTTTGCTGCTGCATGGACAAAATGCTACTAACATATGCTTACTCTTTCTGACTGCCTTACATTGGAAAAGTATATTTTCCGTGGACTGCAGTTTATAATCATACATGGTCTATATTTTTTGTCTATTGTGTTTGTCTTGTTTAGTATTACAACCAGATTGTAGAAGTGTCTGGACAAGAACTGAAGGGAACCTATGTTCAGATTGTATATTTCATATATATTTGGATGCCTCAGCTGCTTATTTGGGAACTTAAGTAAATATGTTGGTTTATGTATGCAGTCATGCACAATGCTGTTGTTTTTTTTCGGTAAATGGGAGGTGGAGGTTCAAATAACTGCCATGTCCAGAGACTTCTCTTTAGTTAAGTCCTGTGTCCTAGACGTTTCCAATATTTTCCAAGTTCGACCCCAAGAAAGTCAATGCTTTAGTTCATATTATTATATATATAAATCTGTTGTTTTTTTTGTGTTTTTTTGTGTGTTTTTTTTAAGGTGAACTTTTTTTCTTCTATCTTTTTTTTAATTTTATTAATATAATTATTATTTTTAATTAAATGCATGAGCTAATTATTTGTAGCCCAGATTCTGCTGCTTGTCAAGTATATTTTACCTCTACCAAATGGCGGTTCAGTAAAAACTCTCTCTCTCTCTCTCTCTCTCTCTCTCTCGCTCTCTCTCGCTCTCTCTCTCTCTCTCTCTCTCCATATATCATTTTGATTTGTAACTGTTTCTCTTTTAAACTTTGTTATTTTTCAATTTCCACTTCCTTTTCGATAAAAGTTTAAAAGGTAGTATTGCCATAATGTTTGTTATTAATATGTAGTGGAAGAGCCGAATCTAATGTTGGCAGAACCTGTGGCCCGACCCCATTTCATGATATAATGATATAAAATATGTTTAAATTATAACAGAACACATGTTTGGAACATCCTCTGAGTATGTTTACATTCTACGCTTTCCTGATAACAGTTACATATGGATTGCCTTCAGTACCGTTCCATGTTTTGCTAACAATATATAATCTACTTTCCTTGACACTGGCTCAACCTCAAATTAGCACTCAAAACATGATAAATAAAGGGTACAAGGCAATTATATAAAGCCAGATGGATAATGTAAATTGAAGCTGGATTCTGATATCTAACATTTTTTTTTTGAAAATATACCATATCATTTTTTGGTTTTTAGAAATTGGTTAAACTATCTATGTCGACTTGAGATTTTTGTTTGGATGGATTTCAATCTGCATAGTTTTAAAGATTCACTAGCCAGACTTGAGCTTCGGAAGACATTTCTGGATATACTGTACATGTGCTCTGTTTCATTAGCATTCAGTTTCGGAGTCAAACCTTACAGACTTAATAGCTACGATATGCTTTTTAGTTAGTTAATCTAAATACATATGAATATCAAAACTACAAATATGTTGAGTTGCACCAGTCTAATGATTACCATGCTTGAACCTAGAGCTCTCTGTTTGATTCTCGGTACCCTCGGTGTTATCAATCCTTTTATACGGAACGATGCAATATAAAACACCCAGCATGCCCATCTGTCCCCGAGGTTAGCGTTACTAACACTCAAATAAGTTTCTAGACTTGAAAATAATAAAAACGACAAATTGAGACAAATATATTCATTGTAATTTTTAAAATCAATACTCAATGTCCTAGAATCCGTTTTTGTTCAATCAGTTTATAAAACGATATATATATAGACATTGATATGATGCATTACCCCTAGGAAAATGTAAATGACACGAGTTTACTTTTTGGAATGCCGAAGTGACCAAAACGTAATCAGCTGATTTTCTTGATTCATCTCATTTAACCGATGTGAAATTAAATTACGCATTATGGAAAGGTTCACATCTAATCTAGCATACTCATTAATACAATTGCGGAGAAAGTCGATACACGTTCTTCTATAATGGTAACCGCATGCCCTGTGTCATTAGAATGTTGAAATGGATAAACACTATTTGTCATTTCCTTATACTTTTAAACATATAACCAATTTATGAAATAAGTGAAATGCCCACAGTTCCTAGTGTAATAAGGTTATATACGTGTTGCTTTGATGTTTCTTCTATTTTTTTGCATATTATTATATTATATTTCACTATATATCTGGCAACCAATATATTGATAACAATTCAAAATATTCTGATTTGATAAAAATTACACATTATCATGTTCAGAAAGCATTGTTCTAATTGAAAACGTTATATAATGGTAATAGTTAACTTGGACAATTATCAGAATTGAGTGATTGTATTTCATATTTAATCTTAACCATAACTGGTCAAGCTTAAATGATGTACGCTTTACAAAATAGATCTATGGTCAACGTTTGGATTTATCTCTTACTTTTTGTAAATTTAAAAAGATAATATTAAAATGGTCAACATTTCAAATACATTTGTTCAGACTGATATATAACAAAACATTAAACGTACAGAACTTGAAGGTGTGTGTTAACATCCAATTAAATAATCAATTTTAGTCATACAACTACAGCTACAAATAAGCAATGCAGAATAATATTTGTTAAGTCGGTTCACCGGTTGGGTTGGGAGGTAATGATTTAAAAAAACAACTCACGAACACTAGACTAGTAGCAACAATTTAATTGTTCTTCAAATTTACAAGCAACGCTTAATGATTCCAAACAACTAGATATCAGCAACACTGTCTTAAAGTAAGGGAACATTTCACGGCACATCAGGATGCTGCTGTTAAACAACTAGATATCAGCAACACTGTCTTAAAGTACGGGAATATTTCACGGCACGTCAGGATGCTGCCGTTAAAGAAAACACAATCTGACAAAATAATCCGTGCGAAGCACATAAAGTAGTTAAGACAAGCAAAAAGCAGAGCACGCAAGACAACAGTGAGTTACGCGAAATCGAACACGAATATAGTTGCAAAACCAAACACATTTAATAGGCTTAATAAATGACAGTTATGCGAGACAATGCCTTGTCCTAGATATCAATCTAGAAGACTATCAAATAGAAAATTATTTTGTTTTTTTTTACTCTCCAAAGTATGATGTTTACGTTAAAACAGAAATGAACAAAACTATACAGTAATTAAATTGCTACAGCAACTAATAATAAACATATCGATCTTATACAAGTGTTTTCGATCTGTTACATATCTTTAAAATAATATATCATTCACTTTGACAAATTTAAATATTTATTCAAACAAGAAAGAAATCCTGGAGAGATAACTTATTTCGATTTATGAAATATTTTATATTTGTATTTTGAAGCCACATGTAAGCACATTTTGAAATATTATGTAAGACTTTCTGTTATGTGTAAATATATTTTGACATATTATGTAAGACTCTCTGGTATGTATAAATATATTTTGACATATTATGTAAGACTCTCTGGTACATGTAAATACATTTTGACATATTATGTAAGACTATCCAGTACGTGTAAGTTCATTTTGACATATAATGTAAGACTATCCAGTACGTGTAAGTAGATTTTGACATATTATGTAAGACTCTCTGGTATGTGTAAATATATTTTGACATATTATGTAAGACTATCCAGTACGTGTTAGTAGATTTTGACATATAATGTAAGACTCTCTCGAATGTGTAAATACCTTTTGACATACTATGTAAGACTCTCTGGTATGTGTAAATGTATTTTGACATATTATGTAAGACTATCCAGAACGTAGAAGTAAATTTTGACAATTTATGTAAGACTCTCTGGTATGTGTAAATAAGTTTTGACATATTATGTAAGACTCTCTGGTACATGTAAATACATTTTGATATATTATGTAAGACTATCATGCACATGTAAATACATTTTGACATATAATGTAAGACTATCCAATACGTGTAAGTACATTTTGACATATTATGTAAGACTATCCAGTACGTGTAAAATATTTTTGACATATAATGTAAGATTATCCAATACCTGTAAGTACATTTTGACATATTATGTAAGACTATCCAGTACGTGTTAGTACATTTTGACCTATCATATAAAACTTTCTAGTATGTGTAAGTACATTTTGACATATTATGTAAAACTATCCCGTACGTGTAAGTACATTTTGACATATTATGTAAAACTCTCTTGTATGGGTAAGTACATTTTGACATATTATGTAAGACTCTCTGGTATGTGTAAATACATTTTGACATATTATGTAAGACTTTTGATTACATGTAAATACATTTTAACATATAATGTAAGACTATCCAATACGTGTAAGTACATTTTGACATATTATGCAACACTATCCAGTACGTGTTAATACATTTTGACATATTTTGTAAGACTATACAGTACGTGTCAATACATTTTGACATATTATGTAAGACTATCCAGTACGTGTAAGTTTATTTTGACATATTATGTAAGATCCAGTACGGGTAAGTATATTTTGACATATTATGTAAGACTATCCAGTACGTGTAAGTACAATTTGACGTACTATGTAAAACGTTCTTGTATGTGTTAATATATTTTGACATATTATGTAAGACTATCCCGTAGGTGTAAGTACATTTTGACATATTATATAAGAATCTCTGGTACTGGTTAGTACATTATGATATAATCTGTAAGACTCTCTGGTATGTGTAAATACATTTTGACATTTTATGTAAGACTATCCAGTACGTGTTAGTACATTTTGACATATTATGTAAGACTTTGTGGTACGTGTATATACATTTTGACATATTATGTAAGACTATTCAGTATGTGTAAATACATTTTGGTATATTATGTAAGAATATCAAGTACGTATAAATACATGTTGACATATTATGTAAGACTGGTATGTGTAAATACATTCTCTGGTATGTGTAAGTACATTTTGATATATTATGTAAGACTATCCAGAACGTGTAAATACATTTTGATGCATTATGTAAGAATATCCAGTACGTGTAAGTACATTTTGACATATTACGTCAGACTATCCAGAACTTGTATGTACATTTTGACGTATCATGTAAGACTATCTGGAACCTGATAATACATTTTGACATGTTATGTAAGACTATCCTGTACGTGTCAGTAAATTATGACTTATTATGTAAGACTATCCAGTACGTGGAAGAACGTTTTGACATAATATGCAAACTATCCTGTACGTGTATGTTCATTTTGACAAAGTGTGTAAGACTATCCAGTACGTGTAAATACATTTTGACATGTTATGTAAGAATATCCTGTATTTTAAGTACATTTTGACATATTGTGTAAGACGATCCAGTACGTGTTTATACATTTTGACGTATTATGTAAGACTATCCAGTACATGTAAATACATTTTGGCATATGATGTAAGACTGTCCACTACGTGTTAATACATTTTGACATACTGTGTAAGACTATCCAGTACATGTCAATACATTTTGACATATTATGTAAGACTATCCTGTACGTGTAAGTACATTTTGACGTATTCTGTAAGACTATCCAGTACTTGTTAATACATTTTGACATATAATGTAAGACTATCCAGTACGTGTAAGTACATTTTGACATATTTTGTTAGACTATCTAGTACGTGTTAATACATTTTGACATATTGTGTAAGACTATCCAATACGTGTAAGTACATTTTGACATAGTATGTAAGACTATTAAGTACGTGTTAGTACATTTTGACATATTATGTAAGTCTCTCTGGTACGTTTAAGTTCATTTTGACATATTATGTAAGACTCTCTTGTTTGTGTAAGTACACTTTGACATATTATATAAGACTATCCAGTACGTGTAAGTACATTTTGACATATTATATAAGACTATCCAGTACGTGTTAGTAGATTTTGACATATTATGTGAGACTATCATGTACGTGTAAATACATTTTGACATATTATGTAAGACTCTCTGGCACGTGTAAGAACATTTTGAAATACTATGTAAGATTTTCTGGTACGTGTAAGAACATTTTGATATATTATGTAAGACTCTTTGGTTTGTGTAGACGGATCCTCTGAAATCACAGAACGCAACATAGAAAATAAAGTAGAAATATCGATTATTTAGTCCATAAACAATAAAATAATGTGCAAACCACGCTTGCATTCCATATGGCACATACTTAAGTCACCCCTCTCATACCCATATGGCGCCAGCTTAGCAACTCCTATATAGCCTACCTACTCCTCTGACATACCACACAGCCGCTCTCCTACCATGTATAGCAAACCCACTCACACATCCTCTCTCATACCCACATGGCGCCAGCTTAAGTAACCCCTATAAAGCATTTATTTAGCAACTCCTCTGTAATACCATACAAATCCTTTCGTACCCTGTTTAGCAAACCACCTCCCAACCCCTCTGACATACCCATATGGCGCCAGCTTAATAACCCCTATAAAGCACATGCTTAACAACTTTTCTGACATACCCATCTCATACCCTGTTTAGCAAAGCCCCCTCTTACACCCTCTCTCATACCATTATGGCGCCAGCTTAAGTAACCCCTATATAACCCATACTTAGCAAATTTCCTGACATAACATACAACCCCTCTCCTACCCAGTATAGCAATGCTCCCTCTCACATCCTCTAACATACCCATATGACGCCAGCTTAAATAACCCCTATATAGCACATGCAACTCCTCTGACATATAATACAACCCCTCTCATTACCTGTATGACAAACCCCATCTCACTCCTTTTTTCATATACATATGGCGCCAGCTCCCTATATAGCGAATGCTTAGCAACTATTCTGACATACCATACAACACCTCTCCTACCCTGTATAGCGGAACACCCTCTTACACCCTCTGACAAACCCATATATCGCCGTCTTAAATAACCCCTATATAGCCTATCGTTAGCAACTCTTCTGACATACCATACAGACCCTCTCCTACCCCGTATAGCAAACACCCCTCCAACACCCTCTCTTATACCCATATTGCGCCAGCTGAAGTAACCCCTAAATAGTTCATGCTTAGCAACTATTCTGACATACCATACAACCCCTCTCCTACACTGTATAGCGGACCCCACTCTCACACCCCTCTGACATACCCATATGGCGCCATCTTATATAACCATTATATAGCCTATTATTAGCAACTATTCTGACATACCATACAACCCCTCTCCTATCCTGTATAACAAATCCCCTCTCATACCCTCTCTCATACCCATATGGCGCCAGTTTCAGTCACTCCTGTATAGCACATGCTTAGCAACTCCTCTGACATACCATACAGCCCCTTTCCTACCCCGTATAGCAAACACCCCTCCAACACCCTCTCTTATACCCATATTGCGCCAGCTGAAGTAACCCCTATATAGTTCATGCTTAGCAATTCCTCTGACATATCATACAACCCCTCTCATACCCTGTGTAGCAAAGCCCCTCTCACACCCTGACATACCCACAAGGCGCCAGCTGAATAACCCCTATATAGCACATGCTAAACAACTCCTCTGACATACCATACAACCACTCTCATATCCATACCCTGTATAGCAAAGCCCCTTTTTACACCCTCTCTCATACCAATATGGCGCAAGCTTAAGTAACTCCTATATAACCCATACTTAGCAACTCCTCTGACATACCATACAACTCCTCTCCTATTCGGTATAGCAAAGCTCCTTCTCACATCCTCTAACATACCCATATGGCGCCAGCATAAGTAACCCCTATATAGCACATGCTTAGCAACTCCTCTGACATATAATACAACCCCTCTCATATCCTGTATAGCAAACCCCATCTCACACCTTTTCTCATATACATATGGCGCCAAATTCCTATATAGCGAATGCTTAGCAACTATTCTGACATACCATACAACACCTCTCCTACCCTGTATAGCGAAGCCCTCTCTCATTCAATGTGACATATCCATATGGCGCCATCTTAAGTAACCACTATATAACCTATCATTAGAAACTCTTCTGACATACCATACAGCCCCTCTCCTACCCTGTATAACAAACCCCCAATCCACACCCTCTGTCATACCCATATGGCGCTTATTTCAGATACCACTATATAGCACATGCTTATCAACACCTATGACATACTATACAGCCTCTCCCCTACCCCGTATAGCAAACACCCTCTCTCATACCCATATGGCGCCATCTTAAGTAACCACTATATAGCCTATCTTTAGAAACTCTTCTGACATACCATACAGCCCCTCTCCTAACCTGTATAACAAACCACCAATCCACACCCTCTGTCATACCCATATGGCGCTTGTTTCAGATACCACTATATAGCACATGCTTATCAACACCTATGACATACTATACAGCCTCTCCCCTACCCCGTATAGCAAACACCCCTCTAACACCCTCTCTCATACCCATATGGCGCCAGCTTAAGTAACCCCTATATAGTCCATAGAAAATAAAGTAGAAATATCGATTATTTAGTCCATAAAGAATAAAATTATGTGCAAACCACTCTTGCATTCAATATGGCACATACTTAAGTCACCCCTCTCATACCCATATGGCGCCAGCTTAGCAACTCCTATATAGCCTATACTTAACAACTCCTCTGACATACCACACAGCCGCTCTCCTACCATGTATAGCAAACCCACTCTCACACCCTCTTTCATACCCATATGGCGCCAGCTTAGCAACTCCTATATAGCCTATAATTAGAAACTCATCTGACATATCATACAACCCCTCTCATACCCTGTATAACAAACCCCCTCTCACACCCTCTGACATACCCATATGGCGCCAGCTTAAGTAACCCCTATATAGTTCATGCTTAGCGACACCTCTGATATATCATACAACCCCTCTCATACCCTGTTTAGCAAACCCCCTCTCACATCATTTTTCATGCACATATGTCGCCAGCTTAAGTAAGCCCTATATAGCCAATGCTTAACTTCTCTGATATATTATATAACCCCTCTCATACCCTGTATAGCAAAGCCCCCTCTGATACACTCTCTCAAAACATAATAGAATTTCTACTTGTATTTCCTAATAGAACTAAGACGTTTTTATTCCCTAGTAAATCAAACTAATTATATATTAATTTGAAATTACAACCTGTCAATTAATCAATACCAAATATCCGCCAAAATTAACAAAATACCGCTTAACGACAATTGTTTCCTGAGAACACTCAGATCACAGATGACCCAGACAATGGTCGATAAAAGATAGCAGGTATTTCCACTTCAAATACATGACTGCTTCAGTTAAAAATTGTGTCTGTGTTGTTTTACAACTACTCGCATAGATTTTCATGAACATATGAGTTAACCTATTGAACTATGTGTAGCAATTTTAAAAGATTGTTATTTTGCAAATTATGTACATTTGTAACACTAAAAGGTTTTCATATCAAGGATGCATGGTTATTTTATAAAGGAATAAACATACAAATATATTCAATAAAATGTTCATATATAACTGAGCTGTGGGTTAGAATAACATGGTCTCAACCTTAATTTCCATAAAAAAACAACAAAACACCTTTTGCATTGTACGAGTCGTGCGCTTTATTATAACATCTAGCACGTGATATATACACAATATATAATTTATTTGGTTATACATATCACACAATTCATTTTTCTACGTTTGCTATTTGATAAAACATAGTTCACAAAAAACTTGATAGCAACCATTCCATCTAAGTCTCTTTTAGTGTTTGAATAGATACAAAACAGTCATTTCTTTATAAAGTGAACTTGATATGTGAATATGCTGGTTTGCTTGCCTTGTTACCAACAACTAAATGCATGTTATTTGCTATCATAGGAATACAGGCCGCGTGCGAAAAACCGAACTTCTTGGGAAGCGGAAACATACATCCGCGGCATGCCTTACTTATTCCCCAAAACAATGGAACTACGGATCTTGTCCAAACGTGCTCTTAACTTACATGTTCAATAACTCGAATAGCATTTTTAGACTAGATGTTAACTACGCGAAGACTCGACTAGAACTGATTTATCTTAACATAAATGCCCTGTGCAAACATACGCCAGAAATCACGTGACCACATATGTGCCACAAAACACGTGGAAAATTTCCAGTCTCAACCTTAATACCATCAAAAAACAACAAAAGACCTTTTGCATTGTACGAGTCGTGCGCTAGAACTGTTACAAATGTTAAGAGTATGAAAAATGCTATTCGAATTCGACCAAAACGTTCTACTGAAAACACATTTTTACATATAAAGTTGCTTTGGTATAAGCAATTTCTTTCTGGTTGTATCATCTATATAGCCGTCTTTGGCCTAGTCAGTTCTCCACCGAACATGTCTTTTTAAATATACATCATGGATGGTGGATGCGACACCTGATTTTCTTATTTTGTTTTAACAAAGACCACTTTGAACCAGATCTATATGCAGGTTTAAATAAGTAAAAATCCGAATTCATTTCTAACTGCGCAGAGGATTTACCTCTGTATCATTAATTAAGGACACGCACTTGTGGAGCCTTTTGCTATCATTTTCCAATCTGTTTATCAGTTTTACTTTTTCTGATATGTGAAATAACATGAATTGCTTAAATAATGTAATCTATTTATCGCTTTAAATCTTTAACACCGCAAAACTTAACAAACTCATGGTAAAGTCACACAAAAGTATAACATCTGAACCGCAAAGCCCGATAAGGTGATTTGTATGTATCCTGCCGTTCTTTTTGAGAAGTTTGGAGATCAACCTTTTTGCGTGTTCAAATATTGTTATAACAATCGAACTCTGTGATGGATCTGTAAAATCACTGGTATCATGCATCCATTTAATCCGTAAAATGCTGAAGTTTTTACTGTAGCCGGTTTTCCAATGGTCATCAAAAGCAACATGTATACCACATGCATGTTTCACAGCTAATCCTTTGACGTACAAAAGTAAACACACTAGAGCGTAATCTGGAAATGGTTTTGCTCCCCCCCAGGGGCAATTTTGTAGACTATAATTTTTTGAAAGTCTATTATATGACAACAATTTTAAGACATGTTTACGCACTGGCCGTTGGGGCGTTTGTAAATTACAGCATTTAAAAATATGTTACCTAAAAAAATCAAAAAAAAAAATCATACTTTTAACTATAAAAAAAATGTCTTAAAATAAACAGTAAATGTAGGAAACTGTCTTATTTCAAATTTACAGGATGTATACAATAAAAGTAATTGTTTTCAGATAGAAATTATATATTTTTCTCATGACTAAGAATGCTGTAGTTTACGTTACTGCTAAAATTGTTATTAATTTTGTTTAACAACAAGCATTAAAAGGATATGTCATTTATTATGGGCAAACTTTTAATAACAAATGAAGCTACATGCAATACTGATGAAAATGCCATCAACTCTATTCAAGTTTCACATGTATATAACATCTATATAACGTTACAACAACAGAAAACTATGTTACATGTCATTTTTATTAAACGAAGAAAACACACACTGAGTATTTGTGGTCAATTAACAATATTTATTTTACATTAAACATAGCTTATGACAACAAATCAAACCACATACATAATTAATGAAAACAGTTTACATATTGGGACGAATGTTTATATATATAATACGTTACCTTAAGCCCAAATTACGTTACACCCAATTTTAATGTAAACAAGACTAGATACATTGACTGAATATTTTGCTCATTAATAATGCCATTTTTAACATGATAGACAATGAGTAACACACCCTACCTATGCAAATTACATGATGAAATGATAATTCTACAGTAGAGAATGTTACATAAAATTCAAATAAAATGACTACATATATTGACTAGAAAATACACCGCTCATCACGATATTACATGCATCGATGGTTTAATACAAAATCATTTAAACACAATTACAATCTGTACATATAAAACAGACTTACTGCTGCATGCAGATAACCGTGATTTACGTTGCCTTGATTAAGGAATGAATCTATATTAAAGAGATAAGTATCATTATTCAAATAAAATTTACCAATATTTGAAAATTAAGGAAGAAAGAAGTTGTTTAGTAAAAATAAACAACTTATTAAATCATGTTCATATTGACACTCTTTAAAGTTTGTGTACTTTACATGACATAATACATGCAACGTTGTACCAGATGTTCCAAACAAAACACATCGACATAATACTCTAGTCAGTATCCAAGTCATCTTCAAAGACATGTCTAATTCGTCTTCTTCTTCAGACTCAGACTCATGGAGGGAGTAAACTCATGTCGATGCTGTTATACGAGTCTAGAATATTGCCTCGTCCCTGGTTCTTTTTTGCAGAACGTGTCAAATCTTAATTTGTTTACATGTGTATACTTTGGTTTACCATACATACAGCAGACATACTTTTCAATGCTCTCAAGCAATTCATCAGTGCATTCGTGTTCTTCACCTAGTTTAGACAGTGCAGAAATATATTCGGGGCACTTTTCTACGATTTTTAGAGAAGCTGTTTTCCCTCTTCTTACGAACGCACTCGTCGTGTCACACCCCATGAAACTGTGAATTGCTGGTAGTATTGAACAGATGTCTTCTCCTTTGTTTTCAGCAATCTCATTAACATTGAGAAGTCGTCGCTTGTTTCCTACACCAGTATTAAATAAAACAGTCCTGCTTATTTCTCTGGAGTTCTTTGTAAGCAACACCAAGACATGTGTATCTGGAGATCTTACTATGACCTGGACTGTTGCAGGCTCTTTATCTCTAATGTGTAGACAGTGAAGTATGATTCGAGTGTCTGCCTCTTCATAAGATGAGAACAAAGCTTCTTCGGGATGCACTTCAACCGTGGCACCGTCATGACAAGAGAGACTGTTACACATTTCTCCAAGGACATAGTAGATATGTCGACCTTGAAGCTTTTTGGCATAATTTTCAGTTTTCCATTGGTCGAAGAGCAGACGTAACAATTGGTTTTGTTGTCATCGTTGGCCATAAAAGCCTTCCAGTCCTTAGGAGTTCTTGTTATTTGACCAGATAACAGAAAGTTTGGATAGATCCCCTTCTCTTGCGCTCAAATGATTTGATTGATGTGGGGTAATAAGTATCGGTGACAATCAACCCGACCATATTTTGGAAGCAGATTGAAGACAGTCTCAGCCAACTCTTCGAATGTATCAGGCACTGAAGGTAGGCTTTGCAGTGTCGCATTTCCATCAAACACATGTACAACATCCTCTCGTGGGTGAGTTGTTGTTGGTTCGATGGCTGATTCTAGCAAATGCATCAATTTCGCCTTGTCATTTGTCACAGGCATTCCTCAGCTGTCGCTTAGGACCAAGGAACTGGGTCATCAGGAAAGGATAGTGTTAACTCAAGATCGATGTCATGCTGCACAGACAGAAGCACCAGTTGCCCGAAGATGTTTCGTTCTGCTTTAATCTGAGTGATTTTGTTCTGAGTGATCTCTGTTGTTGCGAAGGTTTAAAGTTTTTTACGTTTTATTTGGCTGTGGAAAGTCAACAATTTTATTCACGATTATATCATTAATAAATTCTTCCATTGCTACTAGGCCCGTACCTGAGGCATTCAACAGATCTGCAGCGACGTCTGGCTTAGCTGGTACACCTGATGATAGGCAATACAGCTCATTGGTAAAGTGTTCAATGTTGAATGGGTTGGTAAAACCACATATTGCCTCAAGAACTTTGTTGAGATCTGCCTCGCTATTTCGTATTTTTGTAGACTGGAGTTCTTTATGGACCGATGCCTCTTCGGAAGCCATGTCTGTTACCTACAGGATTGCCTCGACATATTTGGCTCTGCAATGACGAGTTTTACACCAGCGGAGTAATTGCGACTGAAACCAATAATACCTCCTTGGCATTTCGCATGTTTGTTGATTGTTTGTTCGATGGTTATATCAACAGGGTTTCTGGAGTTAGGCACAGAGGACCTCGAAACACTAAATCCGTTGCGTTTTAGCAGCTCCATGGCCCTTGGATGTGTAGTATCCAGATTCATTAGAGTCATCAGATACACTGGAACATATCTGGCATAGTTGTGGTGGACATAGGCAAAGAACAGAGGACACAGTCTGTAAAGTGCGGCTATATGTACCTCTAAGTTGTTTTCCTTAGTGGCCTTGATAAGTGTCAGTATCATATGGATGACGTCGATGTTACGTAACCAAAACTGAGCAGTTTTGCTATTGTCACCATTTCTGATGGATTCTTTGAATTCAATGTAGCGCTCAAAATAGTCATTACATTGTTGCGATGCCAATACTTGTGCTAATTTGTACTCAGTAAGATCTTGAGCAAGGTCATATTGCATGGTGAGTGAATCTTCAGAAATATTTTCAGTGCAAGGGTCAATGTTTTCAAAACGTTTCATTAGCAAGCGTTCAAGACACTCGGTAACCAGTCTATGAACTCTCAGAGCAAATTTTTATTTTTCAATGTTTGTTAAATCTCTTTGCACAATTTATTGATTTTGGGTATAAACTGCTTTGATATGTGTTTTGACCAGAGACGTATTTATATATACATTATGTAAACGTCTTTCACTTTGTTTTGACATTTCATTGACTAATTTAATGTTAAACTATCCATTTTTATAATTTCAATTTAGGTAACGTAAATCCGGTAACGAAGGTTATTTCAGTTTTTTTTTGTATTACATATTACATGTATATCAGACTATTCATGCAGTAAAACTGCAATATTTTGTTATTTAAATATTTAAAACAGTAATACATATACATAACATGAAATGTAATAATGCAAGATATCACTAAATGTAACGTAAATTACACAGACGTAAGCATCACAATTACAGAAAAGTTACATTTCTACTTTATTTGGCATCCAGTAAATAACACAATCCAGTATATCTCTTGGGATTATGTTACATTAATCAAATTTACTCTTGTGTGTAATATTTTGATTTAAAAAAAGAGTTATTTATGTAACGTAGTTACAGTAACGTAATATACACCGACTCTTTTGATGTCACAATATCAGAAACTGATACAAAAACATAACTGCTATGAGTAAGTGAGTTTTTAGGATGAATACATACACTCTAATTGCATTTGTATTTATACCAAGAACATCCTGAAAGAAAATGGTTCATTAGAAAATATTCCATTATCACTGATTTCAGTTCGCTTTCATGCATGGACATGCAGGAAGGCTTAAGAATTGTTTTATTACAAACAATCACTACCCGGAAGTTAAAGGGGAACTTTTTCTCATTTCACCAAAAGGAAAATTCTCATTTTTCACCGAATTTACGTTCAAACTAATACTTTTTAGCCGGGTCCACGTCTGTGAATCATTTAACACATTTTTGTTCATACTGTCTCCGGCTTAATTTACAACAAAAGTTGTATACGTGCACAATCCGTTGAAGCAACATAAAAAAATGTGATTTATTCATCCTTTTACAACGGATTCGCATTTTAAAACATTTGGTCCGGCGTA